>JAOXXN010000212.1:14316738-14339579 GCA_026770055.1 Myrmophylax atrothorax | reverse complement strand
GACTGTCCCCTGCCCTGGGTATGTCCATGAGATTTTTACCCCTCCTCCAGCTGTCACTGTTGAATTTGGTAACTGGCAAAGTAGCAAGTCAAACTCACCTCCAAATCCCGTGTTTTCTGCTGAGTACAGAGGCTGGTGCTGAGGTGCCTGGGGAAGCTGTGGAACAGGGACCTTTGAGGTGTCACACTGGTGCAGAGGACACCAGAGAGGGCCAAAGCTTTGCATGATGTGTTTAGGGGAGCTGAGCATGTCCCAGTGCTAAGCAAGCACACATGATCACATCCTGAAAGGGGACACACTTCAGCAGTGGGGAAATCAGATCACCTCTGATGAAGAAAAGGGGACTATTGAGAGAGTTTGGGTGGCTCAGCAGCATCTGGGACCTGCATTATCTGCACAGAAAGGACCAGGGTTAAAGAGTATCAGACTGAGAATAATATAAACCCACCTAAGAGGCCTTTCCTACAGGAATTCTCCAACTCTTACTTTAAGCTCAAAATCTTCTCCTGTTAAAAGGTCAGAAGTTTTTCCCTTCCAGATGTTCCATAGATAGGAGAGGTGAACAGCTGAAAATTCTACTTCTGATGTTTGAACTGACAGAGACACTCCCACCAGGTGAGGGGGCAGAGCTCAGCACTGGCAGGAGCACTCACTGAGGTGTGGCCTTGGCTGTCCATAGGATGTTCCTGTGCCTATCCATACGAAGCAGTTACAACTAGCTCAGCTTTTCAATGCCTAAGAGGAGAACCTCATCTCAAAGAAGTGAAAAAAGTTGGTTCCTCTTTTCATTAGGAACATTTTAAGGAGCATCTTTGAGCCGAGTTGATAGGTAGGGATGGCCAAGTCCTTATTTGTTCCTCCCTATGAGGGTGGGCAGGCCCTGGCACAGGGTGCCCAGAGAAGCTGTGGCTGCCCCATCCCTGGGAGTGTCCAAAGCCACGTTGGACAGGGCTTGGAGCAACCTGGACTGGTGGGAGGTGTCCCTGCCCATGGCAGGGGGTGGAGTGAAGTGATCTTTAAGGTGAGGTCCCTTCCAGGTCCCTTCCAACCCAAACCATTCTGGGATTCTGTGACTATTTCTGTGAACTGCTGCAGCTTGGCTGAAGGATCAGGGAGATGTCACTGCTTACAACCAGCTTACATTTCAAGATTTGGGCACAACAGTGAACTGTGATATTTCTTCTTGAAGGGAAGTGGATATTTGGGCACATGATTTGTTGCAGCAAATGGTTTCACGGTAAAATTCATAACCACAGATGAGATGGCAGATGCAATTCAGCATTTATAAACACAAAGTAATGTACACTGGCAACGAGCCCAGAGCCCTACCTAAACAAACACAGTGATGGGCTCTAAATAAGCTGCTGCCACTCAGCAGACTGATCTCAGGGACTTTGGGGAGGGCTCTCTGCAAAGCTCAGCTTGATGGCTGTGGAGGCAGGCAGAGTGTAGGATCTCTAAGGGACAGAACTGGACATCTAAACCTCTGAAGAGTCCATCTAAACCTCTGAAAAGTTCATCTGAACCTCTACAGTTTTCCATCTGAACCTCTGCATAAGTCCATGCTGCAGCTGCATCCCAAGTATTGTCCTCCCATCCCTACAGTCAAGAGGAGAAGATGTAGAGGGGTACAGAAAAATGCCTGGAGCAGCATTCCTTGTGACCTATGGCCTGGAAAAATGCTGAGAGAGGGGAAAGAATGTTTATGTTTCATAGTCTGCTAAGGAGACAGGGAAGTTCTGCCTCAGGCTGGTCCTGGGCCACTCTTTGCCCAGGGCTTGGAGAAGATGCCAAGGCAATGCTGCCACCATTTAGTGCTGCTTTCCCATCCCTGGCTGCTGTGTCAGACCAGCCCAAATGTCCCTGGTCTGGCTCCCTGCAGCTCCTCTCACCTTCTTCTATTAGAGTCCACCTTCTTCTGCTGGACTCAAGGCTCTCCTCAGTTCCTGGCCTCACAGGGCATTACTGGGCTGTAATAATTGATATCAATGTTATTGTTAAACAGGGACCCAGTGACTCCTGTATTTAAATCCCTTGATATTTTCCTCTCTGAAGGTTTCTGGTGACCTTTTCTTTGAGAGGCTTTCACACTTCCCTGGCTTGCAGCAAGCCTTTGAAATTCAGCATGAGGAAAACCCTCTGGCTAGAGAAGAGACTTTCATTTTTTTTTGCCTCATCAATTCTGCATTCAAATGGGCTGAAATATAAACTGTTAAGCAGTACCTTTTCCTTTCTCTCCCTGCCATAGCTGAGGGAAATGCTGGCAAACCACCAAAATCATAACCCTGCCCAAATGTTCTTTGCTGCTGGCAAAACGCTGGCAGTGCTGGAGAGCCCCTGGCAGGAATGGGGAGCCCTGTGACCTGGGAGCTGCTTTGGCACAGCCCAGGACAGGATGGAGCTGCCCTATGACCTGGGAGCTGCTTTGGCACAGCCCAGGACGGGATGGAGCTGCCCTATGACCTGGGAGCTGCTTTGGCACAGCCCAGGACAGGATGGAGCTGCCCCAGAGAAGGTTTGTGCCGCTCTCAACTCATGTAATGAGTTGTGTGGCTCAGCTTGAAGCAATGCTGAAGAAGCAGCATTCAAACCCCCCTGGAGTTTTGGGAGGATGGATTCGAAGAATTGCACATGATATAACTGGCTTTTACCTTCTTCCCTTAAAAATATCCCTGCGATATTAAGTCCAAAAATCGCATTAAGGGAGTATGATTTAGGTGGAAAAGATGAACACCTCGAAGCTGGGAAATGGCACATCTATTGCCTCCCTCCCCTGCCTGGATGCATTACAGAAATGACCTTTCATTCCTGACCGCAGATGATATTTTTTCTGCTGAAATCGTGTCTCCTTCAGGGGAGAGCCTGGATGTTCCCGTGAGGCTGTGCTGCCAAAGGCAACGAAGAGCAGCGCAGTCCCAAAGGTTAATGGGGCTGGATGCAGTCAGGGTGTAGGGTCAGAGGCTGGACCTAGAGAAGTCAGGGGTGGGGTTCATGTGCCTGAACATTGCTGTCTGCTGCCTTTATATCCCAGCCAGCTCCAGCTGCTGGCAGAGCACAAGTCTCACAGAGGAGCTGTGCCAAACCTGCCAGCTACCCTGCTGGCCTCTCAGCCCCCCAAGTGTCCTTGGTTTTAGGCAGTTGGGATTAATTACTGGCACGACACATTTTGGTGTGAGCTGGGACTCGCAGCTCCAGCTCATGGGCGTGGAGCTGAGCCACTCAGTGGAGCCTGGGGAACCATCCAGTGCCCAGGGGCAGCCAGTGCCCTCACTGACTATTTGACCTGAGAGGGGCATCTGACACCCCAACACCCCACAGAGATGCAGATGTGCCACAGGACCTGCTCCAGCCCCAGAATTTTCTGCTGCAGCTGCCTGAGGATGCTCAACAGTGGGACCTGTGTGCTGGGACCTGCTCTGCTTGGACCTGCTCCGGCTCCTCAGTGCCCCGGAGCTGGAACACTCGTTGCTTCCCCCAGGTGCTTGTATGGTGGCAGAGCATCACTCTTGTCCTCCCCTTTTCACTCTAAAGCCATTCCAGCTGCACCATCACGATCCATCTTTGCTCTCTGCAGTGGATGGAGGGAAGCAGCAGAAGGGAGGGAAACTCCAGCCTGGCATGAGACTGGTCCGAACCAATTGTCCTTCTTCATTCACCTCTCAATTCACCCTCGACTTGGAATACATAAAAGTGTTGTCCTGTTCCTGCTGGCCACAGGACAAAGCAGGAGCTGCTTTGCAGAGCCTCTTCCCAAGCCACGTGCAGAATTTCAAACAATTCCCACTTCGAACAGGGAATTAAACAGCGACAGTGTGTCCCTACTATAAACAAAGGCAAAATGCTGTGTGCATCAGCAAAAGGCTTTGTGTTGTAAAGTACTCCCTTTATGTCCAAGCAGGGGAGAATTCAAATGATTATTGACCCTTCACTGCAGGAAAGCCACATTATAATATCTCCAAATCAATAGAGACAAGTGCAGAGCAGCAGAGAAAGGCCACGGCTCTGCAAACTGCAAAAAATTGCATTTTGTTTTGGCCTCTTAAAAAAGTTTGCAAAGCATCTGTTAGAGGCCCCCAGAGCCTTTTCTTCCTAATTGCCACGATTGACAACGTGGTGGCACAGGGGACTGGTGGGAAGACAGATAATGGACCCACTTTAATTGCTTCCCAGTTCCCTGAGTCATAACACTTCTGAGATGGCAAAGGGGAAGAGCAGCAGTTTGACTGAAGGAGGTTTCTGGCTTTTAAGAAAGCTCTGGAGGAAAAAATGCTAAACTCAAAGCCAAAGTCTTGGAGGACTGAAGGTTCCAGGTAGTGGATTTTCTTTCATCTTTTGCCTTTGGCAGGAACTATCGAGTTAAGTTTTAATCATGCTCTGAAAGAGGGAGGAATGGTTTCTCGACTAAGAGATGAGGGGATAGAAGTCATGCCAAGAGCCTTTTTCTCAGGGATGGGCACTGAGGTTCAGGTCCTGAGGTGGTGGAGGGTCCAGTGTCCGACAGTGGTGGTGGGAGCACACTGAGAATACGGGGCTCTGAGTGGATTTATCTGGAAGGCTGAGGGAAGGTGCTCCCACTGGAAGCTGAGCTTGGCAAGTACTTCTGGGAATGGGTAGTGGAGTCCTGACCTCCATCTTCCCTCTGACACCAGGGAATCACAGAATCACTGATTGGTTTGGATTGGAAGGGACCTTAAACCCATCTTGTTCTAACCCCTGCCATGGGCAGGGACACCTTCCACTATCGCAGGGTGCTCCAAGCCCTGTCCAACCTGGCTGTGAATACCTCCTGTACTTCTGGCCTAAGGGTGGGCAGGGTGTGTTTTTCCTGGAAAAGGAGGGAGCCCTCAGCCCGAGCTCAACCCAGCACTCCAGGAAAACAAACACTGGTGTTTGCTGCCTGTGCCAGCCAGGAGTGGGTGGGCTCTTACTGCCCAGGGCCCCTGGATTCTTTTCCCTCAATCAGGGCTTCGAGCTTTCTGCTGAGGGCAGCCCCCGCTGGGACCCCTCAGATCCTGGATACTTGGTGCCTCCTGAAAGGAGCAGAAGCCCACAACACTCACACTACTCCTGGCAAGTTTTAAGCTGTGTCTGTGTAAACTCTTCCTAGCCACGCTCCGAAGGTCTTTATCCTTCCCTTCTGCTTTGTGCCAAGAGAAAGAAGTTTCAATGTGGTGTGCAGGACAGGGCACAGGCTATGGGCACTGCCAGGATGTGTCCCAGCCTCTCTGGGGATGGACTGCTTTGCCTGGGTGCTGCTTTCACCTCAACTGGACAAGCCCTGGGACATGGTGGTTTTGAGGAGGGTGGAAGGGAGGAAGTCAGTAAAATGCAGGAGGAAGAGGGGGAGGGGGAGTTGTCACTGAAAATCAGGAATAAAACTCTCTAACACTGTAATTTCAGTATTAGGAAGCAGCATTCTGCATTCTGGCTGTGGTGTGTAGCAAATGGTTCCAGCTACACATGCTGCCTTTCAAGATTTTTCAGTTATTTATACATTTTTAGCAAACAAAGAAATAGTGTTAATTGGTTCTAAGTTTCATCATTCTCTTCATTAATTAGTATTCTATCCTCTACTGGTTATTGATTTCTTGCTCCTTGTGCTAATTTGGTCCACAGTCTTTAGTCCTCCTCTCATCCTTTTCTCAGTCAGGGAGTCTTCTCTGTATCTTCTGGTTACTCCAACAAGTCCTTGAAGGGTCATAAATTTCAGATCCCAGTTGTCCAACCTTCAGTTTCCTCAGGCTCTGTTTACTGAAGCTTATCAGGGCTAGTTTAACAAACCTAAAGTTTTGGTGATTTAATGATCAAAATAACAATAAGAGTCTGCAAAAAAAACCCAAACAACAAAAATAAAACAACTTGAGGAGCTAAAAGTGCTTAGGATTAATAAAAACAACTAATAAAAATTATTTAGGAAAGTTGTATTATTTCCAGTGGACAGACAAGAAGGAGGTGGAGCACCCTGTGCACGGCTGATGGGCATTGGGGGGCCCAGTTCCTGTGCACGTCTCTGCAAGTGTCCCCAGCTCAGGGCTCCAGCTCCTGCCTCTCTGTCATGGCCCCAGCTCTGTGCTGGAGGCTCAGTGAGGTGATGTTCCACATCAAACTGTGAAGCTCAGCCAGCACAGAGGCACCTGGGTCTGTCCTTTGTGTCATGACATGGGCCCTGAAAATAGAATCATAGAATTAGTTGGGTTGGAAGAGACCTCCAAGATTATCAAGTCTAACCCTTAATCCAACCCCACTTTGATTTCCAGATCATGGCACTCAGTGCCACATCCAGCCTCACCTTAAACACCTCCAGGTTTGGAGAATCCACCACCTCCCTGGGCAGCCCATTCCAATGCCTGAGCACTCTCTCTGTAAAGATCTTCTTCCTGATATCCAACCTAAACCTCCCCTGGAAGAGCTTAAGCCCCTGCCCTCTTGTCCTACTGTTGGTTGCCTGAGAGAAGAGACCAATTTCCCCCTGGCTACAACATCCCTTCAGGTAGTTGTAGAGAGTGACAAGGTCTCCCCTGAGCCTCCTCTTCTCCAGGCTAAACAACCCCAAACAGGTGCCTATTTGCAGCTGATGGGCTCCATCCCTGGGGCACAGGGCAGTGACACCATTGGCCTGGCTTGGTCTTGCCAGGCTGGGTCTAGAGAAAGAGATTACCTGAAAATATGGGGTATATTCCAGGCAGACAGGAGCAAGCTCTGCTGGGCTTCAAGCCATCCTAAACCTGTGTCAACATGGCTTATGGCCTTGATGCCAGGTCTTAGCAACCTTCCTGTCCCAGGACCCTGCCCTGTGCTCATCCCTGTCCTGAAGTGACCACTCAGCTCCTGGTCACAAACAGCGAGGTGGTTTGCCTGGAATTAACTCAGTTAGTTGAAACTTGGTAATAATGCCAAGGTCATGGGTTCAATCCCCTACATGGGCCATTGACTTAAGAGTTGGTCTCAATGATGCTTGTGGGTCCCTTCCAACTCAGAATAGTCTGTGATTCTGTGAAATAGCATGGATCAAAATATCCTGGTGCAAGGTCTGGATGGTTCATGGCACTTGGTGGCCACTGTGGTCTGGAGGCACTGACACAAGGCACAGCTGCTGGCTGGACAGCAGGGCAGGAGAAGATCCTTGGAGAAGCAGGGAAAAGCCATATCAGGATCCCTCCAGTCTCTGCCACGGCACACCTGTCTGGCTGGGCAGGAAAGGGTCACCTTGACTTCCATGGCTGTCATCCACTCCTGCCCTTCCTTCTGGCCCTGTGCTGCCTGGGGACCCTGTGACAAACGCTGGTGCTGAGCTCTGTCATGGATCAGGCAGGACAGAGCTGAGCTGCACGGAGGGAAACTCACAGGAAAAAGTCTTTGGGGGATGATTGACAGGAACTGTCTCCGGTGGAAGGAGCTAATCCAAGCAGCTCCTGAGCACCAGGTCCCTAATTAAAGCACACAGGCTGATCTTGCCTGTATTTAATTGCCCTGTGCTGCTCTGCTGGCTCCTGGCAGTGCCAGAGTCACTGCTCCCGGCAGTCTCTGGGGCAGTGGCAGCAGGAGAGGGCAAGCTGTGGTGCAGAGCAGAGCAGGATTTGCCCCTTCCCTTGTGCCCCCTTGTGCTGGGCAGAAGCCCCAGTATGTCTCCAGTTCTGCTCACACCCAGGAGCTGGGACAGGACCTCACAGCCCAGCCCTGACTGTGTTGCCCATAGGGAGGGCTGGTGGTGTGGGGTCAGGGCACAAGTGATGCAGAGGGTGCTGCCAGGATGGGGTGGCACCGGGCAGAGTGCTGTTCACATGTATGGCTCATTCTCTGCCAGCTGCTCCATATTCCTCCTGCCCTCGTGTATCCATGTCTTTATTTTGCACTTGTCTCCCTTGACTGGAGCTGGAACAGGAGTGTTGTCACTGCAATTCCTCGCGAATAGAGATGGGTATTTGCATTCCCTCCGCTGAGTCCCGTGTTCCTAAGGCACGTGGGGTCATCCAGGTTGTGACTGGATTTTCCCCAGGTGGGCAGTGGGCCCTGGCAAGGGGAGAAGCAGTGGTGTCCCAGGCTGAGCACTGTTTCCCTGGAGTGGGTGCTGTTGCTTAGGGAGGTGACTCCTATTGCTCTGGTGTCACCCCAACCCCCACCATCCAACGAAAGAGGCTCCAGAAAGTCCTATTTCTCTGCCCACAGGTTTTCATTATCAGCTGGATAGGAATTGTGCTGGCCAGAGAGTTGCCAGCATTGTTTTAATTTCCCAGGAGGCCTCTCTTGGTGTGACATGTCTCCAGCAGGGAATTTCAGTTGTCTCGTGTTACTTTGCTTCATACAATGGGACGTGACACGTCAAAACATGACAAGGCAGCCAGAAAGTGTCATAATACTGCACTCAACACACTGCCTTCTCAGCAGCTAATAATATCAGGCTCGAATTATCTCGGCATGCTGAGCTGTTATTTTTCTCCCATGTGGACTATGATATATAGGAGTCTGCTGCCTATATTGGACTGTTGGATCACAACAGATTTGTTAGCCACACACGGTGAATCATTTTGACTAAACTGAAACTCAGACCTGGGATCCTGTTATTGCACAAAAGCGACTTTCCCGCCTTGGCTTCTGCAATTGTTGTTGCTTCAATAAGCAGTTTGGAGAGATGTCCATCTGATTTAGTCCTCTGTCATCGGTGTTTGAGGGTGCTGTTTGGTCAGAGGTGATGTGATTTCATTAGCCACACAATTGCCTCTCGGGCTGTGAGGGAGGGGGGCCCTGTCTGCAGATCCAGCCTGTGGCAGCCGCTGGGGCTGGATGTGACTGTGCTCTCCACAGTGTCCCCACTTCATCCCACTCTGCATCACTGTGCTGTTTCACCTGCCTTTTTGAACTCTGCTGTTTTACCTTACACTGTAACGAGGCATCAACGTGACTGAATAATATTTTCCATCTTTCAAGGAAGGAAAAACCCTCGCACAACAGCGAAGAGGCAAAGCTGCTGTTGTCTGTGGGCTGCAGATCCCCAGGGATGGGGAGGAATGTGTCTTCTTGCCAGAGGTGCTGTGATGAGCTGGGAAGGAGACACACGTGCCCCTGCTCACACATGGGATCTCCCACATGGAGCCTCCCACTGCTCCACTTGCTGCCCATTGGTTTCAGCTGCCCTTTGTGATTTGGAGGAAGGTCTAATTACTTGCTGCCGGTTGCTGGTTAAGCACTGCTGAAACTGCCTCTCTTGCCCACCACGGGTAGAAAGAGCAGATCTCTCTGCAGGTCTCTGAGCTGCAGATTCTCACTGACCCTCCCTTCCAAGTCCCTTTGCAGAAGATGATGCTCTGCCCACCCCTGCCCTTCCTCCAGGCTCTTTCCCAGCATCCCAGCTGGGGCTGTGCCATTTGGTGAACCAAAATGCTCCAGATTTCAGAAGCCAAATGTGATCCCAGAGGTAGCCCAGTCCCTGGGGAGCAGGTGGGCATCACCATGAAAAAAATGTTCCTCTTAGGGGCTTTTCAGCCCTGGTGGGCTGCCTGTATACTTGGGACACATGGAATCTACTCCTGCCTTACAAAATTTGTGGAATCCCTGAATCCTTTGTGCAATCACTGAATCAAGCCTTGCACATGATTTCCTCCTACAGCAGCACTGCCCTCTGTGGAAAAACATGCTGTTTCCTCCTCTTCTTTACTGGCTGCACAGATTCAAAGGAAAAAAAACAGGAAAGAAGTAAGAACATATGGCTTAAAGTTTGACCAAGAGAAGGAAAGGATGCTCTTGGCTCTGAGACCTCTGCAGGCAGGTCTGACCTGAAAGTTATTCTGGGAGTCTCTCACAGTTATTTCTTCCAGGAAGACCAGATCAGTCCAAAATGATTGGTGGAAAGTCACAATTAGGTTTTGAGAGCAATGTGGGGATACCTGCTGGTTTTGGAGTATTGTTCAATTATCCTGAAAAGTAAGAAGGTGGTGGCACTGCTGGGGTGGGACTTGGAGTTGCCTGGGACATCCCTGTGGGTGCAAGTGCTTTCTCACAGGTTGAACGGGTCTAAGTGTGCCCATGGCAGAGGAATGGCCCCCAGCAGCCAGTGCCTTTCCTCACAGGTAAGATCTGTGAAACAGGGCTTGTGTTGGGTGTGCATCTGCAACCCACAGTGCATGTCCATAATGATGATCCCTCTCCTCCACCACCGCAGTCAGAGGCCTCCTGAGTGTGCAAGGCTGAGGAGGTGCTCAGACTTCATCACTACAAGTGTATATTGATTTAAGCTATTGAGTTGAGTGGTGGAATGTTTGTAATTCTGCATTTTAATTGTCGGCTGCCCTGGCATATGTTGTTTGTGGTTAGTGGGGGATTTTCAGGCTCATCTATTAGCTGCAGAGAGAAGCTCTCTCCATGACCCTGGCTAATTTGCATACTATTTTTGTTATCCTTTAGGAAGCAAACTGCTGATTTTGGTGCTTTGCTTGAACATCCAGTCAGAAGTGGAGTGTTGCCCCGGGGCCTGCGTATGCTACAGTGAACCCAAGATTACAATAAGTTGTCAGCAGCAGGGACTGACAGCAATTCCCACGGAGATCCCCATCCAGAGCCAGCGCATCTTCTTGCACAACAACAGGATAACCCTGGTGAGGTCCACCAGCTTCACCTCCTGCCGCAACATGACCATTCTTTGGGTCCACTCCAACAACATCAGCCTCATTGAGCCTGGAGCCTTCTATGGGCTCAACAAACTGGAGGAGTTGGATCTCAGCAACAACACGAACCTGAAATCCATCAACCCCATCACCTTCCGGGGTCTTGTTCACCTCCACACCTTACACCTGGATCGCTGTGGGCTCCTGGAGCTCTCCACAGGGCTTTTTCGAGGGTTGTTCTCCTTGCAATATCTGTACCTTCAGGATAATAATCTTCAGAACCTGCTGGATGACACCTTCATAGATCTGGCAAACCTCACCTACCTGTTTTTGCACGGTAACAAAATCAAGAGCTTGTCGGAGAACGTCTTTCGTGGGCTCATCAACCTCGACCGGCTGCTTCTGCACCAGAACAGGGTCCACCTGGTCCACCGACGGGCGTTCCACAACCTTGGGAAGGTGATGACCTTGTACCTGTTCAACAACAACCTGACGGTGCTCACGGGGGAGACCATGGCTCCGCTGGTGTCCCTGCAGTACCTGCGCCTGAATGGCAACCAGTGGATCTGCGACTGCCAGGCTCGCTCCCTCTGGAATTGGTTTAAACAGTTTAAAGGCTCTTCCTCATTGCTGGAGTGCCACCTTCCCCCTCGCTTGGCAGGGAGAGACCTCAAAAAGCTGCAGAGCTCCGACTTGGAAGGGTGTGTTGACTCCTTCAACCAGATACGAACAAGTGTTTTTAGCACTAAAACCAGATTGGGGAAACTCCCGACCGGGATGCCCCCTCTGGGTTCCCACGATGGCTCCTCCAAGTGCTGCCAGCCAGAAACAGATAAGTCTTTTATTTATGAAGCTAAAGGCAAGGCAGGTCCTTCTTCCCACAGCAGCCGGTCATCCAACAACCACCTCAAGGAGAAGGAGAACATGTCCAGACCCAAGTACATGGAGACGGACCCTTCCAAAAATGGCAGCAACAAGCAGATAAATGATTCCCCCTTTGGGACCTTTCCCAGCATTGTAGACCC
Source organism: Myrmophylax atrothorax (assembly GCA_026770055.1). NCBI lineage: Eukaryota > Metazoa > Chordata > Aves > Passeriformes > Thamnophilidae > Myrmophylax > Myrmophylax atrothorax. Next base: position 14,327,956 of record JAOXXN010000212.1, on the reverse strand, counting down.
TCCTTTGACCAAGTTGAGACCAGAATTTCTAGAGCCTATTGAACCCTCTACAGTCCCAACCAAAAAGAGGCAGGGTTGCTCTAAAAAGAACAGATCAAAGGCCCAGTGCCGCCTCACCCAGCAAGGAAACAGCTCCACGTTACAGCTCAGCCTAAGCCTTTTGATCCCCCCCTTGGTGTGGAGCTTACTGTTATTCTGCTAAAATTAACTCTTTTCCTGGGTTGATGACACTTTAATACTAGACTTTTGCTGACCTCCATAAATGTTGCAGACAAAAGCAAAACTACCATCCACCCTGAGACAGCTTTGTTACACAAAAGTTAACTGGATGCCTTTATTAAAACAAACAAACAAACAAACAAAAAACAAAACAAAAAAGACAAACACCGAGATGTACATAATTTATTTGTCCAGAAACCTGTGAATTATACCTTTGGTCTTTGGAACTGCACTTGCCCATAAAGCAGCCTTTGCTACAGCAGATGGTAAAGAAATATGGTTTATTTACAGGAAAAAAAAAAGTGTAAGAAATGCTCTGAAAAGAATGTCGAAAATCTGTTTGTAACTCGCCATCACACTGAACAATGTTGCAGGTTCCCATTTGCAGAGGTAATGAATTTGATGCTGTTTTAATCCTATGTTTATGAATATTGCAGTTTTTCCGTACTCATTCCATCACACCATGTTTACGGGCAGGATTTGTTAAAGAATGCTGCCTTTTCCTTCACAAGATTGCAGTATATATAGATATGCATTTTATTTTACTTGTGTACAAGTATACAAAAAAAAATATAAAATAAAGATTTCTTTTTCCTAAGTGGTTGTCATCTGCAAGGGGTGAAGGAGGTTAAGTTGAAAAGTTAAAAGGATATGGAGTAATCCATGATCTGAAGGCAGGTTGAGCATCTGGCACGACAGTAATAAATAAGACATACTGGGCATGGTTATGCAACCTTTAACTGGTGCCAGCAAAGGAGTTTGTTTCATGAAACATGACCTGTTAATGCTCCTGTTTCCCTCTGAACTATCCCAGGCCTGACTTTGTTCATGTTTCAGGATGCTCAGAATAGCAAGAAATACTGTCCAAGCCCTCAAAGATGAGGACTCCACGTTGTAGGTGGAGGAATGTTAGAAACCATCCCAAGAAGTTGGGCAGGGCCATTTGTCTTCTGATGTGCCCAGGTGAGGAGGCTCAGCTCTGTGGTAGATCCAGGGTGGAGCAGCACTCAGGCTTGGATTCATGAAATAGGCTGTCTCTCCCCATAAACACAGTTCTGGCCTTGGCACTCAGGCTATGCTGAGAGCTGGGGTCCATTCCTGCCACCACCAGTGCTCCATGGAATCACTGTGCAAGTGACTTCCTCCTCAGTGTGACCTCGGGATGCTAAGCCAATAAACCCCTGTGTAAGGTGGGCATCACCGCCACATGACCCAGTAGGCCATAAAGCTCCTGCCCAGACCTTGGTGTGCAGTGCTGGTGCTGCAGCCCCTGCTGTGTGCCAGGTTAGGGCAGGAGGTGCAGAAAGCTTGCCAGGAGGTTGCTTTTCCTTATCAAACAGTAGATTTTCTCCTGTGTCCCTCTCTTTAGGTGGACTGTTGAGGTTTTGAGGTCTGTGCATGCACGACCAGCCTGTCACACGCAGGGGACGTGACTGGGGCTGGAGGAGAGCGAGGGCAGTGTCCCAAGGTCCTGGGAACACGCTCTAGAGGGTTCTGTGGGGAAGTCAGGCTGAGGGTCTCCAGACTGCCCCATCCACCACTGGGGTTCCCAGCACTGGCACTGGGGCTCAGCTTCACAGAGCAGCCACATGTGGAGGAGGGAGGGAGGGACTGTCAACCAGGACTGAAGAGCATCAGCAGGGCCATGGCTTAGTGCCCAGCCTTGTTCTAGGCTTGATGGTTCATGGAGAGGGAGCAGTGGCCATGGGAAGAAGCAGGAGAATGCTTGGATGGCTGATGTCCCAGAGGCTGTGGGGCTGCAGGCTGGGCACCACCTGGAACAGCTCCTGGCATGTTTCTGAGGGCTTCCTACCTCTGCCATAGCCACCTGTGTGAATGACAGGGAGGACAATGCCCGAAATGTTGTGTTTCTGAGCTGTCTCCTCCAAATCCACCACTGAGGCTGCCAAAAAGATGTGTCACTGGTGGGCAGCTCACCCTTGGCACTGAGGAGGGCACAGCTCTGTCTGTCCCAGCTGTATCACTGGGTAGGACATGCTGGGCAGAACGGCCCTGGGATCCCAGCAGATCTGACTGCTGCCATCCCAGCTCCATGACCAGTCTCTGCAGAGGAGAGAGGGATGTCTCAATGCAAATACATTGTCCTGCCCAAAGGTTGAAGCAAGAAATCAGTGCCCTGTGCATGGCACTTAGTGCCATGGTGAGCTAGACAGCCTTGACAACCCTGCTGCCTGCCTACCCAGTGTGTGTGTGTGTGCACTTACCCACACACAGGTGAGTGATTGGTTTCCAGCTGCTTTCTGCCATATTTGGTTGGATTTATTCCATCAGGCCATTGCTGAAGGATTTTCCAAGGTCCTGCCCACCCAGAGTGTGCACTGTCCTCTCCTACTCATCCAAAAACATCATTCAGACTCTTCAGGGATTCAAACCTACACTTATATCTGAAGCACAGTAGCAAAGAGCAGCTTGGTTATGGGGTCAGCACTGCTCCAAAGCCCATGAAAAAGCCAGAAGATTTGCTGGATGCTGTGACAAGTTCCTGTGGAGCCTCCTGTTTTGGTCATAATCTCAGGGCACGCTGTGTGTCTCCCTTGTAAGTGGTTAGTGAGTCTTGTGGTCCAAATGCCTGGGTTAGTGCCCACAGCTCCATGGGCAGGAGGAAACCAGACAAGGTGGCAAAACCCAGGATGAACCTGAAGGAAAAAAAAGAGAAAGAGAACAGCTTCCCAACTTCCCAGTGTGGCACTTCCCCACAGCAGCTGAATGGGCCCTGAGCAGAGCTGAGATCTGGACTTGCCCATGCCCAAATCAGTGTCTCAGGAGTTGGCTCTGGTGCTCCCTGTGGACAACACAAAGCGCACGAGCAATTACTGTCACTTACCCTGAAAGCACCAGGAGTCACATTCTGCCAACCCAGTGACACTCTTCCTGCTTTCTAGAGCTTGACTCTGCTGTGATTTCAGTGGCTCCTAGGACTGTATATTGGCCACAAGCCCAGAAGAATCCCTTGTGCTAATTTCCTAGATTTCCTGCTGTCCAGATGCCAATTGCTGTGTTTACTGGCATTAGAAGGCCATTTGAATGACAAATATTGAAGAAGGGAGTGCAATGGGCATCAGGAGTTCCCATGGGAGCTTGGGAGAGGCAGAGGGGGAGCTCTAGTATTGGTGAGGGTAGGGAGTGACTTCAAATGAAGGGAGTTTCTCTTCTGCTTTGTGCTTTGCTGGGCTTGGCACAACTTTTCAAGATATTCCTAAATATATTTTACACTCAGATGTCACTGAGTTAAGTGGAATTTACCCAGCAGGGCTCAGGATCTTCATGACTGTTCCCCATCTCATGATTCTTTCTCTTTTCCTTTCTTGCTATGAAAGTCACAGTCAATTTTCAGCTCATGTTGTTGATGCCAGGAATGAAATCAAATAGACAAAGGTGCCAGCAAGGAGCCAGAGTGGGTGAGGGATGCAGTCCAGGTGTCCCTGAGAAGAATGGGCTCCCCATCTCAGAGCACAGGGCTGCACAACTCAGCCCCTGCAGCCCCTTTGCACTGCCACCATGCAGACCCCTGGCAGTGCAGTGGGCACTGCTGAAGATGCAGTAAAACCTTCAAGCAGTGGTGGGAAGACATCATGTTCATGCTTAATTCTTAGTAATTTGTCACCATGGATCCTTTGCTGGCAGTTCCACACTTGTCCTTGCAACAAGCAGGAACAGAACCAAAAGAGAATTCCTTTCCCCAAGTTTTCAGGTCCCCCTGTAAGGACAACCAGTCTCCAAGCTGGCCAAGGAGACAATGATGCCCCATCTTGTCATGGTAGCATGTGAACTGTATTTGTCCTCTGCCTCCTCTCTCCATCTTCCCATCCTCCTGCAGAGGACACAGGACTGCACCTCTGCCTGTGGATGGGGAAGTGGATCCCAAAACCATGAGCAGGTGGTGATCTGCCCCATCCTAAATGGGGTCCCTGACACAGGTATGGTGAGCCCCACTCCAGAGGTCTCCATCTCTGCAGCCAAGTTGCACAATCTGATGTAAAAGTAATTTCATCAAACTGGTTTGGAAAGCTTTTTCCTCCCCCTTTGTTAATGTATAACTGATTCACCAGGATCAAAACTCTATATGGAGCAGTGCTGTGGCTTTCACACCATTCCCATCAGCAAGACCTTTGGATCAGAGCTGGGGGGAAGAGAGGAGTGATGCAGTGGGAGAGAAACCCCACTAATGATCTGATTAATAAGGTATCCTGGACATTGATTGGAAAGGACTGAGATGCTCTGACACATGTAGCTCAAGCAGTTCAAGCTGTGATCTCCTGAGGATTCCTCATTTCCCTGACCAGAACCCCTCCAAGCCTTCCAAAGATGAACAGTCTGAGTCTGGGCATTGCAAGTGCCCCATGGGGCTGGGACTGAACCTCGTGGCTCCAGCTTCTGAGGCAGCCTGGCTGGGAACATGGCAGCAGGTGACCAGGAGAGGCTGGCAGCAGGACAGGGGCAGCCAAAGTGACCGTGGGCAGGCACTGGCCCTTGGTAGCTTTGTTCTCTGCCCACTGCCCACACAGCCTGAGTTCCCAGGAGTGTTCCAGGAACAGGCATTTTGCTGCATGCAGGGGATTGAGAAGAATGCAACACCCTGAGGGAGTCAAGCTCAGGCAGTGCTGGAGTCACAGAATCATGGTATAGATAGGAAGAAACCCATAAGGACCATTAAGTCCAAGTCCTGGCTCTGCACAGACACCCCAACAATCCCTCGGAGTGTTGTCCAGACACTGCTTGAGCTCTGGCAGCCTTGGGGCTGTGCCCCCTGCTCTGGGGAGCCTGGTCAGTGCCCACCACCCTCTGGGGGAAGAGCCTTTTTCTGAGATCAACCCAACCCTGCCCTGACACAGCTCCAGTTGTTCTCTCAGGTCCTGTCCCTGCTCACACAGAGCAGAGGTTGGGGCCTGCCCTCGTGGTCTCTCTTGGCTTCAGACTTTAGAAATCTACAGATGCTCCAATGTATTTGTGGCACCTGCTTTCCTCCCCTCTCTTTCCCTGGGGGTGAGAGGACATGCAAACTGCCTTTGCCTCTCCTGCCCTTCCCCTGAGACAGGGCACTCCCATTTCCAAGCTGTTCCTCCAGAGAGCAGGACTGGGGACTCTCCAACTGCTAAAAAGCACTGCTTGGCTCCCCAAACTGAAATCAGCTTCTTGATGAAGCTCCTCTGAGTTCTGCTTAGCTGCATCCTGGGTTTGGAGACTGTATTTCCAGGCTTTTCTTATTGGAGGCTGGAATCTCCCCATTCCTCCTCTGAACTTGGGAACCAACAGAGAAACCCCAAATCTCACAAGGCTGAGGACAAACTTGTGTGTCAGGGAGTTACCTGTCTGTGGGGACACCTGGGCTGAAGGCCAGTGGCATCTCTGCCCCACGTTTTTCCCACAGAAGATGGCAGGGCAATGCCCTGCTGCCTGGGACTCCCCAGGGCACAGATCTCTGCTCCTGAAGAGTCTCTCCTAAACCCTGTGAGCAAATGGTGTTTCCGCACTTCTGCTCTGACACGGAGAAGATTATCTGAGCTGCTGAGTTTTACTCCAAACAAACATGATGCATAGAAATAATAAAGGCTGGAAGGTTTTTTAATTTGAAGCTGTGTTTCTGGATTAGTTCCCCATCATTAGGCAGTCAGGGAGTAGAGTTACTGCTGCTCTGCTTCCTTCTCAACATCAGAAAAGATAAAAAAACCAGAGTTGTTGAGAGCTGGGGATGGGCAGGAGAACAGAGGACAGGCAAGGGAGACATTAGCTTTTTTAGGGATGATACTGGTCCATGGTGCATGGTTGCTGATGGGAAGCTCTGGAGACAGCAGGAACTCTTGAGTGCAACCATGGTGAGGACAAGGAATCTGTGAAAACCTTCCCTGTAAATCCAAGACCAAGCATTTGAGTCTGACTCAGGACAGAAACCCTAATTAAAGACCCCTTGATTTGTGCCATAACTGGGGCACTGCAAGGGGAACTGCTGAGGCAGGTGAGACTTAATAGAATAGCATCTCAGGGTATCTATAAATAATGGAGACTTGGCAAAAAGAGGCACAATGAAAATAGCGGTGTACACACTGCCCACTCCCTGAACAGAGAGGCACTTCAGATCTCAGAATGACCCACCTTCAGCACCGTTGGAGAGACTTGTTCTAGGTCAGCAGGTACTAAAAAGGCCCAGCTGTCACCAAGCATAAAAACAGTAACGTTTTGGGGGATGAAATCATAGCTTTAGATAGCCTGTTTCGCTGCACATGGCACCAGCACAGGCATGAGTCACAGGCTGGGCTCCTTCGCAGCCTTTGGGGGTAGCTGGTTCCATCTGCAGGGCTGCACTGGGGTCAGGGCCATCTGCAGGGCTTTAATGGGGTCAGTGCCATCTGCAGGGCTGCACTGGGGTCAGGGCCATCTGCAGGGCTTGACTGGGGTCAGGGCCATCTGCAGGGCTTTAATGGGGTCAGGGCCATCTGCAGGGCTTGACTGGGGTCAGGGCCATCTGCAGGGCTGCACTGGGGTCAGGGCCATCTACAGGGCTGCACTGGGGTCAGGGCCATCTGCAGGGCTGCACTGGTGTCAGAATTCACCTTCAGTGATTTCTGGGCTGCCTCTGCTGGTAGTGGTTTGCTGATGGCTCAGCTCCTTTCTGGTGATATAGTTGGGGCTGGGTTCTACCTGCATTTGTTTTTCTGTGGCTGGTTTTGGGTGTTACCACTTGAATTTAAACTAGAAAAGGAATAACTGCAAGGTCTGGTGTGAAGAGGGAGTGCTGGACTTTTCCATGTGAGTGGGTAGCTAACATTTTTAAACACCCACTTGAGTGGTTGTGTTTGGTGGGGTTTAAACTGGCATTCCTGCAACTCCCTGCTGTGCTGTAAGATCCTGCTCTGCTTTCTGCACAAGCCTCTCTAATGCAGGTTGACCCAGCTACTCCAGAGAAGGACCAGGAGCTCGGTGGCCCAGACAACTGAGCCAGCCCAGGAGCACAGCAGCACCTCTCCAGGGCTGCTGTGGGCTCCCTCCCATCACCCCCAAGGCCGGGGCTCCTCCCTGCTGCTCATGAGCAGGAGAATGTGCTGAGGATGTGCTGAGCACTCGTGTGTCTGTGACTCGCCCAAAACCTTTCTGTACAGCACCCACCATGGTCAGTCTCCTAATCCATATGGAGCTACCCCCCAGGCCCTCAGTCATCAGCCTCCCCACCCCTGTTTGCCTCTGAGCCTTGGGGCAAAGCAACAGAGATGCTGCAGCCTCCAGCAGTGCCCCGTGCACACAATGCGACCTTGAGGGAGTCATTTCATCTCTTTCCCAAGGCCTTTCTGGGTGTGGTGGGATTGGTGGTGGGAGACTGTGCTGGGTCTGCTCACATATCCAAGCTTCTCCCTTGGCAGGAGAAGGGCATGATGCTCTACTACTCTGTTTCCAGTGGATCTAAGCCCTGGAGTGGCTGCCTGAGGACTCTTCTTTAACCACACGCTGCTAAGTAAGGGCAGAGCTGCTCTTTTCTCCCTGGTATTTCCATTCAAACCACAACAACAGCAGGAGCAGCCGCTCCCATGGAATATTTATAAGCTGTTTGCAGAAATGTCAAGAAGAGCCAGTGGTTGTATTAACACACTCTCAGAGCAGCAGACTCGGAAAGTTATCTTATGTGATTCTTAGTCAAAGTGCTTTATGTAATAGTCACAAGCGCTTACAAATCCCTGTGACATTTTCTTGTTTCCTGACAAACAGTCGCTTGGTGTCCTGACACTGAGACAGGAATCAATCACTGTTGCTCGTTCATTAGCGTGCCCATCCTCCCTCCCAAATTAGCCCGGGTTACCTGGAAGGCTCGGTCCCTCTCTGCATGCCAATGAGAGCCTGAGCCCGGAGATGCGGCAGGGCTGGGCTGCAGGCACGTCCCTCACCGCCATCAGCCACCCGCACGCATTTCAAGTTGACTTCAAGACGCTGGGACTGAATGTTCCCATTTGCTTTGGGCAGTGAAACTTGGAATTCTAACGAGGTTTCCAAGCAAGACTATTCAATTTTGTATTTTGCTAAGTGCCTTTTTTCTGCCATCCCTCCCTTGCTGCCACTCTGACCTTGCTGGGACTGTGGGGACAAGGCAGGTGGGGATGAAGGGAAAGCAACTTGAATCCTTCCAAACAAGGAGGTCTGGGAATGCATCCATACACACATATATGAGTTAAGGATGGGGAAGGAAAGTTCACTGGGTTGTTTAGCTTTGCTTTGTATCTTTGAGTCTGTGTGTCCCTTTTAGGAGTGTCTCAGCAACGGCAGCTCACCAGGGCGTTCAGTACAAGGGCTCCCAACTCCACATGAGTAAGTTCTTGAGGCATTGTTGGTTTGGTAGGACCTGAGTCGTGCTTAGGACTTTGACCACATCGTTCTTGGCCAACTTTTGATACCTGGAGAGGTCAGGAATATTTTGGTGAAGTCAGAGGAGGATTCAGTTTCTGATTTGTTTCCACCCTTGGAACATAATTCTTATTTCCACCAGAGTTGTGGTCTTTAAACAACCTGAGAGATTATTTCCAACCACTTGGAGAAACAGAGGCCATCCCAGAAGGAATTACAGAATATCCTGACTTGGAAGGGGCCCACAAGAATCAAGTCCAACTCCTGACCCTGCACAGGACACCCCCAAGACTCCCACCGTGTGCCGGCCTTGAGGGGAAGAGTCAGTTTTCTCCTGCCAGATAGTTTGGGGAAAGAGAAAACCGACACAGAGACATTTTCCTTTGTGTGTTTCTGGATTGCTGGTTCAGTTCCCATCCTAACAGGGCCTCAGGTTAACTAATAGGTCCTCGTGGTCCTGACCAGCCTTGTTTGGGGCTCTCCACAAAAACTGTAAGTCCAGTAGCTCTACGTAAGTTCATCCTGGTGCCATTCTGGAGTAGAGCTGATCTACAACTCGGCCACAGCCACATCCCTGCCTTCCTGTGGAACTTCCTGTTGCTCTGTGAACTGATTTCATGGCTTGACCTGGGACCTGTCACCTCACTGTGAATCTGCTGGATGATCACTGGACCTTGTCCTGACCTGTGGATTGACTTCCTGGCTTCACCTTGGACCTGCCCCACGGCTGTGATGTTGCCTTGTGATGGCTGGACCCAGCCACCAACTCTTAGTCTTGCTTCCTCCCTCAGGTTCTGTGGGAAAAGCTGTGGCTGGTGGAGTCCCTTCCAGTCATGGGATCCTAATCAGCCTCTGCCTTGCCTTCCCTGAGGGAGCAGCCTTGCTCTTGCTACTGCCTGACACATCTCATGAGATCATGAACCTTCCAGACTCCAGCTGGAAGATCAGAAGGGACAAGCAGAACAAAAGGCCACCCAGGTGGCCTGAAGCCTGTCAAAGGTATGGCCCCAGCCTTCTCCAGAGTTGCTAAATTTTGCTGCCTGCCAAACCTTTTGTGGTGTTGGAACAATGCCTGTATGTGTAAGGGGTCTAGTGAAGATTTCTACTGTCCAGGCTATTTTTGGTTTGCTTGGAAAAAATGAGGAGGAGAGTGTGCTCCAAACCATGTACCAAAGGCTGGAAGGGAAGCATCTGGTGTGCCCAGGGGTTGTCATAGTGAAGATGAGTGACACATAATAATGATAAATCCAGAAACTTTCACCTTGATTTCCCTGCCTGTTTGCGCTTTGAAGTGAGCCTCTAATTTAATGTTAGCAGTTTATTGTGTGTGCTTCATTAAAAATACATCACAGGCTTTTCTGAGCTGGAAGGGACGCAAATTAGGTCATCCAGTGCAGCCTCCTGCTGCTCTGCCAGGGCTCTGATCCTGCTAATGACTCCAGCCCAGCACTGACAGGGGCTCGTCTGGCTGCCAATTGAAGCTCTGGGCTGACAGGGGCAAACAGGCTCCACTGAGATGATTTCACTTTTTAAAACTTTCAGCCTTCTTATTAAGTGGGGTTTTATTTGAGGTTCCCACAGACCTGCTCAGTTGGTGTTGAAGCTGCAAGGAGCACAGCTGGGGCTGCTCTGATGTGCTGCACATCCCCTGATGCTTTGAGCTGGGCACAATCAGCCTCTGGATCCAGCTGTGGAGCAAGGCAGGTGTGGCACAGGAGCTCCTGACCAGTGGGATGTCTTCTCCAGATCTGGAAGCACTTTGGTGGAGCAGTGGCTCCAGGATGTGGCTGCCGTGGTGCTTCCTCATGGCTCCCTTTTCCAGCTTTGCTTTCCTTTTGCCTGTGCCCTGCTGTTCCCTTTGGCCACTCCTTTGGGATGGTGGGGCACAAAAAGGTGTCTGTCAGCACCACCAAGGGAAGACAAATCCCTTCTTCTTAAATTCTGTGGTGTCAGAAATGTAGGTTTGCTTCAAACTCCTGGCCAGTCTGAGCTGGAGGACACAAAGGGCTGAGAAACACCAGGTCAGACCTAAATGAACACACCTGCATGCTGCCATCCCATTGTCCTTCTGGACTGGTTCTGTGGAGTGGTGAAGCTCTTGGCGTTTGGTGGGACCTCAGCACCACCCAACTGGCTTTGAGGTTTGGTGACTGATTGCTGTGATTGAGCCTCATTCAGCCCCGTGTTTCCTGCCAAGGGAACTATCTCTCAACAGAGCTGAGCTAAAAGCCCAGCAGTGCTGACTGGTGGATGAACAACCAAGGGGCTGCCCCCAGTGTGACCCCTGGAATGAGGAATGTGTGCATAGAAGAGCAGTGAGCCCCTGGCTGGCTGGAGAAAGGATGGAGAGCAGCTCTGGGAGAAGGACTGGGCGTGCTGATGGGGGAGAGGCTGGACATGCCCTGGCCACGTGTGCTGGGCTGGGCAGCAGGGCAGGGGGGGATTCTGTCCCTCTGCCCCCTCAGGTCAGACCCCACCTTCAGAGCTGCCTTCAGCCCTGGGGTCCCACCATGAAAAGGATGTGGAGCTGCTGAAGCAAGTCCAGAGGAGGCCCCGGAGATGCTCCAAAGGCTGGAGCCCCTCTGGGCTGGAGCCAGGCTGGGAGAGCTGGGGGGACTCATCTGGAGAAGAGAAGGCTCCAGGGAGACCTGAG
>JAOXXN010000212.1:14305193-14316706 GCA_026770055.1 Myrmophylax atrothorax | reverse complement strand
AGGCAAGAACCAAAGGAGAAATTCAGGCAAACACTGAAGCAAAGCCCTGCATGGAATATTTAGGGCTTTAGTCACACCACCCACTCCCCCAGGGACAGCCTAGCCCCTCTGACCCTCCCTACATACCTCTATGTTATTGAGGGTGTTGAACTCCATCAGATCATGGAGCCTCTTGAAAGCCTCGTTGGGATATTGGAAGTTGAAGGTAGAGAAAGGTGTATTTGGATCATCAAAAATGTCAAAGTCTGCAAAATCCTTCTCTTCCTGTGTTTCTCTGGGAACTCCTGCACAGAACAAACACCAAAACACCACCTGAATGTTTGGGCTGCTCACTTAGCAGCTTCTTTTGGAATGGCTCTTTGTAATTCCCAAAGGACTGCAGAGAGACTTTGGGACTTTTGGAATGGCTCTTTGGAATTCCCGAAGGACTGCAGGGAGACTTTGAGAGCTGAGTGAGAACCAGAACAATTCTCAGATGTAACCACCACATAATTCTGAAGGAACAGGGGAACTCAGGAGCAGAAACTGCTCACCTGGAGCTTTGTACTTGCGGAAGTTGATGTTGGCCAGTACAAAGTGGATGATGGTGGGACAGTCCTTCTCCGAAGAGGTGTCCTTGGGTTTGAACACGTAGCACTCCTTCAGACCCTCTCGGTCGAACACATTGGGGTCTATCTTGGGGAAGGGCAGCTTGTTCATTTTAGCCCATTTCTCAGCCAGCAGGATTTCCTGAAAGGATAGGAGAAGTTCAGGTGCATCAAAGGCTCCACTGAGAAGTGAGGAGGTTTGGAGAGACATGGGACAAAGTGGCTGGTGGAATAAATTAATCAACTCTTCCATCTCCAGCACAGGAAGGACATGGAGCTGCTAGGGTGAGTCCAGAGGAGGAACCAAGATTATTGGAGGGATGAAACTCCTCTACAAAGAGGAAAGGCTGAGAATTGGGATTGTTCACCTGGAGAAGAGAAGGCTTAAGGTGATCTAATTGTGGCCTTCCAGTACCTAAAGGAGCTACAAGAAAGATGGAGAGAGACTATTGACAAGGACCTGGAGTGACAGAAGGGGAATGGCTTCCCACTGCCAGAGGGCAGGGTTAGATGGGATAATGGGAAGGAATCCTTCCCTGTGAGGGTGGGCAGGCCCTGGCACAGGTGCCCAGAGAAACTGTGGCTGCTCCATCCCTGGAAGTGTCCAAGGCCAGGTTGGACAGGGCTTGGAGCAACCTGGGCTGGTGGAAGGTGTCTCTGCCTGTGGCAGGGGGTAGAACAAGATGAGCTTTAAAAGGTCCTTTCCAAAACAAACCATCCCTTCATTTTGTGATTCTGGGATCCACCAACTACATCACCTCTCCTGTGGGCTCTGTCCACCACACACTGCACCAGTGAGATCGACTGAAGCTGTGGGTCCTTCCTGATGTGGGTCTACACTGGCTCTCAACAACCTGAGAGATGCATCCGAGATGTGTCCCAGCCAGGAACAGTCTGATGCAGCATTTGCTGCTCCTGGAATAATTGGTTTGCCCAGGGCCAGTGTGGTGCTGGCAGAGCTGGGGCAGAAACAGCAACAAAAATGCAGGAGAGGCACCAGTGGGGTTTGCCCTGAAGGCCCATATCCCACGATGCTGGTGTGCTCTGAGCTGAGCTCTACAGGGTCCTGTGGGGAAATCAGTGCCTGTGCCTCCCCTGAGAGCTTGGGGACCCCTCAACCACTCCCTGCCCAGCAAGGTCTGGAAATTCCAAGCATCCTGAGGTGGCTTTCCCTGGACTTTGTGGAAGAAGAGACTTATTCCAGCTTGAAGATGCTCCTGTTTTTCACTCAGGCTGTGTGCCTCCCCCAGGGCCAGGAGAGCACAGCCCTTCATTAGCTGTAATGACTGTCTGTCTTGGGTTGGGGCCACGGGCCCTGGGCTGTGCCCTTTTTTTGTCAGAGCCATGCTGAGCAGTTGGGCTTGACCTAGAAAAGCCTCTTAATGTGTTGTTCATTTTGCAAGGGGCAATGGTCTTATCTAATCACAAACCACATCCTTCAGCAGCAGAGCCACTGCAGCCAAGTTAACTCAATTAGGAAATCACCACGCCGAGCTATTTAGAGACAGTTCTTAATGGCTGTAGCAACAGGAGGATAATAATATAGAAACAAAGTGCACTCATATGCTGTGATGGGATAACTGGCCTCCCTCTGCACCCCTGCAGGGCCTGGGCAAAGCAGGGCTGTTCCATGGGGCTCTCTCCTCTGCATCCAGACCCCTCCCCAGCCCTGTTCCCTGGGGCTCCTTCTCTGTCATCTCAGCAGCCTCAGAGAAGCTCACACATTTCCAAAGCATGTGAGTTTGAGAGAGGGTGGGGTGGGTTTTTTGGCTTTCTTTTTTTTTTAGCTTTCCCCAACAATCTTATTTTAAGTCTGTCCTCCCCCTCTTCCCTGCTCCAGGGCTAGTTTACCTTGAGTTCACCCACTGGAGACGTGGGCACCTGCTTTTCCCTGTTCTGGGGGGAGATGAAGTCCAGGTGCTGTGCTGGGTATGGGAGGTTCACCAGGGAATGGGGACAGTCCCTGTAATGGTGTTTGCGTCCTGAGACCGTGGCACTCCTGGGACCTTTTCCATCCAGCTGCAACAGCAACACATGGCCAAAGCAGAGAGGTTGACAGGGTCAGGAGACCCCTGTGTGACATGAGGCAAGGAGAAAGGCAGAGCTCCTGCTGCTCTTCAGTCTCTCTAGGAAGGGATTGCCATTATTGGTAGGAGAAATGAAGGCTCTGAGTGGGTAAAATGCCCCAGGTGGCCTTAGAGGGTAATAGTAGAAGTTGGATTTGAGCACAAACTGCTGTGTTTTCATCCAGGGCTCATCAAACAATATCTCGAGAATTTAAATCCTGAACTGAGCAACAATTGGCATCTTTGCCAAATATAGGTGCATAAAAATATGTATATTCAATTACATATGTAACAGAATATTCTGAGTTGGAAGGGACCCACAAGGATCACGGGGTTCAGCTCTCAAGGGAGTGGCCCATGCAGGGATTGAATCCACACCTTGATGTTCCTGGCACTATAGTCTCACCCACTGAGCTGATCTCAGACTTTTTATGCTTTCTTCTTTGCATATAGTCTCATGTTTCTCTAACAGTGGAATACACCTGAGCCAGTTTGGAGGCATTTCCCTCCTGAGTGCAGCTGTGGCTGGAAAGCCTGGCTTCAGAGGCAACCGTGTGGTAGGATGGCGCTCAGTCAAATGCCATGGAAGGAGGAATCCCAGGGCTGCCTCCCCATGTGGTCATGCTGCAGACTCCTTGCAAACAGGCCCGTGGATGAGGAACTAAATGATCTCATCGTTTTCCCACGTGGCTTCACCTCACTCAACCCACAGAGCACTTGGGGTGGATCCACAGCTCTGTTCTGCCTTGCACAGGCTCCCTTTAATGTGTGGCCTCTCACCCAGCCCTGATCTGAATGCAGCTCTATAAATGGCCTGGTGCTTATTGCTGTGGCACCTGAGTGCTTCCCAGCCAGCCTGGAATGGTTTCAAGACCGTTGCAAAATAGGGAGATTATTTTAACAGCATTGTAGGCAGTGTTTTCCTGCTGCTGGGAGAGCAGGATTTGGTGTTGCTGCCCTCTCATCTGATCAAAAAGGCACATGGGATTTGGCTTGTCAGAGCAGTAAATTCCAAGGAAGTTGCTCCCAAACTCCTCCCTTTTGGCAAATTAAATATCTATGATTTAGCTGCTCTGAGGATGCCACAAACAAGTTAAACAAAAACCCTGCAAGGATAACAAAAAAGCCCAAAGTTTGTGGTATTTCCAGTCTTTTTCCTACCCAAAATGCAAACAGGCAGCATTTATAAAATCATGGGATGGTTGGGTGGGAAGGGACAGTAAAGCCCATCCAGTCCCAGCCTCTGCCATGGGCAGAGACACCTCCCACCAGCCCAGGTTGCTCCAACCTGGCCTGGGACACTTCCAGGGATGGGGCAGCCACATTTCCTCTGGGCAAACTTCTCAGCTACACCCACTGAGACTGGTGTGTTTATACCACGGGCATCTGGGGTCCCACTTCTTTCCCCTGCACTTGGACCTCACAACTCCATGGTCACAACTCCTGATGCCCATCCATGTCTTGAAGCTTTGCCAGCATTTCTTGTGCCCAGAGTCACTTCCCAGGGCAGTTTGGAAAGCTCAATGCTCCTCCTTCCATCTCAGCAGGGAGTTGACTTAACCAACATGCAAATAATCCTGGAGGCATAAAGGGGCCAAAAGAATTGGACCCAATAGAAATATCAGTGTTTTTCCATATTATTCTTTTTTTTTTTCCCTCAGGAGAACTGAAAAGGCAAAAACTGTGTGTTCAACAGAAAAAAATCCATTAAATTGTTTCTATTTCAGTTTTTACAGTGGAAGCAAAGCTCAGAAATAGCAGCCTGCACTTAGGTGCCAGTCCCTGAGAGAGGCAGTGAAGGCCATCTCCTCTCCTCCAGCCCAGCCCTGGAGGTTTTGCCAAGGATGAGGAACACAGGTCTGGTCCCTTCTCTCCCTCAGGAGAGCGATCTCAGCAGTGGCCAGCCAGGGGAGGGAGGTGATGGAAGTGAAGAAAGGTTCCAGGGCATCCCCCCTGCTCCTTGTGGTGCATTTTGGGGTTGGTGTGAAATCCCTGCACTCCCTCCTTGATGGGAGTGTGTCCCCAAGCTGCAGCATCAGCCCAGCTTTTCCCCATGGCAAACACTGGGGGGCTTTGCTGCAGAGGGTGATCTCTGTGAGCTGGGACTAAGCAATCCCACTTGTCCTGGGGGGCTGCAACACCTGGGCCTGACCTTGGCTTTGGACAGAGCTGAGTGGCTGTGGCTTTGCCCACGGTGCAATAAGGGCTCTGGTGCCCGAATGTCACAGTGGGGCCACGTCCCACACTTGACTCCCTGGCTCTGGGTAGCAAATTCATTCCCTGCACTTGGATCTCACACCTCCAGCTCCAGCCTTTCCATGGCCACCAGCTCATGGTGCACATTGGTGTCTTAGAATCATAGAAGAAAATCACAGAATCATTTAGGTTGGAAAAGGTCATCATGTTCAACCTTGGACTGAATCCCACCATGGCCACTAATCCACATCCAAAAGTGCCACATCTACTCATGTTTTGAACACCCCCAGGGACAGTGACTCCACCTCTGCCCTGGACAGCCTGTGTCAAGGCCTGAACACTCTTTCAGGGAAGAAAGGTCCCCTAAGATCCAACCTGAAACTCCCCTGAAATCTTGAAGATATGCAAGCATTTTTGTTCCCAGTGCCACTTCCCAGGGAGGACTGAAGGCTCAGTGCTCCTTCATCAGTCTCAGGGAACTGAGTCACACAAAGCCTACAGGGTCTCCAAAACATCTCAATTACTTTTATAAGCTTCTCTTTTTCAGCTTCAGGAAATGTTTTTGCATGTTGAGAGCAGCCTGGGTGCCTCATGGCTGAGATCAATGGGCTTTTGGTCAAGATGGGCTGAGTGAACCCACTAAAAATGAATTTATGCCCAACATGCCTGAGAACATCTGGGAACCTGATAAAGCCTGGATTATTTTTTTCTCAAGTTTTTGCTAAAAACATTGCAACAGGAACTTGCTGAGGGACATCTCAACAAGGGCACAAGGGGGAATGGCTTTAAGCTGAAGGAGAGGAAATTTAATTGAGTTTTAGGAAGAAGTTGTTGCCTGTGGAGGTGGTGAGGCCCTGGCACAGGATGTGCAGAGAAGCTGTGACTGCCCCATCCCTGGGAGTGCCAAGGCCAGGTTGGATGGGGGTTGGAGCACCCTGGGCTGGTGGAAGGGGCTGAAACAAGATGATCTTTAAGGTCCCTTCCAACTCAAACGATTCCATAATTCCATGTTCCATTGCACTGCAGCTTTCACTGAAAAAAACCCCAACACACAACAGCTTTTGAAACATGAAAATTTTAGTGGAAAACTGAAATTCCTGGGTGATTTCCTTTCCCAATTCTAAGGGGAAATTTTGCAAAAAGCCAAATTTTCCTGCAGAGAAGTGGGAGCTATGCTGTTCTCCAAGCAGCTGTAGCATGAGCTCATAGAGGAGAAATAGAAGTGCAGCCTGTGCTCTGGGGGCGAAGGCGTCTGGGGAGCAGGAGCAGATTGTTGCACCAGTGAAAGGCATTAAGATTCAACAAGTGAAAGCTGACAATCACGAGAAAGGAGCATGGAGGAGAGGATCAGGTTAATTAGCCTCCCAGAGGGATTGGAGGCCACGAGCTCAGCAGAACTTTGCGGAGGAATTAATTAAAGGTTTGTTTGTAGCTGAGCTTGATGATAAAAAATAAAAAAAAAAATTTAAAAAATCCCTTCTTGCATCCTGACACACCGAGCTCGTCCTGGAGCACTGCCAAGCACTCACAGCCCGGTGTTTACACCTCTAAAGAGGCAGTGGACAGGAGGGAGAATTAATTGCAGTGAGCCCAGACGAGGCTGTCAGAGGAAGCCCATCAGAGCCGCTCCATCGCAGAGCTGCTCAGCGGGAGAGGACCCTGAAGGGATGCAGGGCAGCGGGAGGGGACCCTGAAGGGATGCAGGACAGCGGGAGGGGACCCTGAAGGGATGCAGGACAGCGAGAGGGGACCCTGAAGGGATGCAGGACAGCGAGAAGGGACCCTGAAGGGATGCAGGACAGCATCAGACAGCCCCTGGCTGACTCTGGGGTCAGGGACCTGCCAAGCACAAGCCCTGCAGGGCTCCTTTCCCCTCCCCCTGTGGGTAACCCCTTCCCCGTGCCCAGAGCATCATAAGGGAGGGCTGGAAAAAGCAGCGGGGGCAGGACAGCACCTTGCAGAGAGGCTGTGCTGCTGCTGGGGTATTGGTAAAATTGCTTCGGGGGGAGCACTGGGAATACAGATGTTCTGCTTCAGGAGGGCCAGTCCTCAGGGCAGAGTGAATTCCTGTTGGGACTCAGGTGCACACGATCATAAATCACAGAAGGGTTAGAAGGGACCTTTAAGCTCCTCTCATTCCAACCTCCTTGCCATGGGCAGGAACACCTTCCTTGTGGGTCCCCTCCAACTCGGCATATCCTGTGATTCCACTAGACCAGGTTGCTCCAAGCCCCATCCAGCCTGGCCTTGAGCACTCCCAGGACCTTGGGCACTGATCTTTGCCTCTGTGCTGTTGTGAGTTTCAAGGGCCTTTGTGTATGGAGGGAATAAAGCAGGACACACTGACACAATAGTTGGGCTCCATGGCACTGAAGTCCCTCTCAGCTTGGAGCTGACAGATATAACCCATGAAAGGCTTTTGCAAAGGATCTGACATCACATTCTGTTTTTAAACATTAGTATTGGGCATTACCTAATCCATGTTAAATGGGTTGGGAAGTGACAACAGACTACAGAACGCTAGTAATCAACACAAAGCTGTCACTGAATGGGGACATTTCTGCTGGGATCTCAAGGAAACAGTGAAGCCTTTGTACTTTTCAACTCTTCTATCAATTATCTAAAAATAAAACCAAAATTTGCAGATAACATCAAGACTGGCAGAGTGGCATCTACAGATAAAAGCAGGCAGCTTTACAGCCTGAGCCGAGTTCCTGGGCGAGTGGGGCTGCTCAATTAAAATGTGTTTTCTCACCGGCAGATGAGTGTTTGGTGCAGGGCAGCTCGAGCTGTGGAAGGCTCCAGCTCCGACAGGGATGTGTGCAAGGTGAGCCTACTGGCTGTCACTGCCAGGCCACCAAACTGGGGGAGGATTCAGAGGAGTGAGGGCAGGGGAGAGAAGGTAATTTTAACTTTTATGTAAGACACTGATGGAAGTGGCAGAAAGATGCTTTTCCTTTGATATTCTCTGCTTAGTGATTTCCAAGGAATATTGATGCTGTGGGACCACTGGCATCTCCCTGAGCATCATGACTGGTGTTACTGGTGGGCACACAGCCAAGCTGGGGCACTGCAGCCCCACTGCCACCCCCTGCTTTGGGCACTCCGTGCTCCTGGTGCTGTTTGAGTGATGCAGTTCCCCTTAGGAATCACAGGGTGACTTCCATCCTCAAATTCTTGCCAGATGGCCATGGAGAAGGTGTTTGGGGATGGGCTGTATGACAGGGAGTGCTCTGAGACCAGGGTACCCCACAGACATGCCCTGTGTTGGATCGCTGAAGATGCTTCCATCAGTCTTGGATGCACCAGGACACGCTCCCCTGGACACCACACAGGCTCAGGCTGCCACAGGCACTGCTCCTGCCTCTGACTCCAACACACAGAGCCCTCTGTGGGACCCAGGTCTGCTGTGCCAGGACCTTGTGGGGCAAAAGAGATAAAAGTGAAACGTACACAACCTTTTCAGCTACATTTTTCCTCCCATGGGAGTGTGTGTCAGGTAGGACCCAAGGGGACATCAGTGTGGGGTCTGTGAAGACAACCAGGAGTTGGGAATGCCCCAGCAGGATGGTGTAGATGCAGGTGACTCTAGAAATATCCTTCAGTGTATCATAGAATAATTTAGTTCAAAGGAACCTGAAAGAGGCTCTTGGATGCTCTATTTTGTCTCAGTTCTCTTTCATGGTAATCATTTCAATTTTTCACTTGAGTAAGACCATTCCTGTGCACCAGGGCACAGGGTCCCCTCCACTTCTGCAGGTATGTTTTAAACCTGTTTCTGCTTCATGGAAGGTTATAAATGTCTTGTGTAGGGGTTTATCAGGCACAACTTGTTCAGCTTTGAGGTCAGAGTTGGGCCTTCACTCTGCTTGATCAGCACATGGATGGAAAGGAACTGCCCTTTACATGGATGCAAGTCTTCAGCAGCTCAGGGGCCACGTGGCTGCCTGGAAAAGGAACAGTGGATGTGCCTCCAGAAGAGAAATTTTAGCAGAAAATCAAGTTTTACAGGAACTGTCCATGCAGCCTTAGAGGTGACTTGACCTCCCTGATGCACAGAGGTGCAGGAGGAGCAGGGTCTGGCTGCAGCCCCTGCCACTGCTTGATGAAACTGGGGGGTGAGTCCCTTGGCAGGCTGTCGAGATCAATAACGGGAGCTGGGGCCAGAAGAAAGGAAGCTGGGAATGCTCTGGGGTGCTGGGCTGGCTTCAGAGGCAAAGCTCTGCACAAGGCTTTTCTCAGGCATCTGTGCAGAACTAATGATACAGCTAAAGAGGGAGTGAAATGGTACAGGAATCCTGAGATCAGAAGGAAGATAAGCAGATGTAAACATCTCACATTCCTACAATAGGGGGGTTCTTTTTCTGAAAGTGCTGAAGAGAATAGAAGAATGTTCCCAGCAGCCCTGGAGCTGACTAGGGGTGAGGCAGCAGCCCCAAGCCTCCTGAGAGAGGGGGTTTTATTTAGAAGACATCCACGGGCAAATATGGTCTTTTTTCCTTCCCTTGCTTTTTGATGAGGAATATTGCTGGAATCAGCTCAGGGGAGGGAGGCTTTGATCATGCTTTCATAGAGCAAAAAAAGCTGCTTTGAATTCTGCTGCAAAGCAAACCCCAGGAGGGGCTGGTGTGTGCTGCCCTCTCAGGGGGAGAGGCCCCTGCACAGGTGCTGGGACTGTCCAGGGACAGGGACTGTCCCCTCTGCACATCCTGCCCTTAAAATAGATGTGAATGGGCGATGGAATACTGACCTCACAAATCATGGAATGGTTTGGGTTGGGAGGGACCTTAAAGATCATCCAGTCCTGCCCTCTGCCATGGGCAGGGACACCTTCCACTAGACCAGGTTGCTCCAAGCCCCGTCCAGCTTGGCCTTGGACACTCCCAGGGATGGGGCAGCCACAGCTTCTCTGCCCAACCTGTGCCAGGGCCTGCCCACCCTCACAGGGAACAATTCCTTCCCAATATCCCAACTAACCCTGCCCTCTGGCAGCGGGAAGCCATTCCCTCTTCTCCTATCCCTTCTCCCAAGTCCCTCCTTGGAGCCCCTTCAGGCTCTGGAAAGGGCTCTCGGGTCTCCCTGGAGCCTTCTCTTCTCCAGCTGAACACCCCCAGCTCTCCCAGCCTTTCCTCACAGGAACACATCTTGACACAGCACAAGAACTAAATACACAGCATTAGGGCAGAGGGTGAAATTTTCCCTTCCCTTCTTATACTCTTAAGCTGCACAGTGAATCACTCGAGCTAAAAACATTCCCCACCTTGTCCCAGGCACACACGGAGGGGCAGGAGCAGCCCCTGAGGTGCTGGGGCCAGAGCTGTGCTCTCAGCAGGTACAGAGCCCCCAGCTCCCTCTGCCTCACCTCAGCCAAAGCCTTTTGTTCCTCCATCAACTCTGGGAACCAAACAACAACGAGTCAAGACTTGGGTGACTCAAACAGAAACACAGCAGGTGATTTTCCTTGTGGTTTCACCAGCAGAAGAGTGGATGTTCAGCCCAGCACCAACCAGCTGGTCACAGCCTGCCTGCCCAAAATCTTCTCACACAAAATACTGAAGCTGAGGGTTTGAGCATCACACTGAAGGAAAACCTGGCTTTGCCACACCTCCCTTCCCAAACTGTTCCTGAGGCTTCCCCCATTCTCTGCAGAGGCTTCATTCTCACTCCTCCCCAAATCCTTTAGCCTCCAATGAACAGCACCAAAAAAGAATCAGAAATGAGGTGGAAGATCCTCTCCCTCAGCTGATACAAAGAGCAGGAACACTACTGAAAGCAGAACATTTCAAAGAAGAGTCACGAAGAGAGGGTAAATTTACTGCATACGTAAAACTCATTGCTGAAAACCACCAAACAGCTGACACCCTTCCTTCTGGCCTTTGCAGACAAAAGATTAAATCTTTTCTTTACCCTAAGCTCTTTCAAACAAGAGAAATCCTGAGTATCTGAGAACCAAAAAGCAGTTAAGAGACAGCCAGGGAAAAAAGTCAGCTGGAGAATGGTACTTCCTTGGAGACCCAGAGCAAAGAGTCTGCCTGTCATGTCCCTGAACGTCCTGGGAGCAGGGCTGGGCACCAGGGGCTGAGCCAGAGACCCTCCTCTTTGCAGGGAGGAGACCCAGAGCAGCTCTGGGCACCGGGGGCTGAGCCAGAGACCCTCCTCTTTGCAGGGAGGAGACCCAGCCCACTGCCCACCACAGCCAGGCTTTCCTTCCCTTGTAACCATCACACCAAGGGAAAGTAAACACATCTCCCGGCTCAGGGTGTGCAAGTTCCCTCACTGGGACGCGTCCTGTTCCCAGGGATGACACTGGATCCAAGGACGCTCCAGCAGAGCCGGGACGCTGCCAACAGCAGCACCAAGGACGAAACGAGCCGGGAGCGCCGCGCGGAGGGCCGGGAGCTGCGGAGGAGGAGCCCGTGGAGCGCAGGGAAGCGCCTGTTGGGATGGAACAGCGCTTATCTCTGCCGAGGGGGGTGGAAGCTGCTACTACACCACGGCTGGAAGGCAGCGAGTCCCAACACCGGAGACACACGCTTATATTCACCTTCCCCTGTAGGAACGCAAAAATCTGTACCGCAAACAGCTCGGTGAGGGTGATGACCAGCTGAGTCGCCTCTCACCCCTGGGCGACACCTCCTTACCCCCTCGACAGCCCCCTCCATCC
>JAOXXN010000212.1:14180372-14191620 GCA_026770055.1 Myrmophylax atrothorax | reverse complement strand
TCCCCCCTCCTGGCAGGGATTGCAGAGCCAGAAGGTCCCCCCTGAGCCTCCTTTTCTCCAGGCTGAGCCCCCCCAGGCCCCTCAGCTGCTCCTCATCAGACTTGTGGTCCAGCACATTTCCTGCAGCACTGACCATCTTCCACTGCCATTCCCCCAGATGGAAAATTTACATTCCATCATTCCCCTTCCCTTGGTGGAGGAGGTTTCATTTGTCTGCTTAATCTCGTGCCTGTTTGGTTTTTTGGTTTGATTTTGGTTTTTTAAGTTCTCCTGAAAACTGTCTGAGCCAACATGTGGAGAGC
Source organism: Myrmophylax atrothorax (assembly GCA_026770055.1). Lineage (NCBI taxonomy): Eukaryota > Metazoa > Chordata > Aves > Passeriformes > Thamnophilidae > Myrmophylax > Myrmophylax atrothorax. Next base: position 14,191,318 of record JAOXXN010000212.1, on the reverse strand, counting down.
CAGTGCCTCTCCAGGGCCAAGATCAAAGCTGCACATGGAGCAAACCTACACTTTTCTTATCAAATCCCAGTTTTTCTGCTGCAGTGACTTCAGTCCCAGCCAAAGGAATCAGAAGCCTCTGAAGGTGGTTGGTAGGTGAGGTGGTGCTGGCAGAGATACCAGCACTGACCTCTCCAGTAAACTCCTGGATTTTAGTTCCATGAACACCAAAAGCACCTTCAGTCAGCCTGGAATCTGCTCCAGATCAGGAGAGCACCTGAATCCCAGCGTGGCTTTCAGCCTCATTCCAGGAACCCCCAAACAGGAGGTCAGGAGGAGTCACCAACTCCCTCACCAAGCAGCCCAAGCCCATTTTGGGGAGTTTTCCAAGTGTTTAAAATACCAGGGACAGATTCCTACTCTCCCCTTGATACTCTCTCTCACTGCAGGGTGACCTCCAGCCCCTGCACTGTTGAAGGATCCTAAACCTGAGATATGGCTCTTCTGTTCTTGTGCTTGAGCCCAAACAACTCATTTGGCTCTAAGTTCCCCTAACATTTCATTTATTGCTCTGAAGCTTCCAGGGAGCGAGTGCAGCTCTGAGTGCTCAGGAGCTCTCTGTGTCCTGGGAGACAGCGTTTCAAATGAATGCATTTGTGCCTCTGCAAGGCTGGGAACGAGCTCAGCCTGCAGCCTGAGCTGTGCTTACATTTCAAGCTCAAAGCATTGCACAAATTAAGCAGGAAAATGGGATTTTGATACCACCTGCAAGAAGAGGTTCCCTGAATTCCTAATTTGTGTGAAGCCTTAATGGCTTTTTTTTTCTATTCCTGCCATCCCTCCCCTCCCTCCTCTCCTTCCCCCACCCCATGGCAGCCCCTCCTCCCCTTCCCTGTACTCCAGTGTGGATGGGAGGCCATCAGGGGGGGGAATTATTTATGAGAGCTCTGCAAATGTAGATGTACTGTTTCCAGCTAATAGAGCTCAAATCACTTGCACTGCACCATTAGAGAGGAAACCTACCCGAGTAAATTATAGACAGGCCATAAATGGAAGCAGTTGTAGTGTTTTTATGACTCTATAAAACTCTGGAAGTTTATTGCTATTGAACAAACATGTAATCTGATTCTTAAAGCTGAATATGAGACCCCAGTAGGGTCAAAAACCTGCATTTACCTTCAGACCTTTCACCATGTTGGTCACACTGTGGAAATTGTGTCTCAGTGGTAGGTTAGGAGAACCAGGGAATCCATTTGAGAACCATTAAACCCAGCACTACTGACTAGAAGATGTCCCAGCTGGGCCAAACACAGGGAAATATAAAAATCCAGAGGAACAAAGCAGTGGCTCCAGTTTAATATTCTCTTTGTCTATAAAGAGTTCCTATGAGGACTTCAATAAAGAGCTGAAAAGCAAAGATGCTTTGGACTTCTTAAACTCAGTGTTCTGCTGCCTGTGGAAAATGAAAGTATAACCTTTTTTCTATTTCATGAAGAGCATGCAGATAAAATGCAGCAAAAGCAAACAAACCCGGGCCAAGATGGAATATTTAACCCTGGGGCTGCTGACCTGATTTGCCAACATTTGTAAGCCATTGGCAATGTAAGGGAGTGTTCTGAGGGCTGGTGAGATGCCTCTGAACAAAAACGTGTGCTCAGCCGTGCTCTGCCCTGCGGGGGTCAGTGGGACGTCACTTGAGAGGGGGCAGGACAGTGGCTGGGATCAAAGCTCTGATCCAAGATCCCTTTTTTCCTTCTCTCTGCCCCTTATTGTTAGTTTTACTCGTGCTGTTTCCATTTGAGGACAGCTCAGCCTTTCAGCAGCTTGAGAGAGCACAGGAACCTTTCAACTTCTCCAGGTCTGTGCTCCTTCTCTCTTTTGCAGCGACATTCAGGGCCTGTGACATTGGGGCTGTTCTCATGGCCTGCTGTTTGCTGCCTGCAAGGCTGTCCCTCGGAGCAGAGGGAGCATGAACAGCTCTCAGGGAGCATCTCCCAAGGGTTAGAGAGGGACCTCTGGGCTGCAGTCCCAGACTGTCCCCTCTGAGAGACCTCCTGCCACTGGAACATTTAACTTTCCCCCGTTGCTCTGGAATCAGTGTTCTTGGGTTTGCAGCTTGTTTGGGCAGGACAAGGCACATCAGCACAGGGAATGAGAAGTTTTTTCTGCAGAGCTTGGTAGGGAAGGATGGAGAACAGAAAGAGTGGAAACAGCCCTCCGGTGAGGACCTGCACTTCTCTAGTGTCAGGGATGGAGGGGGGATTGGAACACCTAAGCCCTTCACCTCATTGCTTCTGTCAGCTGGGAAGGGCAGGGATGGCTTGAACTCAGCCTTCCGATCACAGGAATTTTCTGAAGCTTTTCCAGTAGTCTGGATGAGGAGTGAGTGTTTGGCAAAGCTGAAGGTCTGCACAAAGTGTGCTGGAGAGATGGTGGGACTGCACAAGATGGTGTGAGTTATAAGGGCTTGGAGTGGGAAGATCTACAGGTTGTTGCACCCCCAAGTGCTACACATGAAAGGCAATGAACCTCCTTGAGGCTCGAGAACACAGGAGGCTCTAATCAGTCTTGACATGGCTGATATTGTTTCATTTCTTTTTTTTCCTTTGGCCACTTCCTGGCTAAGTGCTCAGGTTGATGATATGGAGAGGAAACTTCAAGTGGTTTTGAGATATTTTTGTAGATGTGTGATGGTTCCTTGCATTCAGTATGAGCAAGAACAGACTCAGGGAGGTCATTTCTCTGTCTGTTATTAGGTGTGTCTTGAGGAAACTTCCAAGCTCCTGCAGAGGCAGCACTGCTGAGTCAGCAGCTGGAGGGTTAAAATCTCTCCCAAATGGGAAAATTCCAACTTAGCAGTAGTGACCACAATCTGTAATAATTTAGTAGTGACAACAGCAAGTAAAACACTGTCATGCTGGTGGTTAAAGAAGCAAGAAATGCTGTATTTTTAGCTCAGGGAAATACTATCGTTATCAGTGACCACTGATCAGCTCTTCACTATTAGCTGAGGTGCAAAATCATCTCAAGCTTAGCTGTCCCCAATAATTAGCCTCAAATATCTCGTTGAAGAGAAAGTCAATTTAATGAATAAGAAAATGGAATATTCATTCCAGCAAGGCACTCATTTTCTTCAGTGAGTGTGGTTTGGTAGAGGCCAAGGGGGACTCCTTGGACACCAGTGTGCTCCCTCACCCCCTTAACCAGGTGTGGGCCATGTAGATGTGATTCCAGCTGCACATCCAGCTGGATGTGAGCAGCAGCTGGAGGACTCTTGAAATTTTGGGAAAGTTGAGATTGTTAAGCCTGGGGAAGAGAAGGCTTTGGGGTGACCTAATTGTGGCCTTGCAGTGCCTGAAGGGACTGACAGGAAAGATGGAGAGAGACTCTTTACAAGGGCCGGGAGGGACAGGACACAGGGAATGGCTTCCCACTGCCAAAGGGCAGGGATAGATGGGAGATTGGGAAGGAATTGTTCCCTGGGAGAGTGGGGAGGCCCTGGCACAGGTTGGGCAGAGAAGCTGTGGCTGCCCCATCCCTGGGAGTGTCCAAGGCCAGTTTGGACAGGACTTGGAGCAACCTGGGCTGGTGGAAGGTGTCCCTGCCCATGGCAAGGGATGGAATGAGCTGGATGAGCTCTAAGGTCCCTTCTAACCCAAACCACCCCATGATTCTGGGGTTGGGTGCTGCAGACACTATGCATGTGGCCAGTTCTACCTGTCAGCTCCCAGTCACAGTTTCGGGGTCTATTATTTCCTCACTGAAAAAACAGTTTAATTTTAGGAACATGAGGCTTTTTTAATGTTTCCAGCATATTATGAAACTGCACGTGGTGGCAGCTGTTAAGTCTAATGAAACCCCCAGCAGGGGAGAAAACAAAGCACCACCACAAAAAGAAGGAGAGGGACCCATGGACAGATGTGAGTGGCTGAGAACGTGGCCCCAGACAATGCAGCCTGTTTTTATCATCTCACTGTGGGGAAGATGAGAGAGGGCTGGGGATGAACAAGGCCATGTGACTCCTAATTACAGAAGGGATTTTTTAGAGGAGCAGATATTTCCCTGAGGAAATACCTCCAAATAGCAAGGACAGATGATCTGTCCTTGTGCAGGATTAGCAGCAAGGGGAGCGTGGCAACCCAGGTCCCTCTGTGCACCCCTGAGAGCTGAACTGTGACAAAGGCTCTGGCTACAGGGATGCAGGATCCAAAGGCACAGATGGATCAGGGAAAAAGCAGCCATTATGATTCAGGCAGTTCTGTGTGGAAAGCAATAGATACTAAAGGTAGAAAGAACAAGTGTTTGTTCTTCTGAAAATAGGACAAGAGGAAGGGAGAGCTGTAAGTTCAGTGTGGAGCTGCATAAAACCTTCATAACGAATGAAACCCATCAGTGCAGGCAGAGACTGGAGGTGCCCACAGGTGCCCAGTGAAGAGGCCTCAGTGTGAGTTCAGGTGGTCCAGTGTTCCAGTTACAGAGGCCAGGACCAGTTTATCTCTGTGTGGGTGTGACCAAAGCTGTGGATTCTACACCTTCCATGTCATTCCTGATGGACTGATACCAATGGCCCATTGGCAGCAGCTGCCCAGGGCACACCTGACCCCTCAGGCTGGGAGCTGGATGGGAAAGAAGCCTAGGAGACAGGAGAGTGTTTCTGTCTTCACACCAATGACTCAGCTGTGATAACTCCCCTCTGTGGAGGCATCAGCACCTCCACACCCACCTGAGGGGTCATGGCTGCTCATGGGACATCAACAATTCCAAAAATATCCCAGGACTCACAGAGTAAATCACTCATTGTGGAACTCCCCGCCCTGGGGAAGGTACTGGGCATTCCCACCTGAACCTGAGCACAGATAATCTTGGGGTTTAGGGACTTTTGGTACCACTTGTAGGACCCAGAGAAGGATCAGAACCTCGACAGAACAGCGACTGCCCCTCTCGACCAGACTGTGACATCATCCTCACCAACAGGTTTATCACTTCCTTTTACTTTGCACTCAGGGGAACCACATGGGGCTCAGCACAGGGGCCAATGAACGCCATTCTGTTCATGCCCCAGGGTGCTGGGTTAGACATCTGGGTTTTATGGGTTAAAATCAATTTTTTCTCTTTATCATTGTATTTATTCTGATCATTTTAGTAAATTGTAACTCTCACTTGTAATCTCTCTTGAGTTGGGTTTATTTCTCCCATGGGGTGACCTTTGAGCCAGCACATCCAGGCTGTAGGGATTCCTGCAGCAGAAAAGGCAGCTGCCAGACCTGTGCTTTCTGTCAGCAGCTCTGGTGCCGCGTGGGATTAAAAACCCAGTAACGTTGGTGAGCAGCAGTGTTGGACTGGAGAAAGGCAGCCCTTCGTGGAGGACACAGTGGACACCGCTGGGCATCACTAGGCCATTGAAAATTAGCTCAGAACACCCAGGCCATGAGTTTGATCCCTGTATGGGCCATTCATGTAAGGGCTGGACCTGATGGTCCTTGCAGGTCCCTTCCAACTCAGAACAGTCTGTGAAAAGAAACCCATGAAACAGAAGGTGCCATCACCTGGGTAGGGAAGGAGCTGGGAAATGCAGGACTGTGGGGCTCCTCACATAAAGGGGGAGGGACAACAGGCTTGTGGGGATTTGAGGAGCAGGCAGGTGGAACCCAGAACTAAGTTCTGCAGATGGACGTTAGAAACGGACCCTGGTGCAGCCCGTGGGACAGATGAGCACTGGTGGAAGGTGGGGAGTCCTCAATTAAAGTCCTTGTTACACCTGTGGAGATGCAGAAAGAGCAGCAGACAACCAGCAGTGAGAAAACATGGGGTGAACTGGGGGGATTGGGAAAACATTCTTATTAGGAAGAAATTCTTCCCTGTCAGGGTGGTGACCCCCTGAAGGGGCTCCAAGGGAGCTGGAGAGGGACTTTAGAGAGGGCCTGGAGGAAGAGGACACAGGGAGCGGCTTCCCACTGCCAAAGGGCAGGGTTATATGGGAGATTGGGAAGGAATTCTTGGCTGCAAGGGTGGGCAGGCCCTGGCACAGATTGGGCAGAGAAGCTGTGGCTGCCCCATCCCTGGAATTGTTCAAGATCTGGTTGGACTGGGCTCAGAGCAACCTGGGCTGGTGGGAGGTGTCCCTGCACATGACAGGGGGTGGCACTGGAGAAGCTTTAAGGTCCCTTCCAACCCAAACCATTCTTCCAACGATGGACAAAACATCCATTTACATCCCCAACTGTGTAACAAGGGCAGACACTGCTACACACCCACCACCTCTCTTTTCCTTCCTCTCCTGGTCTTTTCATCTGTGTAAACCTGTAGAGCTGAGTGGACTTCTGTGAGCAAGTAGGGTTTGGAAACAACAGTTTTTGCCAAGCTTGAAAGGTTTACATTCCAGCCTGCAGACAGGTATCCCCCCCAAATGTCTTTGAGCTTCCAGGATAGAAGGACACCAGGACTCCAGAGTCAGCTGCTCCAGGGCAGCCAACTATGGAGAACAGCTGAGGGCCAGGAACTTTGTGCCTGCCTGGGACACAGAAAGTCAGGAGTTTTAACCAAGACTGTCAGTCCTGGAGACCTGCACAGGCTCTGCCCTGGGTGGCATTTCCTATTCAGGGAGGGGGGAGGTGGGTGTGATTGTTTATTCTAATAAAACATGAAAACCTTGACCAGCCAGTTTTGTTGAACAAATTCCCTAACCAAACCAAACAAACCTCAAAAAACTCAACAAAAAAACCCCAAAACAAACCCAAAGTGTGCCCTTGCCTTGATCCTGTGCTCTTGTAAAATGAGAGCTTGTTTTTATGATGAGGCAACTAATTTAACTCTATAATTCTGTACAGGGCCAAACTGTGTGGCCTTGAGATGAGGAGAGTGTGCCTTTATGTGATGTTATTACAGAAAAATCAAAAGGACTGTGGGGGGGTCAAGCTTTGAGGTTCCCAAACTCCACAGAGGCTGCACAAGATGACAAAGAAAATAGAGTCTGTGCAGGCACAGACAGGTTAGTACAGAAAGCAAGTCTTGATTCGGGATCAGGGACACTCTGGGAAGCTCTGCGGTGAAAATAAGGGATGGCACATGTGAGCAAGCTTGTTCCTGCAGGAAAGCAATCCACCCATCTCTGGGGTGGCTGATGAAGCTCTGGGTTGTAAATATTTGCTTTACTTCTGTGCATTTGTGATTGGAAAGCAAAGTCACTCCGACATGAATGGTGTGAACTTGGCCTGGGGACAGAAAGCAGTGGAGATCCCAGCAGGGAGGGTGCAATGCTGGCAGCAGTGCCAGAGTGTGCCTTGGCTTGGGAAGGTCATGGGGGTGGAATTCAGGAACTGTGTGTGTCAGGATGCAGAGTGGACTGGAGTGGGCTGAGTCCCTCCCACAGGGAGGTGGGGAGAAGGGAAACAAAGACAGAGACTCTTCTTGAGAGCAGAAAAAGAGTGGGAAGGTTGAGCTGTCCTTTCAGCTGAGGGTTTGTCCAGGTGTATCAAGGCCAAACCAGGTGACCAGCCCTTGGCTTTGAAGGAGCTCCCTCACCTCCAGAGCCAGGTGCCACAGTTGTCTCAGGTGTCCAGGCTACCCGTGGTGAGATTCCTGTTGCTGGAGAAGCAAATGTCAAGCAAGAGGGTCACCAACTCCTCAACTCAGCAGTAGGAGGGAGGTCAAGCAGTGGCTGCAGGTGTTGCAGGAGTCCTGCAGGCTGATCCCAGGAGTGATGCCTGAGTGTTTGTGCGGCAGGAAGATATCTCTGGATGTTGGTGATCATGGCCTGGATCATGGACTGTCCCTGGATGGGCTGGGGGCCTGGCAGCACTGTGGAAGGAATGGCCAGTGGGTGGGACATGCTTTGAAACCAGGAATGGGGGGAGGGACAGACCTACCCATACCAGATTTCTCCTCACAGCTGGCAGGGTGATGTTTTCCCATGGCCATTCTTTCTGCAGACTCGTCTGAAAGAGGTGATGGTGCAGGACAACATCACATTCAGGAGCTGGACCTAATCCTTGTGGGTCAATTCCAACCCAGAATATTCTATAATAGCTTGTGCTGTCCTTCATCACTGTACCTTGAGGACACAGCCATGAGAATCTGTCCCACTCCAGGACAATGTCAGGGGTTTTGGGGGTGGCATCTCATGGCATCACTTTTTCTTTGCTGATGGTGCAGAATTTTTGCTGATCTTTGTCTCTTTGAGCAAAGGGCTCTGGGACAGGAGGCCAGGAACTGATGAGGAGAATCATGGTGACCTTCTGTGGGGTACCTGCAGCTGGCCAGTGGGTCAAGCCATCATGTGCTCCAGGGCACTGAATTGTTCATCATCGTGTTCACCTCCTGCAGGCAGCAGGTGGTTCTTGTTTGTTGAAATCCATCTGCAAAATTGAAATGGTGTCTCAGAGGGGAATTTTGCCTCAGTCTCACTGTACATCAGAGGGTTCTGATGTCATGTTCCACTGAGGAAGGGCTCTAGGCTTGCCAGGGGTTTCTGAGCTTTGGGGGGTTGCTCTTGTAGCCAGAATATCTTTCTTGAACACAGAATTCGTCTCAAGTCCCCAATGAAGAAGTCCCTCGATATAGAGGGGCTTTGTTAGTGGGAGAGAGTAGTAAGTACAACAGTCATTAAAGGAGCCTCTCTGTGAATTTTCTGAAGCTCAAAATTCCCCTGGCAATGAGTGAATGGGGCAATGCCCCCCAACAGAGAAGGCAATGTAGCCTCCATCCCTTGAGTCTCACTTTCCTCCCTCAGCTGTATACAAGGAGTCACTGGCACGGAATGAACTTTGAGCCATTGTTTCTAATCAGGACAGTCATATGCAAATCTGCAAGGTCAGGGCACAGTGTTGTCAGGACTCTTTGGAGGACCTTCGGCAGCAGTAACAGCCCAAGCTTCAAACTCCCAGGAGAAGATCAAACCCTCCTCTCACAGAGCATCAACCCACAAGTATTGGTTCCGCTCCAGTTGCCTACAAGAAGCTTCCAGCCCTGTTAGCCCTGCAGAGAGCTTTTCTTCTCCAGAACAGCCCTGTGGACTTGCATTCCTTGGATATCCTTGGCCCACAGTAGCCTTGGAGAGTGAAGGGGGTGGTGGAGGACTGGAGCTGTTTTTCCACCATCCTCCACAGAAGCTGGACACAAATCCTGGACACAAATCCTGGACACAAAGCCTGGACCGTCAGGGTGCAGGATGCAGAGCAGGATCTCAGCACTGGGAGGTGGTGGAGGAGCTCAGTGAGTGTCTGTGCCATCTGAGCAAGGCTCCACTTGCTGAGGGGACTCCCAGAGCACAGAGCACTTAATAGATGTTATTTTAGCTGCTGTGAGGTGTATGATTTACCTGCCCAAAGCTCGGCTTTAAAATCAAGCTCTGCATCATATCATTAGAGCTCTTCTTCCACAGTTTAACAGGTAGCTCCCTGACTAAACAGTCACCAGCAGGGAATAATCAGGGAATAATCAGGTAATGATGCTTTTTCCTGGGGGTCCTGTTCCTGAGCAGCTTGTCTTATCCAACACTGATTTAGGAAAAGAGACATGAAAATCATTGTTAAAAAATTTAGAGTCAACACGAAAGTTGGAGTAATAGTGTCTAATGAGGATGGGAGATCACAGATACAGAAAAGCCAACTTTGCTTTGAGGGTTAGATGAAAAGCACAAACACAAAACCAAGGGAAGCCTCTCAAGTGTCTCAGAAGAGGCACTAAAACTGGTGCACACAGTCCCTGGAGTCGAGGATCATCCAGATGGAATTCCTGAGCTCTTTCCATGTGCCACCCAGCCCCAACAGTGGGAGCTGTGGAAGTGTCTCACTGACAGTCTGTGGCCCATTGCTGTACCTGTTAGGGGACTCAGAGCCTCTGGGAAGTTTCCTTTCCATCTCCTGGTGCTCCGTGTTTCCAAGGTGAGCGTTCCCAGCTCCTCAGGGTCCCAAACTTCCCCCAAACTGCAGGTATAGAAAGGGGTTTTTTATATGACCTGTTTCCAGAGGAACGGTGTTCTCCTGCTCACAGGAGTTATCTGTCATCTCTCTGCACCAGCCAAGCTCAATGAGCCAAATTTATCCCAGTGAGGAATTCAGTTCTTGCTTATAAAATTGGAAACACAGTGGGAGTCCTCTGATGTGGTGCTGGCACCCAAAATGTGGGCAGGCTCCCCAGCTTGGGCTCTGTCTCAGAAAGCAAAGAGACCCTCAGAAACCATCCTGGGCAACCTTCAGCACCCACCTGGGCTGGGAGGGGCTGCTGTGGGAACACCTCTCTCTGCACTGACTCTGGAGAGGGAACACAGACAGCTCAAATGTGACATGTGGCTGTTTGGTGGTGGAAATGGCTTCAGTTCAAATGGTGAAATCAATCTCACTCCTGACTAAGGAGGTGAAATGGAGCATGAGTTTGCTCACCCATGGCTGCAGCAGATGATTTAGGGGGGGATGAGGTGATCCCTGAGCCCTCCTACCAGGCTCTGTCATTCTATGCCTCTGGATGATGGAGTCATCCTTCTTTCAGCTCTCTCCCTATATTTTGCATCTCCCAGTGCTTCAGGAAGCAATGCTTAATCCTGCGTGTCCCTCCATGCTCTGCTCTCCGGGTTGGAGGGCTCCCTCCTGCCTCCTCCTTTCATGGAGCTCACTTAGGAAACATAAATATGACAAATGAGCATTATCCTCTTCCCAGTCCTTGGTGGATTTCCTGCTTTCACTCTGCTACACCACTAGTGCCCTCCCTTCTGCATTAACCAGCCCTTCCTGAGCCTCTGAACTTTCCAGGGCTGTTAAAAATATTTGTGAGTCCTACAGCACGAGAAGCATAAACTGCTCCTCAGCCTTTCCAGAGGTGTGCTGGTTTAAAGGTAAAGCAGCAGGAGAAATGAAGCCAGTTCAGGAGAGATTGTAAGATAAAAATATTACAATCAATGCAATGGCACAAAGAGAAATTGGGTTTAACCCACAAACCCAGCAGTGTAACCCAGCCCCCTGGGGCACAAACAC
>JAOXXN010000212.1:14023847-14046859 GCA_026770055.1 Myrmophylax atrothorax | reverse complement strand
TGGACTCATCAAGAAACATTTTCCAAGGAAAGCAAAGAAAGGACCTGTCTGACTTGCATTGTTATAGACAAATTACTTCTGGGTTTTTGGTATCAGAGAGAGTGTCAGAGGTTCCCTTTGTGAGTTGAAGGTCAGACTTGGGACAGACTCTCCCAGATTTCTCTTCCCAGCCTTGGAATCTCTGTGGCACCTCCACCAGCCTGTGTGAGGACAAGGTCTGCAGGAGTGCCATGGCCTCAGATGACATTCCTAAAGCTACTCCACCACTACACTGGAGAAACCTCCTGCTCTCCCTGGAAGCAGAGTGGCAGAGGCAAGAAATGCCAGCTGATTCAAGGGCCATGGTCTTTGTTGGCACCACTCCTGTGATTTCAGCACACACTGGCAAAGAACTCGGCTCCATAAATCCCCAGTGAAGCAATTCCACTGAGGAACACAGGGAACTTGGACTATCTAATTTTGAAAAGTGTCTGGGAACTGCAGAGAACCTCCCCAAAGGTTTCTCTCCTTGCTTGTCCTCCTGCTCTTATTCTCACAGACATGATAGAACTGCATGAATGACACTTGGAGGGAAGAAATCACCTTACTTGTAATCGTGCTAAGAGATAAAAATTATACTCTGGTGCACATTAAAAATTGGAAAGTTACTTTTTTTGATGGTTGGGCCTTTTTGCAGGTGGAGTGACATGATTTTCTGGCCTGAGATGGTCCTCCAAACTCATCATCTCTTCCTCCAAACTCACCCTATAAGACTCCCTCCTTCCTTAAACCTTTAAATCAAGTGAATCCTTACACTGAGCCAGTGAAACAGGGGATTGAAGAAACAAACTCTTCCCTGAGCACCACAATCAACTTCAAAGTGGAAATTCACCATTGCTCTGCATTGCTGTGTCCCACCATGCCCCAAACTGCTCTTGGGTTGTTCAGGAGGGGCGTCCCCACACTGTTCTCACCCAGAATGTTTTCAGAAGGAATAAAAATCCCAGAGACCATTTAGCTGTTAATGCAATGACTCCTTAGATAAATATTTTGAAAAAATTGCATTTCCTGGAACCTTCCAGAGAACTGGGATTTTTTGAGTATCAGAACACAAAGACTTTTTATAACACAGCAAATCCCAACAGTTACACAGACTCATAGAATGATGGAATGGTTTGGGTTGGAAGGAACCTTAAAGCTCATCTCATCCTCCCCCTGCCATGGGCAGGGACACCTCCCACCAGCCCAGGGTGCTCCAGCCCTGTCCAACCTGGCCTGGGACACTTCTGTTAGTTATTGTAAGAAATCTAATTTATTACTGGCATAAACCTATTTACCTCCACCACCAAATAAATACTGAAATCTGTCCTTCTGTGAATTATACAGGGTTTGTGCGGGAGGGCAGCAAAAAACAGATTAATTTTATTATGGTCTTATCTTCTTGAACCTCTTGTTCATCCTCCCCATCCCCAGTGAACCCAGTGAGGCAGAGTGTTCACTTGTGTGATATTTTCTGCTCCTTTGATGGGTTTTTCTCCAAGACTTCCTCCTGAAATACTTTGCAAAGCTCCTTAAAAGCTCTTGGTTCTCTGTTATCTATCTTGCTTAGCAACAGCAGACATGCATTCTGTGGCAAATCCCATTTCAGAGGAGAAAAGGGAGAAGACGTTGTGAGTGCTGGAGGTGTAATGAAGACTTCCTGCACAAAGAATAAACAACTCAATGAGCAGCAATAAACTTAATTTGCACATTAGATATGCTTTTCCAAGTTCTGACATTTCAGTTGAAAATAATGCTGGAGCAATGAGGCCTATAATTGAACAGCCAAAACTTCTCCAGAGGGGAAACAAAAACAAATGTTCCCTGCAAACAAGATCATTTTTATACCATGTTGTTACTCAGTGTTTTAATAAACTTCATAAATGCCAAGCTAAATACTGCGCTTTTTTTCATATTTTAATGTCATTTTGCTATCTTGCTTCAATGTATGTGACATGTGGAATGGTACAGAACCTTAACAAGTCAGAGCTGCCTCAACCCTGAGCTTGTTGGTTTGTTCACTGTTGGCTGTGCTGCAGCATCACCTCAGACCACACGTGGTGCTGCATCAGTGCCAAGGGATCTTCCAGGAGATGAGGAGGGAAAAGGTTTTCACCAGCTGCAGCAGGTTGGGGAGGAGGTTCCCCCTGCAGGCTACAGAACTCTGATCTCACTGAAAACAGGAATATTGAGCAAAAAATGAGAGTTAAAAGTTAAAATTATAGAACGGTTTGTGTTGGAAGGGACCTTAAAGCTCCTCTTTTTCCACAAAAGAATATAACAAAGTACCTTTGACAATGAGGTTCCCTGAATTTCTGGCAGCTCCAAACTGGTTGGTGGCTACACAAGTGAACACTCCAGCGTCTGCCTTGGTGATGTTGGAGAGCCTGAGGCTGCCATCCTGCAGGAACAGCACCCTGGGGACACCAAACAAAGGAGAGCCAGAGAATCACACTGTGCCTTGGGCTGGAGGGACCTTAAAGATCACCCAGTGCCACCCCTGCCCTGGGCAGGGACACCTCCCACCAGCCCAGGCTGCTCCAAGCCCTGTCCAACCTGGCCTGGGACACTTCAAGGGTTGAGGCAGCCACAGCTCCTCTGGGCAACAGTAAAGAAAAAAAACCAAACCCAGAATAAGAAATGCAATGCTACTTTTAATATTTAAAAGCTTCCATTACACTTTTCCTCTTCTCCAGCAAGCTGAATATGTACCAACCAATTTCCACTTCTGCTTATTATTGATTTCTCTATTAGGAATGTTACACTGACATACTGGAGTTGAGCACTAACTTTTCCAGCTGATTTTCTTGCAGCAAAATCTGGAGCCTCAAGAGAAGGAAGGAAGACTCAACCTATTAGTTCACTGTGCTGTATTTTACTGTACCAAGGCAGGAATTTTGTTTCAAAGCCTCACTAAGGTTTGTCTGAGCCCAGTTGTCAGGATTATTATTGTTAAAGGGCACCAGCAGACCGGGTGAGATGCTGAAATGCCCTCTCAGCAGCCAAGGAGCCAACCAAACACAGCACTGCCTTGCAGGGGCCCCAAACCACCTCACTGGTCACCAAGCTGATTGCACCAGTTTGCAGAGCATTGGGCAAAATGCATTTAAGAGTCATTTCAGGACCACTCCTTTGGGTTAATTTAATTGTTAAGGTTGTTCCTGTGGTTCTTCATGGCAATGGGATGGCACATGAGTTCCTGGGATAAGCTGCCACTCTGTGCTTGGCGCCTTCCCACTGTTCCACACAAGGAGGGCCCTTCTGGAACTTGGAATGACACAGACCACATTAAAGCAGAGAATTTGAAGAGGAAAACTGAACTAGGCAAACTTTTTCACAGAAAATATTACCCTGTAATGGTTTGTTAGGTGGGTTTTTTCTCAGTTCTTCATCTACGTGTTGTATCTGGAAGTTCTCAGCCAAATTATTTCTGAGTTTATAAGAAATTTAAGACATGAAGCTCCTGGAAGTTTTATAGAAATGGGCTCAGGCTCTCTGGGTACAGCAACTTTTGCCAGTAAACACCTTAGTTGGCATCAAAGAACCTGCCCCCAAGCAGGAAGGGCTGCCCTCCAATGCCACACTTCCTTATATCTGTCAAACCCAGGCACAAATCCCCAGGAAATGAGGCTTCATTCATTTCATCATTTTTTACACTCCTCTTTTAATTGACATTTAACTCTAATACAAGAATCCTTTCATAAAATAGAAACTCTCTAATTCATGCATCACAGCTTGGGTGTTTAATATTTATTGCCAACAACAGAAGATTGGGTGATGCAATGAATTATTAAAGGAAATGAACAATCACAAGAGCAGAAGTTGGAGCTGGCAGGAGCACCAGAACCATTAAACACAGAAAAAAACCCCCTCACAGTGTCTCTCTGCTCTCCACTCTGGTATTTATACACTTGTAGGTACATGTAGGACACACATCACACCTTGTCCTGCTTCCCAGGACACACTCTCAGCCTCTCAGCTGGTGAAGACAAGCACAGCAGTTGGATTTCTGGTGATCTCCCCACTTGGATCTCCCCAGTTTCAGGTGCCCCAAGCCCATCTGACCCAACCCTGCTGAAAGACCTGCCCCTGAGCAGGACAGGAACAGAGGAGCTGAGATGTTCCCATGGTTCCAGGCATGCTGGGGAGCTGAGAGGGGAAGGGATTGAGGCTTCAGTGGAAAATCTTTGTTTCCTTGGCAATAATCAGCAGGTACTGCAGCAGCTGTTGGTTTAACATTTGGAGAACGGTGAGGAAATAAGTTCAGCTTTAAAAATCCATTGTAGATGAAAATAGGAAGCAATAAAGTACACTCTTCAATCCAGTGATGTAGCAACTAAATGACAGGTTTGGGATAAGGAAGGATGAATGAATCTGTACCAAAGCAGGGTTAGGTTGGATCTCAGGAAAAGGCTCTTCCTCCAGAGGGTGGTGGGCACTGCCCAGGCTCCCCAGGGCTGTGGGCACAGCCCCAAGGCTGCCAGAGCTCCAGGAGGGTTTGGAGGATGCTCTGGGGCACAGGGTGGGATTGTTGGGGTGTGTGTGCAATGATCCTTGAGGGCCCCTTCCAGCTCAGGATGTTCTGTGATCCTGTAACCTGAACCTGGGACAGCTCTGCATCAAGGCAGGCCACGTGTGTGCCTGTCCCCCTTGGCAGGGGACACAGCTGGTGACACTCTTTCAAAGAGGGGTTTAAACATGAACAAACATTTTTAAGTGACCCACTTCTGCCTCTGCCATATTTCTTTGCATTAATGATGCATTTCTTCCCATCAGTTTGCAGCAGCCACCAGAAAACACCATCCTTAGAAACTGCTGGTGATAAAATAGGGGATGCAACTGAGTGGTGAGGTAACATATGGTGTTCATCAAACTGTATCCAAAGAGAGTCAAGTGTGAATCAGCAACTGCTCATAAATTGGATCCCTGAATCATGAGCTATAACAAGCCACTGTGGTGTCTTTCTCTCCATCAAATATTGATGACCTGTTATTTTTACTGGAGTTGCACCTAAAAGCTCTTGGGTGCAAATTAGAATCCAAAAGCGAGCACGAGGCAAGAAGAAAAGAGAATCTCAGTCCCCAAAAGCTTCACTGTAGGTAAATACAGAGAAAACCAAGCTGTAAAATACAGAATAACAAAGGGGAGCAGCTTTGAAGGCACAGGCTCTGCCTACAGGTTTTCCACTGAAGTTTAGTGATGTCTCACTCAGGTTTTTCCCCCTCCATTCCTCATGTGAATGATTCCCATCTTTGTGATTTATCCACTAAGAGGGGTTTGTGCCCACTCAAGAGCTGACAAAGGCAATGTTTGATCTGAAGAAATGCTGTTCTGAAACAATACTTGAGTGGTTGGGCAGGCTGAGGGTGGAATGGCCCTTTCAGAGGATCAAAACAGAGCTTAGCAGGGAGGAACCACGTGCCAAGAAAAGCTCCAGAGCTGCTTGAAGCAGGTCGTGCCACCTAAGGACAATTAGGCAGTGAGCAGTAAATAAGATACTCAGGCAGAATTTATCTAAGAGCACAAAGGACTCCAGAGAAATTCGTTTAGTGAGGAAGGGAATCAAAGAAATTGTTTTTAAAAAGGGAGAAATTTCCTGCTGTGTGTCAGGAGAGGGGTGAGAAGGCAGAGCACAGCCAAAAATCAAGAGGATGCTTCTTAAATGCCAGTGAAAAAAAAAAAAAAGCCATATGAAAACCTGCCCCAGTGGCCACAAAGTTGCCATAAAGTCCCTCAGGACCAGGACTTTGCCCCGGGGGTGGGTTCAGAGGGGCTGCCTTTTGTCCTCTTCCACTTGTCTTTCAAATCAGGGCACTGGGATGCAGAACCAATGGGAATATTTCCTTTAACGGGCTTTGGATCAAGCCCTAACAAATGGTTTATAAAGAAGCTGTGAAATTCTCATCTCACCTGCTGAAAGGCTTGCTGAAAACCATCACTTTTCACAACATTTTTAACTACGTGAAGGCTACAGATAATATTTCTTAGCAGCTGCTTCAAAAGACAAGGTAATTCCAAGTACTGGGACAAGAGGGAAAAGTTGGAACTTGTCCAATATGATGCAAGTAGAGTATTTGGTCTGCCAGGAGAACTGGGCTTCTCTCCACAAATAAATAGGTGCTTTTGGAGGGACAAAAAGCACAAGATGTGAAGCAGATCTAATAAGTGCATCCCTGTGAAAGAGGGAGGGGAAGGGAGAACTCAGGACACAGCAGTTCATAAAGCCCTGGAGCAGCAAGGCATAAGCCCAACTCTAGACTGGCATCTCTGACTTCCAAAGGGCTTGAATTCCTCTCAGAGTCGTGCTGGTGCCTGTGCTCCTGCCCCAGTCACACAGGGGCCACCTCTGGGCAAACAGCTCAACCAAACAAAGCTGCTGGGAGGGAAAGAAGAGAGAAAAATACAGTCAATGCATAGAAGTTCCTGCCCACAAGGGTGAATTAGTGACACCCAGAAATATAATTCCATATGGAATTCCGGGATGGTTTGGGTTGGAGGGGCCTTAAAGACCACCCAGTGCCACCCTCTGCCATGGGCAGGGACAGCTCCCACCAGCCCAGGGTGCTCCAAGCCCTGTCCAACCTGGCCTGGGACACTCCCAGGGCTGGGGCAGCCACAGCTTCTCTGGGCACCCTGTGCCAGTGTTTTGTTACCCTCATTGTAAAACCCTTCTTCCTTATACCTGATCTAAATCCACCCTCTTTTACTTTAAAACCATTAGATGGAAGTGCTGAAAGTCCCCTCAGCAGCTTGGATGAACCTCCTGTGCAGGAGGGAACACAAAGAGCCTCCCCAGGACCTGCTGGAGCCAGAGCTCTGTGGGCTGTTCCAAAAGAAGAGTTTGCAAAGTCTGTGAAGAAGACACGAGGCTGGCAAGGAGTGAGAGCTCATTAAAACTGTCACACATACTTTTTAAGTGAAGAACTCGAGAAATCAAGCAGGGATGAGAGGTGCAGCTTTTAATTAACCAGCCCAAACAAAGCAGCTCCCAGTGTGTTGTCTCATGTGAACAAAAGATTGTTGATGGCTATTTGCTTTGATCTTAAGAGCCTGAAAGGATAATATGTATTTAACAAGGCTGATAGAAAAATAAAATCTGAGGGAAGAAAGAGGTGCCAAGTTATTGATGGCAAAGTGCAGCAGGGGTAGGTTTGGGCACTGCTGTATTATTGTTGTTCAGCCAGTCTGGTTTTGGGAGGGCTGAGGTGTCAATTCAAGGATGTGAAATGCATGGATTCAGCTCAGAAGAAGTCTTTGAAATCTCCATCCAAGTTGGTTGAGGTGGGTTGGTGTAAACCTGGGGGTGAATGGAGCCTGGGTCTGCAGATGGCAGCACTGCCAGGAGGGCACCGATCCCTTCAAGGGCACAAGGGCACAATCCCTTCCCAAAGAAAGCCACCCTGAGACTTCATGGAGAGGTGCCCTGTCCTGGTCTCCTGTCTGCCTGCTGTCTGCCACCTCCTCAGGTTATTGCAGCCATCAGCATGGCACTGTGCAGGTAAAAAGGGAGGAATCTGGAGCTGCTGAAATCAGACCCCAAGTAATTTTGGTTATCTGAGAAATGCCCTTTGAAGCCGGGTCTTCTCAGGCTCCCCTGGCTGCTCCAGAGCAAACCTGCTCCTGCTTCCCAGGCTGTGCAAAGACAGATTGTTTATAAATGTCTCCAGACACTGAGACAATATCTGACTTCTCAGATTTTACAAAGATTGAAAAGCAGGAGAGAGGCTGAATTAAAACCCACAAAGGGAGGGGAGAGAGGGGCAGAACCAGCCCAGCTCCCAAAGGGCTCAGAATTCCTGGTGATTTATGCAGATGGCAATGGGAGTAAAGTCTGAGTGAGTGACTGACTTGTCCCTGCTGATGACAGCCCTGGTATTTCTGCAAAGGTCCCAGCGAGTCCCATCTGAGATCTGACTGTCTGCATCAGATGGTAATGATCTTTGTACCTGTTTGTTCTGTGCTGAGGGTAATTTGTATGCTAATAGTATTGCCATTTAATAAACTATGCTTAAAAGATTTGCCTTATCTGCATGCTGATAGAAATGAGCTTCAGGGCTGACTGACAATTAACTGGAAATAAAATAAATGCCATTATAATCTTCTAACTATTTGGATCAAAACAACATTACACAATCTTGCTGAATAGTCTTATTAAAATATTTTAGAATATACCACTACTAGAAATTATGGGAGGTGACACTGTAACACTGTTCCTTCTTACTTTTAAAAATTCCCCTCTCTTCCTAAAAATAGAATTAGTTTTGCATCAAATCTCTGCAGTTTGGGACCACAAATATTTATTTATGTAAATGTATACTGACATCTGAGCTGAGCTGTATTCCAGCACGAGGCTTCCAGAGAAAACACAGAGAAAACAGCATTTTCAGGAGCCTTTAGCATGAAATAGAAAACATTGTTTTGCCCTGTCTTTAACGTGCTCAAAGATTAAATGTGAGGCAGATGGTTTTATGTGATGGCCAAAGGAAAAAAAAAAAAGGGACTAAACCACGGTGTCTGTAGAGATGGGCCTGAATTTATTGTAGGAACACCTCTCAGAACCTGCAGCCAAGGGCACTCTGGGCAGCAGCAGCACCTCTGGGTGCTGAAAGCAGAACATCAAAGCAAAGCAGAACATCAACTCAGCTGCCAGAGGGAACAGTTGCCGAGTTTTCCCTCTTCCAACAAGTTCTTTGTGACATCTTTGTGACTCCACCACGTCAGACAGGAGTTCTTTGAGCACAGAATGGTGTGGCCACACCACCCCTGCCCTGATCCCCCGTTAATCACCATTTGGAGGCTCCAGACACTGCTGGGAGTTCAGACACAACCATTCCCACAGTCAAATTCACTCCAGATGTAAAACTAAGTCCTTAAGATGGGACTTAAGTAGAATTTACACAGTACATAAGGCCCTGAATTACCCTCTGCAGGGGAGTTTAATTCACTTACAGGAAGCTCCTTCCCTATCTGCTTTGTCAGAATGTGTTTCAAAAGGAAAAGTGCAATAAAAGCTGCTGTTGACTTCAAAGGATTCTGCACAAACCAGGAGCTGACACCAGTGGGGTACTGGATGGATTTCAGAAACCCTGGAAACTCACCCACAAAACAGGCTCAGAGAATCCTGGGATGGTTTTTGTTGGAAAGGACCTTAAAGTCCATCTCATTGCAGCCCCTGCCACGGGCAGGGACACCTTCCATTAGCCCAGGTTGCTCCAAGCCCTGTCCCACCAGCTCTCATCACCTCTATCTTCTTTTGCCCATTGGTTGGGCTACCTGTGGGCTTGCAGAAAACCCTCCCTGGGCTAATGAATTTATACCTAATTTGAGCCACAATTGTAGGGACCACATATAGTACACTTAGACCCATATCCTTGCTCAAAATAGCACAGAAATCTAATGCCTTCTTAATGTGTGAGTCACATTCTGTCACTTCTGTGCATCCCTTAAGACTTTACTTTCCTTTCTCAGATTTCCCTTGCACTGAAAATCTGAAAAGAGTTTTAGTTCTCCCAGAAAAGGAGCAATGAAAGTATTTCTTTGTGATAGAATCCCATGGCTGAAGCAGAGGTGTTTGTGTCCTCCTACAAACTTCCTGGCTTTGGGGCTGGTGTTTGGCTTTGTTTTGGCCAAAC
The DNA here is from genome assembly GCA_026770055.1 of Myrmophylax atrothorax. Classification (NCBI taxonomy): domain Eukaryota; kingdom Metazoa; phylum Chordata; class Aves; order Passeriformes; family Thamnophilidae; genus Myrmophylax; species Myrmophylax atrothorax. Next base: position 14,037,209 of record JAOXXN010000212.1, on the reverse strand, counting down.
ATCAACCACCTTTTCAAGAAGCTGTTCCTGTGCTGTCACTTCACACCCAAAATGAGCCCAGAAACTTTTCCCTGGAAGGCTTTTTGTTCATCATGCCTACAGCATGTCTGGGCAAAATGTGCCCATCATGTTTGTCCTGTGCAGGTCCAGGAATTGGCCTCTGATGATCCTTGTGGCTCCCTCCCAGCTCAAGATATTGATTCTGTGTGAGTCAATATCTCATTTTATGTCACCTCCTGAACACAACCTGATCTTTTCCCTCTGTATCACACTTTTGGGATCAGAATCATGTTTTTGGTGTCTGGGCAGCAGGTTTTCCCCCCAGCCCTGGTGGGTTTGAGTGCTGCAGCAATGCCCCCCCTGAGAGAGCAGCAGCACTGCTGGGCATGGCAGCACAACTTGGACTGCAGGAGAAGCACAGAAGGTTCATTCCCTCATTAGGTTTTTGTGCAAGCTCCTAATTAGGAACTTTGATTCCCAGCCTGCTGAATTCAATGGAAGAGCTCCAATGAGATCAGCTGGCTTTGGATGAAGTCCTGAACATCACTGAGAATATTTGCATGAGGCAGGGACAGGACATGACTCAAGGCAGAGAGGGCACAGCCCTGCCATCCACTGCGGTGGGTTTATTGGAGCTCCATGTGACATGGAAGAGTGGCAGATTGCTTGGGACATCCTGGCATGCAGGACAGCCCCTTGGAAGGGCTCACCTTACCAAGGTTCCCAGGAGCTGAGTGGGAAGAGTTGCCTCAGAGCGGTGTCCTGCAGAGGGGAGCTGGCCCAAGGCCAGTCTCACACAGGTGGCCTTCTGTCCCACACGTGACAACATATGGTTCCTCTGCTTCCTCCAGGCTCACACTCCCCACGTGCTAAACACTGCTCTGAGTAGGCAGCACCACACCAAGAAATCAGGGTGATTGGCTTGTTCCATTGTGAGACTCTCCAAGGAGAGAGAAAAGAGAGAGAAAGGTCTTTCCTCATGTTTTCCACTGCACTAATACCCTCTGTCTGGTCAGGGAGCAATGGGGGGCCCCTCCTGCCTTCTGGTTTCTCTGCAGTGGGTGGACTTCAAATGGGAAGGGAATAGAGAAAGAAGAAGGGGGGAAACAGAGGAAAATAAGATTAAGGAGAAATAAAATACTGTCTTCCTTCCCCCCGATTTGTGCTCATTCCCCCTTCTCCTTTATCTCCCTCCTCATGTTTCACTCATGTTTTCCATTCTCTGCCTTCACCCTCAGCGTGGGGGAGAAGACAGAAATAACCAGGAAAATGGAGAAGGAAAGCCTGAAGGGACTTCAGGACAAGCTGAGGTATTTCTGCCAACCCTCTGGTTGTAAAACTTTTCTCACACCAATACCAGTAGTTTTGCTGGGTCAGCAGACACTCCTGGGAGTGCTGCCATGTGAGCTGTTCCTGCTGAACATCCAGTGACGTTATCCCAAAGGAAGCACAGGCAAATGCCCTCAAATGCCAAGAAAACACCTCTTCTGACAGCAAATAATACTCAATAAATTACATTATAGCTGCCTCCACTAGTCTCCTGCAATACATTTTCTGCTGCCTCTGAAATTGAGACCACTTGTAATCTGAGCTTAGGATATTTTTAGCCAGAACACAAAATATTCCTTGCAGTTCTCAGCATTCCCTCAGGAGCTGCTGGGGTTTGTCTGCTTAGCACCAAACATGCCACAGCAGAGTGGCCTGAGAGATGAAAAACAACTCCAAACAGCAACCTCAGGCTTTGGAGGGGGTTTCATATTCTCCTGTAGATGTTCAGCCCAAGCCCTGAGAACAGGCAGGTGAATGTGTGCTGTTGATTTCTGTCCATCTATTTGTCAGTAAGGAAGGGACCTGAAGTGATTAACCAAACGGAGCAGATGTGGCATCAGTTCCATTGGCTCCCCAAGCAAAAGCAGAATTTCATCAAGAGATAAGCTTAATTTGTATTCATGTTGACTTACAGCAGTGGTGTCTGAGATAGCTGGAATTGCTCTGATTGCTGATGCCCACACTTGAAGTGCTCTATTTAAATACTAAAATAGGAAATGAACTCCTTTACAAGCACCCAGACACTGATAAGATAGAAGGGTTAAGGCAGCTCATCAAAGCCATGCAAAGCTGCTCGTGGTGGGAAAGCAAGGAGGATAAAAACAGAGCTACACTTAATCCGAGCTTCCAAAACCAGCCTTAAAAAATAAAATAATAGTCAAATGACTATCCCATTGCTATTCACCTGGCTGCATTGCTGTGGAAAGCTGGGGATGGAATGAGAAATGCTGCAATAGCAGAAGAAAAATATATTTATATGAAACTTGCTTGCAGCATACAAATATCTGTAGCATTGTCTATGCATAAAGCAGAGGGGTTGTGGCACTGAAGAGCCTGACAAGGAAAGCTTCTCTTTGCCTCTCTGTTTGACTTCAGCGCAGGCAGAGGGTTTTTTCAGCCCCTGTGGGTGGGTTTCATGGGTTTCATTCCCCAGCTTTGCTCAGCTAAAACTTGGGTGCCTCCCTGGATATGGAGGCACCTGCCAGGAACAGCAAATAACTCCCTCAGGCTGCATATTGACTTCAGCTAAGGAGAAGTTAAGTGACATCAATCTCCCCCTTTGTTAGCAGACTAGTGCAAGTTTGGGAATTTTCCATCCATTTTGCCTCGCTTCCTCCCCAATAAAATAAATTTATTTTATTTATTTTTAAAGATAACAGGCATTCTGGAAGCTGAACCACCAGCACTGACACTCTGGTAATTGAAATGTTCTGCTGGAGTTTGCTGGACTGCCCTGACACATTTCTGCTCAAATTGGCTCCAGCTGAAAGGCTGTTTCACAGACAATGTATTTTGTGGGGGGAGTTTGATCAGTGGATTAAGGACTTCTCTGGTCCAAATATATATTTGTATGTATTTACCAAATTATTAGAGAATCAGAGAATATGCTGAGTTGGAAGGGAACCACAAGGATCATCCAGTCCAACTGCTGGCCCTGTCCAGGTCACCCCAACAATCCCACCCTGTGCCCCAGAGCATCATCCAAACCCTCCTGGAGCTCTGGCAGCCTTGGGGCTGTGCCCACTGCCCTGGGGAGCCTGCTCAGTGCCCACCACCCTCTGGGGAAAGAGCCTTTCCCTGAGATCCAACTTAAACCTTCCCTGGCACAGCTCCAGCCATTCCCTGGGTCCTGTCACTGGTCACAAGAATGAAGAGATCAGAGAGTCAGAGACGTCCAAGATGAAGCTCTCCACGATAGAGAAATCCAAGGTGGAGACATCTACACTTCCCTGGAAGTTGGATCTGGTCTCCTGCTTGTCTCTCTGGGTGCTTCATCACTTTACCATGTTATTTTGGGCCATCTGCCCAAACACCACGGACACACCGGTGCTCCCTGCCACGAGGCTGGTTCAGCACCGCTGACCCAGCCATACCCACCCTGCCCAGGGACTCATCAGAGCTGAGCCCATCCTGAAGCACCGAGCTCATCCCAAAGGACTGCACCCAACCCGAAGGACCGCGCCCGTCCCGAAGGACCGCGCCCATCCCGAAGGACCGCGCCCATCCCGAAGCCAGCCCGAAGAACCGCACCCATCCCGCAGCGCCGTGCCCATCCCGAAGCCAGCCCGAAGAACCGCACCCATCCCGAAGGACCGCGCCCATCCCGAAGCCAGCCCGAAGGACCGCGCTCATCCCGAAGGACCGCGCCCATCCCGAAGGACCGCGCCCATCCCGAAGCCAGCCCGAAGCGCTGCGCCCATCCCAAAGCACCACGCCCATCCCGGAGCCAGCCCGAAGTGCCGTGCCCATCCCGCAGTGCCGCAGCAGGATGGGCCAGACCCTGCCTACAGTGCCATGTAATCCACCCCACGCAGTAAGAGGAGGATTAGTGGGAAGCAGCGGCAAACGCCTGTGCTGAGGCTCTAATCCCAGCCCCACAGAGCCCCCACGGTGGTGGCCATGGCCGGAATCGCCGCACAGTCAGCACAGCAGGAAGTGGAATGAACCAATGGTGCCCACAGGTTATGACCGAGGCAATGCCAGCCTGGAGCTGTAGGAGGAGAAGGATCTGGATCTGAGTTTTGGTGGATAAACAACTAAGGAATTTGCTGGATGCTCCAGAGTGCCTCAAGTACTTGACCCCTCCATCCCACCCTCACTGAGAAGCAGCCAGTGGCCTGTGCTGGCCATGCCAGAGGGTTTGTGGGGGCACTGAACGTGATGAGAACATGCTGGGACCAGGACAGAAGATACACTGGGAGCTGAGACTCTGCTGGGACCTTCTGCTGCAAAGTGGCCATCCCAGAACTGTGCCCTAGCAGGGCTTCCCTGCTCTCCTCCATGAGCATGTCTCAGGCTTGTCCTCCTGAAGCTCTCACCTGCCTGGACAGCAGCGGGGCCTCCCCACTGCCACCTGTGCCCAAAATCTCCTCCCTGGGAAGCTCCCAGCACTGGCTTTTCCCACACAGGTATCTCCAGACAGCTGCTGCAGGTTCTTCCTTCCTCTTCCAAACCCACCCCAGGAGCAGGGGGACCCTCCCAGGGTCTGCAAGGCAGATCCAGCACGAGGAGCAGACAGGAGGAGCACCCAGGCTCCACTTCCAGGCACCCGGAGCCCTGATCCCAGTGCTGGTGTGCTCGGAGAGCTCTGTCCTGCTGACATCTCCCACAATGACAGATTTAGTGAGGCTCTCACTGGCCCTTTCCTCACGCACCCGATGGAGCAGATTCCAGGCTGGAGGAGCATCTGTCCAAGCGCGCGGCAGCAGGAGCAGCTGGCACTGCCCGTGGGCGCCTCCAGCCCCGGGATCTGGAGGGAGCTCAGACTGTACCTCGTGTGGTGCCTCTGCAAAACTCCCCACAGCACAAGAGGTGCTGCAAGAGCAGCTCGTCTGGCAGCAGCCCCTCGATCCCGCTCATCTCCCTATGCCAGAACTTCTTCCTGGGTAAATCCACGGGAGAACAGTGCTGCCATTCCAGTGCCCCCTCCCTCAACAGGCACCGGAGGAAGGAGCTGGAGTGAAGCATCTCAGTGCATGAGCCCAGGCAACAGGTGAACACAACCCTTGTGACAACAGGGGCAGCACCCCAGAGGGATTAATCCACTTCCCTGTGGCCCCATCCTGCCACAAGGTGCCAACAAGCTCCAGGCAGGGATGAGGATCCCAGGAGGAATAGGCAGGGCTCACCCACCTGGGCTGGTAATGCCTGGCTGGGCTGTCTCCTGGCTCAGCAGAGCTGCTGATCAACAGCAGGCACTGCTGACAGGGCAAGGCCTGTGCTGAGCCCACCAACGCACAGCCCTGCTGACCCAGCAGCCTGGGAAAACATTCCCAGCTCTCTTCTGAAGCTGCAATAGAAAGGTTATCATTCTCAGCCAAAAAAAATCAGGAGGGTAGAGCTACAAGAGGCACCCTCGGGTGCTGGGGACAGACCAGTCCCCCACCTTCTCACACGAGGTTCAAGGGGAGCCCCAGGACAGTCTGAAGCCTCCTGAGGGTCAGATGGACACGAGGAGAGGGAGGAGAAGGAGGAAGGGGAGGAATGGTGAGCAGCCCCAAGGCACAGTGAGCAGCCAAAAGCCCCAACCAGCACAGGGGCCCCACGAATACACCCGAGGTCTGAGCACCCACACGCTCAAAATAATGCGGCTTGAAGGACCCAGCAACCACAGGGAAGGAGGATGATGATGATGAGGGGAGCGTGAGGAAGGCACTGCCTGTCTGAACAGATCTGATCAGAGACACTCACACACCTCTGAATTCAAAGGGCCCTCCAGGATGCTCCGCAGAAAGGCGCAGTGGCTCCGAGGGCAGGGCCAGGCTCGTTCCCGTGTCTCTGCTGCCCCGTCCCCCCAGGCAGGGACAGACCTCGGGGTGGCACCCCCACCCTCCCCACACCCCCCAGCAGCAGCAAAGCACCCACCAGTTGTTTCCTGGTCCGAGCGGCACCTCCGCAGCAGGACACAGGGAGCCCTGGCTCCAGCCCTCCCATCCGAGGGGATTAGGGCTGGGTTAGGGATTTAATCCCACGGCCGGGGCTTTTCTGGGTCAGTGACATGGTTTGCAATGCGCTGATTAGTGCACGTGTCGTTAGCGCAGCTCGGATAATTAACACCGGCTGTGCCACGCGGGAACGAGCTCCTGCTGTGCCATCCCCCTTGCAGTGGGCACAGTGCGGGGGTTGGCTTGGATTTTGGGCAGCACAGCAGCTGTCTGAGGGTGGCTGGGGCCAATCCCTGCCCTGAGGAGGCAAATCCAGGGGTGAGAGATGGAGTCTGCAGTGCCAGAATTAACCCCTGGCTGTAAGGATGTGCAGGGCAGAGAGCTCTACTGGCCATACTGGGCTGAACTGGGGGCAGCCCAGCAGCATGCTGCCCCCACCCTGCTGCCTGAGGTGCTCTGGGGGTGGAGGGCATCAGGCCCATCGTCCTACCTGTGCCATGATGGGTTTGGGGACCATCACATGTCCCTCCATCCCGGGAAGCAGCTCTGCACCAGGACACAGCTGGGTGTGCACCCCAGGGGCACCCGGGGCACGAGATCCCAGATCCATTTCCTCCCAGCTTGAAGCAGCTTTCCAAAGCAAACATGGACACACACGGGGTTTATAAACCATCAGAACTCACACATCAGCCTGGAGGCTGCACTGGGGAACCTGAGGCAGCTCAGAGCAGGTGCTCAGCACAGTCTGACTTAATATGGAAACAATTCTGGGAGTATGGCTTAATCACAGCAGCATTCCCGGGGGGCAGAGGGGGCTCAGTGCTCCACAGAACAGCAGAGAAGCTGGGACATGAGGAGGCACAGGAGCAGCTCTGAGGCAGAACATTTTGTGTCCAGGCAGCTGCTCCAGCTCAGTCACTCCAAATACACCGACTCAACTGGAAAGAGGCCACTCAGAGTCTCCAGCACGGCTGCAGAGAGGTTGGCAGCTCCTTGCACCACTGGCACAGGGCACAGGGCCACCCAAAACTGCTGCTGAGCCAGAGCATGGCCCCACAGGGAGAGACCCACAGGGAGAAATCCTGCTGGGGCGGGAGGTGCAGCCTCTGCAACGTCGCTGGGTGTCCCACCAAGTGTTACACCAACAGCCCATGGCCCATTCCCTGGAGGAGCAGTGCATGTTGTTCTCCATCTCACTGGTTCCAGCCCTGTGTTTCACACTCCCAGCAGGTTTGGAGGCTGAAGGGTGCTCTGTGCTGATGTCTCAGCTGCTGGTGCTCCACACAGGTTCACTCCCATGGGAAAGGAAAATCTAGGAGGGGGATCAGTCTGCCTCAAAGGGGGTGCTGGCATCCCCTGCAGGACAGGCTGGGGTGGCCACTGGTGCCTCCCAGAGGCAGGTGAGTCCTTCATATCCCCAGCATCACCTGCTCCAGGCAGCCCAAGGGCTCCCCCCTCCCCACACACCCAGCACTGCCCTGGCCACCTCTCAGCCCTCCTGCTGGCCTGGCAGAGCCTTCCTCCACCTCCACTCCTCCACTACCTCAAGGAAAACACAAACTCACCCAGGAATGACACAGGCAAGCCCAACTGTGCTTCTCTCCATGCTCACATTCCTGGAAGAAGCACAAACCCAGCCAGGAGCAGAGCAGAGCAGTCACACACTCGCAGCTCAGCCGCCTCCAGGCTCCGCCGTAGCTTCCCCATTCCCATTAAAAACCTATTTCCAGCACCACCCACAGCCCTGTGAGTTCTTCCCGGCGCTCAAACTGGCTTCCTCAGTACATCCACACATCCCTCCTGCCTGCTGTCTGCTGCTGATTTGTGAGAGGGAGCTTTCCCCATTCCTTGAGTGAGTCTACTCCACTCAGTGCTGCACTCCCGATCCGGCTCTGGGCTTCTCATTATCCCCTTAATTTGTTGCTTCTTATTTTCACACCCCTCCCACTCCTCCCCCACGGCACATTGTGACTTGCCTTCCCGAGTCTGCTCCCCAGCCCTGCCGACACCGGGCTCCTTGGTCCCTGTCAGTCTGGGCTCTTCCCAGCGAGATTCCAAGCACAGATGGAGCAGAGCCAATGGGCGAGTCACAGAGCTCTGGCCTTAAATCAAAGCCCTGCAACAGCCAGTTCCTGCACGTTTTAAATCCTCACCTGTAACGCAATGGTCGGGCACATCCCGCTCTGCCTCTGCCCAAACCCTTCTCCACCCTCCCAGGTGATGCTCCCAAGCTCCGGAGGAGAAGCACCCGAAGCCGACAGTGGCAGCACCCAGAGCACGCAGAGAGGTCACCTTCACAGCAAAGCTCTTGCATTTCCATGGGTATTTATTCCTTTGCTCCTGCTCGCACATTCCCCGCGGCTCCGGGACATTTACATAATCGGATCAGAGGCGGCTGGATGGAAAGTGCACATGCGGCCCCGGAGCAGCCATCCCTCCTTCCCAGGAGCACCTACACCCTCCCTGGAGCACTCACTCCCTCACCAGAGCACTCATCCCTCCTTCCCAGGAGCACCCATCCCTTCCCCAGAGCACCCATTCCTTCCCTGGAGCACTCACTCCTTCAGCAGAGCACCCATTCCGTCTTCCCAGGAGCACCCATCTCTTCTTCCCAGAAGCACCCATTCCTTCACTGGAGCACCCACTCTTTCTTCCCTGAGCACCCATCCCTTCCCTGGAGCATTCATCTCTTCCCAGGAACACCCACCCCTTCCCTGGAGCACCTATCCTTTCTTCCCCAGAGCACCCATCCCATCTTCCTTGGAGCATCTATCCCTTCCCTGGAGCACCCATCCCTTCTCCAGTGTCTTCATTCTTTCCCCCAGGCACCCATTCCTTCATCAGAGCACCCATCCCTTCCCAGAAGCAGTCATCCCTTCTCCAGAGAATCCATCCCTTCTGCTCACAGCCACAGCATCAAACCTCACCGACCTCCACCCACTTCCATGGGATGGATCCACGAGGTTTGGTGGCAGAGCACAGAGATGGAGCATCCATGTGCCAGCACCGGCTGCTGGCTGGGATCTCTGGGCAAAACCTGGTGAGCAGGGACAGTTTAATTGCTCCTGCAAGGAACTACTGGCCTGTCAAAAGCACCCTGTGGTCCCATGGGATATGTGCTCCCTGGAAGCCCACAGGGATGGAGGTGGGCAGGATCACGGTGTGTCTGCACCAGGCACTCCATGTGCTTCCCTGGAGCGAAGTTCCATGCTCAGTACAGAAGATTTTGGGACCTTTGCATTGGACAGAGCTACCCCCACTCATGGGACACTCCCTGGCAGGTCCAGAAGGCACCACCCCATGCTGAAAGAATAGAGGCACAAAGTGGGATCCATGCTGGGAAAGGTGACAGTGTGCTTGGGAGCCCCAGCCCCCCATGAAGGGGGGGGCAGGCTGGTCCCACCTCCCTGCCCTTCTAACCCACCCCCAAAAGCGTTGCTGTTTCCTGGGGGTCTGTGTCCCCCTGCCCACAGCTCCATCACTCCCCCCAAAACAACTGGCTCAGCAGTGAGCTGGGAGAGCCACAACCACCCCCTGGAGCTGCCACGCTGCTCCAGCCCTGCTCCTTCCAGCCCTGCTCCTTCCAGCCCTGCTCCATCCAGCCCTGCTCCTTCCAGCCCTGCTCCATCCAGCCCTGCTCCATCCAGCCCTGCTCCTTCCAGCCCTGCACCATCCAGCCCTGCACCATCCAATCCTGCTCCATCCAGCTCTGCTCCTTCCAGCCCTGCTCCTTCCACAGCTCAGCTTTTCCCTCCAGCATCTCCTCAGGATGCCCAGCCATGAGCTGAAGTACCAAAGGGTGCTGTTGGAAATGGATCCATAGTATCCACATGAGAACATGCCCAGCCACCCCCCTGGCCTCTCTTACCTGCTCAGAAGTTTGGACAGACCCTGTTTCTGCAGTTTTATCCTGGCACAACAGTTTCTGTGCTGTTTCCCACCCTCCAGACAAGCCTCCTTATCACGTTGCAGCCACCACGACCTCCTCCTCTTCCTTCTCCTCCTCCTCCTGTCTGGGCTGGACACAGCAAATATTGCTCCGCTCATCCCTTCCCAAAGGCTGCTGGAGAAATCCTCTCCCCAGCAACTCCCTGTCCACATTCCATCATCGTTCTGCCCCCTGACAGCACCGGGGGTCTGTCGGCACCTCCCACCAACCCCAAAAACTTCCACAAACTCTCCATGGGGAGAGCACTGCACAGGCACTCCCAAACTGCTCCAAAACAAAAGACACCGACTTAGGAAGCCCTTTGGTCCCACAGCTACAAAATCCTGCGAGTGGGAACGGGGAGGATTCTGCAACCACGGGGCTCCAAATGCCCTCCAGCTCCCACTGGGGATTACTGGTGTTTTTTAAAGCCCACATCAAACACCACCTGACCTCCTTCTGCTCAGGGCTGGGACAGCACAGCCCCAGCACTGCTCCATTCACAATTCCCTGAGCTCTGCCTTCATACATTATTCCAAGTCTGTGAGGCTTTGGGATTGGTTTTTTATTCTTTCTTTTGAATATTTTATTCAGTGTCGTTCTCTCCCAGAGCTCCCTAGGGAAAACCAGGCTCCCCAGGAAGGGCTGTCTTGGAGGCAGATCCACACCCCAAACACAGATCCACACCCCAAAAAACATCCAGAAAGCACCGTGAGCTGCACAAGGCACGGAGTAGGGCAGTGCCAGAACACACTTCCCAACCTCCACCAACCACCGGGAGAGCGCAGCTGGCACCAGACTCCGAGGGGGTTAAATCCCGTGGCCGTGTGGAACAGGAGCAGCTTCATGGAAGCAATGAGGACGTGAGTGACATGGGTCTCAATCTGCAGCAGGCAACAATTGCCGTGCCAGTCTGAAACTCCCACCCTGGAACAGCAGAAAGCCCCTCAGCATTCCCAACATCCACATTTCCCAGCTTTACATCCAAAACAACCTATTTGGAGCAGCCTCCCCAGAGAGCACAATGTAAGGATGCAGCAGACCTGTGTTTCTTGGGGGGTGGTCCATATGTCCGTGCCCGTTTCCCAGCTGCATCTTCCCAACTTCTCATCCCCCCACCGCGGCGCCAGCTGGCACCGAGTCCCACGGTAACACAAACCGACCCACAGAGCAGACAGGTGGGGAGGAACAGGGCTGTGCCAGAGGGACAGGGGAGGCTGGAGGAGAGGGAGAAGGAGGAGGAGGAGGAGGAGAGCAGCACTCACGTTGATCATAGCATTGGAGGTGATGCGGAAGAGCGTGGCGCGCTCGTTCACCGCCTTGATCTTCTCGCCGCTCTCCGCCGGCAGCCGCAGGTTCTCCAGCTCGCTCAGCGAGCGCTGCAGGGCCGCGCCGTGCTTGGCGATCAGCTCATTGCACGTGCTCAGGTCCTCCAGCTTACTCGACAGGCTCTTCAGGGGGCCGTGCAGCTCGCTCTTGTCTGACTGCGAGGCGGGCTCCTCGTCACCCGAGTCATCTGCAAGGGAGGGAGGGAGAACACAGAGTTTCCATGGTTACCCCTGGACCGTGCTAACCCGTCATCGCCAGGGGCAGGGACCTCCTGCCTCCTCCCAGGGACCTCCTGCCTCCTCCCGGAGACCTCCTGCCTCCTCCCAGGGACCTCCTGCCTCCTCCCAGGGACCTCCTGCCTCCTGCCGGGGACCTCCTGCCTCCTCAGAGAGACCTCCTGCCTCCTGCCAGGGACCTCCTGCCTCCTCCCAAGGACCTCCTGCCTCCTCCCAGGGACCTCCTGCCTCCTCACAGAGATCTCCTGCCTCCACACAGGGACCTCCTGCCTCCTCACAGGAACCTCCTGCCTCCTCACAGAGATCTCCTGCCTCCTCCCAGGGACCTCCTGCCTCCTCCCAGGGACCTCCTGCCTCCTCCCAAGGACCTCCTGCCTCCTCAGAGAGACCTCCTGCCTCCTCACAAAGACCTCCTGCCTCCTCCCAGAGACCTCCTGCCTCCTCCCAGGGACCTCCTGCCTCCTCCCAGAGATCTCCTGCCTCCTCACAGGGACCTCCTGCCTCCTCCGAGAGACCTCCTGTCTCCTCACAAGGACCTCCTGCCTCCTCCCAGGGACCTCCTGCCTCCTCCCAGAGATCTCCTGCCACCACACAGGGACCTCCTGCCTCCTCCCAGGGACCTCCTGCCTCCTCCTGCACGGTGGCAGCTCCATCAGGACTGGGCACCAGGGGCTGAGACCACCACGGCCCCCCAGAGCAGACCATGGTGTGGGGGAGCAACCTGGGACACCACACAGGGCCCAAAGAGGCACCAAAGGCTTCCTGTGGCTGCCACCATGGTTTGGTTCAGGTTTGAGTGATGGGGTGGCACATGCTGGTGCCATCAGGCAGGGCCATGTGCCAAAACTTGAATTTCCATGCACACCAGTGTCGATCTGCCTGTGCTGGAGTGAACTCCACGGGGGCACTGTGAGCTCTGCTCAGGGCAGGGTGAAGAGTCTCACCCAAGATAAAGGTCACAAAAACACCAAGGAGAGTAACAGCTGTTACCCAAAACCACCACCACGTTCTCAGAGGGTAGAAAACTCCACAATCAGCACCTCAGCTACAGCAGAAATGGTTATTCCTGCAACTCCAGAACACTGGGGTGACTTAAAACCATGAAACCAGCACAAAAGGACAAAGTGAGTATAATAGGGCATTTCTGATCACTCCAGGGGAGGCAAAATCACCCAAAGCAAAGAGCAAGAGCAGAGCAGGTCCTGCACAGCATCTGTGCCCCATCCTTATACTCAAAGTTCAGCCAAGGGTTCTCCAGGTGCTCCCAAAACCCACTAAGGCAGAGGAGTGGGGAGCAGCCCCTTCGTGTCCTCTCCCTTCATCATCTTTTTCTGGACTGTGGAGGGAAAGGAACCAGCAAATCCTGACTGCAGCTTCTGTGCCAGGCCTGGGGGAGCCAGGGATGAGGACATTCCCTGAGTCAGCCAGGCACAGAGCTCAGGGATGGCTCTGGTGTAACAGGAGGGGCAGCACATGCCCTTTCTGGGCTGTGAGGAAAGGAGGAAATCCAGGATTCCCTGGCAGGTGGGTGCTTGGTTTCAGTTCCTGGCTCATGGATGAGAGCTTTGGAAATGCTGTGGATATTGAGAGGGATGTTAGACCATCCCTCAGACTGAATCCACAGCTAAGGAGAGGAGAGGGGGAGATCCTCCAGTTACCGTGTTCCGAAGGCAAGAGCTGGAGTGACCTGGATAATGTAACAGGATCATTAACCTGGAGAGGAAGCAGGAGCAAAGCGGCACCAGGGCTCGTGGCCCCCGGGACAGCTGTGATGGGACAGGGAGGCACAGCCCAGGGACAAGGCTGATCCTCCACAGCAGGATCCACCCCACTGCCCAGGGACAATGGGAGAAGTTGTTCCCAGAGAAGCTGTGGCTGCCCCATCCCTGGGAGTGTCCAAGGCCAGGCTGGACAGGGCTTGGAGCAACCTGGGCTG
>JAOXXN010000212.1:13869795-13885964 GCA_026770055.1 Myrmophylax atrothorax | reverse complement strand
TGAATAGAGGGGGTAGAATACATGGCTTTGATCACCCACACACAGAGATAACTGGTCCCATCTGCTGAACTAGGACAGAGGTTCAGTCAGTGCTGCTCAAAGACACTTACTGTGTAACTCATCTCTCAGATGCTGCCAAGGAGTGTTGGCTTCCTTTGGGGATAAGGAAGGGACTGTGTTTATCCTTTGGGATTGTAAAGAGGAGGAGGTGGAGTGTCTAAACAAGGCTTGGAGGTATCCAGGAGTATGACAAGAAACACACAGTGGCAGCAGTGAATTTTCACAGGTTGTCCTGAAATAAACAGCTTGTGGTTCAGGTGGGAGGAGTGGACACTTCCTGGGCTGGGCCTCTCCTAAATGCAGCCCTCCCTGCACAGCCTGGTGGTTCCCTGCTTTTTGTCCTTACATAAACTTTCTGGAACTCAAATTGGTCTTAAAAACCTGATAGTAGAGCAAATAAAATTGGTTTAGTTATTAACTTGTAAATTTTATCCAGTCAGTTCAGGAAATGGAAATGGCCTTTTTGTGCAGCCAGATGAGATTGTGGGGCACTTGTGAGTGTGAATTTTTAACTGTGTTAAGGAATATTCACTTTAGAGACAAAAGCAGGAGGACAAAAGCCTGTAACTTGTGTGTCCAGGTGGCTGCTGTGCTGGGTGTGAGTTACTGGGAGATGAACTCTGCCATGTGGAGAGAAAACTGCTGAGGGGCTGATGCCTCAACACAGCTCCCTCTGACGGAGCCATTTACGCTCGAGTTGATGCCCATTCGACTCATTTAACCAGTTTCTCTTTTTCCTCCCCAGAAATGGTCCAGAATTTGAAGCCCGAATTCGTCAGAATGAGATAAATAACCCCAAGTTCAACTTCCTGAACCCCACTGACCCCTACCATGCCTACTACCGGCACAAGGTCAGCGAGTTCAAGGAGGGCAAGGCCCAGGAGCCCTCGGCTGCCATCCCCAAGGTCATGCAGCAGCAGCAGAGTGCCCAGCAGCAGCTCCCACAGAAGGTGAGTGTTCCTCCCAGCACTGTGGGGAAGAGTTTGGCTGCTCAGGGGTTTTGTCGCAGCCTGGGGTTGAGCAGGAGGCCTGGAAGTCAAGAAAGAGGAGTTGGTTATACATTTGCCCAAAAGACAGCACTGAGAGTCTTGGAGTTGAGTGTCTGGGGCTTTGTTTTGATGCAGATGTGCATCCCTTGGGTGTTGGTAAATCCAAGTTGTGTGTGAAAGAGCCAATATATAATTGGTCTATTCTAATTACACTTAGCTGTGTGTTGACTGCAGTGCTACACTGGTGATCACTTGGACTGAGTGTGTTTAGGCCTCTTGCCAGAGGAATCCCTTGGGAGTTCAGTTTGGGTTTGTTGCACACAATGTTTTGTAGAAACGTTTCCTGCCAGAGGGACCAACTTCCCCTTAAAACACGGAGTACAAAACACTGCTCATCTTTTCATCTGTGCTGTCATATGTGTGGGTGGGAAAAGGGCATGGACTGAATCCAAGGCTTTGGCATGCTTGGCATGGCCAGCAGCCACACTCTGTGGTGTTGGTGGTCCTGGAGGGTTATAGTGAAGTCCTGCTGGTTTCCAGGGTTTTTTGCTGTTGGAGCAGCTTTTTTTATGCTATAAATACAGGTGGCCCCAGACCCCGTGGTGCTGATGCTTCTGATCCGTGCACTGCCAGGATATCTGGTCTGGTGCTGCTTTCCCGCAGCAGGCAAAGGAAAACCAGCTCCTCCTGAGTGTTTTTAATGGCTCCCTGCAGGGATTCACTGGGGTGTCTGTTGTGTGTGCAGGTGCAGGCCCAGGTGATCCAGGAGACGGTGGTTCCGAAGGAGCCGCCCCCGGAGTTCGAGTTCATCGCGGACCCCCCGTCCATCTCCGCCTTCGACCTGGACGTGGTGAAGCTCACGGCGCAGTTCGTGGCCCGCAACGGCCGCCAGTTCCTCACGCAGCTCATGCAGAAGGAGCAGAGGAACTACCAGTTCGATTTCCTCCGGCCCCAGCACAGCCTCTTCAACTACTTCACCAAGCTGGTGGAGCAGTACACGAAGGTACTCCTGGCACTTGCCTGGCAGGGGGATTTTTTTCCACAGCAGGAGTGATTTTGGAAGGCTGTGCAGCTCTGTGAGCCAGCCAGGCCAGAAGCCCAGCCTTTCAGTCCCACTCTTGAGAGTGGATACTCTGCTGAGCACAGTGGCCTGTCACTTAAATGTGCCACACACTATTGTAATACAAGTGAAAATTGTGGGGTTTTAAATCTAGAGGATAATTGGAAGGCCAGGAGTGCAGGTCTGAGCAGTAAGTAATGAGAGGCCTGCAGTGGAACAAATGGGACATAGCCCCAGGGTGTGCTGATATATTTAGCAGTGTGGAAAGAGAATAATTGCTTTGAAGGAGGGTTTGGCACAAAGAATTGTCACCAACTGTCATGCAAAATATGTTTCAGATCTTGATCCCACCGAAGGGCTTACTCCTCAAGCTCAAGAAAGAGGCTGAAAATCCCAAGGAAGTCCTAGATCAGGTATCCCAGGGAAAACGTGCAAAACTGCTGAAGTGTTTTGGTTCTGTTTTGATTTTTTTCTCTTTGCATGTGTTTGGCTTATTGGCAGCAAACACAAATATACAGAAAAGAAAATGGATGTGTCACTTGCTGTCACTTGAGTGCAGGGGGCTCAGACTTACAAACTACCAGCTGGTGTTGGGTTTGGGGGTACTTTGTGGCAGCAAAGAGATACTGCACAACTCCCTTCCCAAGTGCTTACAAAGTACAATCATGGAATATCCTGAGCTGGAAGGCACCCATCAGGATCATCCAGTCCAACCCCTGGCCTTGCACAGACACCCCAGTAATCCCACCCAGTCCCTGAGAGCATCATCCAAACACTCCTGGAGCTCTGGCAGCCTTGGGGCTGTGCCCACTGCCCTGGGGAGCCTGCTCAGTGCCCACCACCCTCTGGGGGAACAACCTTTTGCTGAGCTCCAACCCATCCCTGGCCTGGCACAGCTCCAGCTGTTCTTCATTTAATTTGCAAACGAAATGAAATCATCACCATGAAGTCACCAGTAGTGAAGTGACTGATGTTTCCTGTCTGACACTGTGTGTGCTCTGCCTGCTCTGCAGGTGTATTACAGAGTGGAGTGGGCCAAGTTCCAGGAGCGAGAGAGAAAGAAGGAAGAGGAGGAGAAGGAGAAGGAGCGTGTTGCTTATGCCCAGATTGATTGGCATGACTTTGTGGTGGTGGAGACAGTTGATTTCCAGCCCAGTGAGCAAGGTACTGATGTTAGGCATTGTAACCTCTGTGAAACTCTGCCCCTTTGGGCAGGGGGTGTGTCCTGAAGTGCCATTTTTGCATAGACAGGGTATTTGACAGCCTTTTATCCTTCAGAGATGAAGGAAAAACCCTTACAGTGACAGTTTGCAGTCTGTTGGGTTTTTTCTGGTGATTTTGCTTTCCACTTCCACCAGGACAGCAGAGCTTGTCCCACTTTCTAACAGTGCTACAGTTTGTAAGTCCCCTCATCTTTATGTGCTGTGCTGGTCTTGCTCTGTGTAGATTTCCATTCCCTTCTGTATCCTTTGGCTCCCAGGGATTTTGTTGCCACTGCTTTTCATGCAAGAAACTGGTATTTCTGTGTCTTGAGCAAAGACAGAGAAACAGAAGTTCTATTTTCTGCATTGTAGGGAATTTCCCTCCTCCCACCACTCCAGAAGAGCTGGGAGCTCGAATTCTGATCCAAGAGCGTTATGAGAAGTTTGGGGAAAGTGAGGAGGTAGAGATGGAGGTGGAGTCAGATGAGGAAGATGAAAAGCAAGAGAAAACAGATGAGCCCCCCGCCCAGCTGGATCAGGACACACAAGTGCAGGATATGGATGAGGTAATGGACCAATAGAACCAGCATTGCTTTTGTCCCTGAAGTTTGTGTGGTTTGTGATGCTCCTCACTTTCACTGCAAGAAGTTCTTCAGTTTCTTGAGGAAATGAGATTTCCCTCTGATGAAATCTCAAAACAATCTACTTCTGCTGGAGTATGGGTTTTTTTAGTGTTCTCCATGACAGTACAAGTGTCAAGAGAGAAATGCAGTAATTTTGTCACCCAGTGGTGTGGATTTTATGTTTCTCTGATGAAGTCTTTTCAGGGATTTTTCTGCCCGGAGCCTGGAACATTGAATGATGACTCATTTCAGACTCTGCCCACTGTAAGCTGTTTTTCTGGTAACAGGGAACAAGAGTGTGGTTAACCGTAACCCCTGCTTGCCAGGCTGTTGTAATGTGGAAGCTGAGGAGTATTTGCTTCCTCTTCTGGGTCTGCTGAATTTCTGGATCATGGTTATCCAGGGGAACCACTGCCATAGGTGTGTCCAGAGCCAGAATAGCCCCGTTGCTTTGAAGCTGCACAATCTGTTCTCTCAGCACTGTGTAGGATTTTATGTCTCTCTCCAACCTTGTCTGTGAGTATTTGACTGCTGGAACTTGGTTATGATTTTTGTTTTCTTTTAAATAAGGGCTCAGATGATGAAGATGAAGGTCAGAAGGTTCCTCCTCCTCCAGAAACACCAATGCCACCCCCTCTTCCTCCCACACCTGATCAGGTCATTGTGCGGAAAGATTATGATCCCAAAGGTAAATCCAGCTAGTGGGGGAAAAAGACCCCTTTATTTCTTTCTGAATAATCACAACCCATTTGTTTCCAGCCTGCACCAACACTGTGGTTTTGCTTCCCCAGCCTCAAAACCGTTACCACCCGCCCCGGCTCCGGATGAGTATCTTGTTTCTCCCATCACTGGAGAGAAAATTCCCGCCAGTAAAATGCAGGAGCACATGCGGATTGGCCTCCTGGATCCGCGGTGGCTGGAGCAGCGCGACAGATCCATCCGGGAGAAGCAGAGTGACGACGAGGTCTATGCCCCAGGTCAGCACTGCTGGGCACGGTGTGGGCACGGCCCCTCAGGGCCCCCAGGCCCCGCGGATTTGGGCAGTCTGAGCTGGGTGTGGTGTCCTTAACATGCTGATGAGCTGAATGCATTTGCCATTAGTACAGTGACGATTTTTATAAAGTTAAAACCAAACAGAATTAGCTGTTGCTGGCCAGTATCTTTTAAAAAGAAATAAAGGGCCAGGAGTTGGACTTGGAGGTTCCTTGTGGGTCGCTTCCAACTGGGAATATTCTGTGTAAAAAGAGCAGCACTCAGCTATGAGATACTGTTGCGGACCATCCAGAGAGGACGCAATCACTAATGTAGTGAGTTCAGGCAAATCCCAACTTTATTCAAATTTGACAACATATATAACCTTGAGTTAACCCTGCCCCGGACACAACAGGTCTGACCCCATAGGTTAAGGCTGTGAACAGGTACATATAAGGTAAAATCCAAAGCCCTTTCCAGGGAGTGGTTCTGGCTTGTTGTTGTTTTTCCCTCTAAGCTTGCTGCCACGTGGTTCCTCTGGACCCACTCAAGTCGGTGGGCGGCAGCACCCTTCCCCCAGGAGCTGGTGGAAACCACATCATGTGCGTCATTTAAAAGTCGACTTGAAGCAAAAGGCACTTGAAAACCCACCATGGGGAAAAAACATGCCTTGCTTAGGGAAGTAAATAACTGGTTTTGTCTTGTTCATCTCGTATTTTATGGCCTTTGTTGTTTGTACAGTGCTTCACAGGAGAAAGCAAGCTAACGGAGCAGAGCCTGCTCACTGCTCACCCCCCCTTGCCAAGCCCATCTCCCCTCCTGCGCTTTCTCTCCTGCACAGCTCCATGGGATGGCATCATTTGGATGCCACACCACCACTCGGCTGTCACACAGCACTGTCAGCAAGGGCTTGGGGGAGAAAACCACTGCCATAGCCATTGGAGAATTGGAGGACCCCCTGCCAGTCTCCCTCCTCTGTGCCCAGGGTAAGGCTTGCACCTTCCTCCCTCCTGGTCAGTCTGGTCCCTGATCCACATGGGAGCTGCAGTGGAGTAGGAAAAAGGAGTCTCAGAGCAGGGTCTCACTCCCCAGCAAGTACCATGGGTTTTGCCATGTTCCATCCTGGAAACCTAGGATGTAAAGAAAAACCTCTGAACTCTCAAGACCTCTTTTAAGCATATTTTGGCAACCACCTTAGAAGCAGCAAAGGGGAAATCTCACAACAGCAAATTTGTTGTAGCCACAGGCTGGGATGGAGTAACAGACATGACTGGCTTCATAACAATCTGCTTGGGCTGCAGCTGGACTCTGAAAGCATGTGTTTGTTCTGGAGATTTGGATAAGTTCTCATTAGTTGTTATTTCTGTCATACAATTGCCCCACGTGTTTTTGGACTCTGACTTGTTTGGTAGCACTGCCAGAATAATCCATCACAAACGTCTTGTACCCATAGGCAATGGCCTGATGGAAGACATCATGCCCTGATCAGCATCTGCATAGAGCAAGATATGATCCAGCAGTGACATAAACGTGTTATGTTCTAGGTTGTCAGCACTGAGGTTAAAAACATGTTCATAATTTGCATTTGTTGATTCACACTTGCTAACAGGATAACAAGATTGATCAATACAGAGTAACTGAGATTAGTTCTCAATAGACTGACCCTAATTTTTAACCCAAAGTCAAAGCCTAAATTATGATGTTTATACTTTTATATTAGATAGCTCAATACCAGCTACTTCTTGGAATGAAGATATGTCCTTCAGTGAATGAAAGCAGTTGTGACACCTCCAAATTTCTTCCTGCCTGCTGACAGCCCACAACCAGGCACAGAACAGAAAATTCCATGGAAAAGTCCTACAATATCAGCTGGTGATTCACTTGCATAACCGCAAATATGTAACAAAAATGGAGCTTCCCTGCCAGTGTCCCACCCAACCAGCTACCCGTCTGAAAGGAGTGCATCCCTCATGGATGGTGTCACCAGGTGCTGCAGCACTCAGCTTTAATCAGAGGTTTCCCTTTCAAGTGCTAGCCTGTCGGACTGGATCAGTCCTGCTCAGCTTTCAGCACATGATAGGATCATAAGCCAAGGCAAACGTAAGCAAAGGAGAGAAACAGTGGATAGAGATCTAGAATACGCAATTACACATAGAACGATGTTATGTTATGCACAAAGGTGCATGAAATATGTTTGAGAGAAAAAAAATCTGCATAGATAGGAGAGTTGCTCACAGCCCAGGATATTATCAGATCTGGAAAAATGCCATGTGAGTGAGTCACTGGAACATCAGTCGATGGCTGTGTACAGAAAATGCCACTAAATTGGCTGTTGTAGTCCCTCTCCAGTATTCGTACAGTTTCATTTCATGGTTTCCATAAATGATTGACTAAAATGTGCCATGGGCCACTCTCTTTCATTACAGTTATCCGCCCTCCTACCCTGGTCCACTCCAATCCTTCCTCCCTTTTAGGATAACATATTTTAATAAAATATATTTTTCATATCATCATTGGAGAGCAAACAAAGACCCTTTGAAAAAGTTTTGCATATTCCTGCCACAGCTTCTCTCCAACCAACCTGACAGCATGACTGTGTTGTAGCTTGATGCCAAGGAGGGACACCAAATGTGACTAATCCAGCAGGTGTGTATATGCCCCATTCCTCCAGGAGCTGACGCAGAGTACCTTGGCTCCCCAGCTTTTAGCACTTGCAAAACTCAAAGGCTGGAGATAAGAAAATCAAAACTGTAGTCCTGCTGCCAGCAACACATCCTGGGGCACAGAGGGCCTGTAATTCAGAGATGATACCTTCAGCCCCAGCTAGAAGCCAACAGCCAAACTGCAGAGATCCCACAGTACTACCTGAAGGGAATTCTAGCCAGCTGGGGGTTGGTCTCTTCTCCCAGGCACTCAGCAATAGGACAAGGGGGCACGGACTCAAGCTCTGCCAGGGGAAATTTAAGTTGGAGATCAGAAAAAAATTCTTTCCAGAGAGAGTAATCAGGCATAGGAATGGGCTGCCCAGGGAGGTGGTGGATTCACCATCCCTGGAGATTTTTAAACTGATATTGGACATGGGACTGAGTGCCATGATCTAGTAAATGGCCTGGAGTTGGACCAAGGGTTGGACTTGATGATCTCGTAGGTCTTTTCCAACCCAATAGATTCTATGATTCTATGAACTGATTCTGAACTACTGCCTCAACACAGCTAGCATTACCTTCATGCACATGCTGTGTTTCTGTTCAAAATACTAACTTTTATTTCCTGTCTGCACTTCAGGAATATTTCAGAGCTCAAGAACTTAAATAATAGCAGTTATGTATTCTGAGGAAGCATCAGGAATTGAGGATACATTATGCATCTTGCTGTCTTCAGCCTCCTCTGGAGAATAGTCATCCTCCGCCCTTTCCTCTGAGACCACTTAAAGAAGATGAATCAACTCGTAACTTGACACATCTAATTATTACATGCTGCTAATGTTCAGGGATGCTGTCAGATAAAGAAGAGGGTGTAGCCTCCACACAAACAGGCTTCCCTGATCTCAAATCAAAGGCCTTCCTTTAATTAGTCATCTAATTCATTTAGGTCCAAATGAAGCTTCACAGGAAAAAGCACATCCAGACAAGGCATCATAAATAAGCAATTACAAGTCACTCACTCATCTTTAATTACTAGATATTTTCAAAGCAAGCCTTACAAGGAGGCTGAGGTCCTCTGTTGTGTTTCTCTCAGCTTCTTTTGTCACCTTATTTTGAATGATATTTTTATTTATATAGAAGATTACTAAATCAATAAATACAGTAACCTAAAAAGTTCAGAAAGCAATTAAGACAGATTTTGAAATTATTTAAAACAGTTAAAGATATTAGAGTGATGCACAATCAGATTGGACCATTTGAAACAGTTCTGGCAATTAGTCTGTATTTCCTGGTTTCCTGATTATAGAAAGGCTGCTTATATTTTTAATTTAGGAACTTCTAACAGAGGGAATCATTAATCCACCTCAAACATCATGTTTCAGCACAGTAATAGATTTGTAGTGTGAGAGTTTAGTTATTGAGTCCAATATTCGGTTGTATTCTGGTATCAAGTGATGGATGTCTAGTCAATATTTAGCTGCAAGTTTCCCATTTGCTTTGGTTCAAACTATCTTTCAGCACCCACCGTCCACTAATCTTGGCAGGAAAGGATGGCAGAATGAGCCCAGCACCATTTTCCCAATCTTTCTGGTTTTTTGGGGCCAGCAAAGAGATGCAGCTGAAAGGTGCTTTATTCTTCCAACTACAGCAGCAACATAAGGTGATCGAGATGCAAAGAAAGAAAGAGCTGTAGTACAGTCAGATTTCTGCAACAGGAAAACTGGCTTCTCTCTCTTTGCACCTGACTAGCTCTTATCACCGAGGTAGTACTGCTCAAACAGACTGTGGAAACACAGCAATAACCAACTGAAAAAAGAGCAGACCTCATGCCATAGCTTAGAAAGCAAATTCCTGTGTAGATGAAAGAGAGGAAAGAAGTAGGACTCTGGACTCCCACAACCCACTATCTGTGCTAGCACACAGCACACTACTTTGCTTCAAGTTCTCTCGGGCATCTTCTGAAAAGTGTCTTGAAACAGCAACCAAACAGCTGAATCAGACACAAATTTAGGGAACATGATACTAATGAAGCATGCACAACAATTCTGATATTTCATCTGAAACTATGTGGAGGTAAAATCATTCTCCCCTCTTAATCTGATTAGTTCAGACAAACTCCACTTTCAGTTATTTGAGTGGAGTAACAGATTATAATGTCCTCACAAGAAGGTCATGAGGCAAACAGGTTCTAAGAGAGAAGCAATATTTTGGGGGTTTTCAACCAGTCTGTAGCTGTAACAAACTTTCAGAGACTAAAGAAGCACTTCTCTTCCTTAAAGCAATTCTGCTTTCCTTCCCAGCTATATTTGGTGGTCTGATAAAATATATTGATCCCTCCCTATAAATATTGCCCTTCAGAACATCATCAATGTCTCAAAACTACCACCACCACGGAATATGATAGGTTTGATATCGAGGAACCGTTTTAGCTCCATCTCTGGGAGGATTAAACTTCTATTTCTGAAGTGCAAATAATGCATCCACGGCATTTCAGACTGCACAAACAAGGACAGTACAGATTTAAATAGGCCAAATTAAGTTCTTACTGAGCAAAGTACATTTCCCCAAAGCACTCTGAGGATGAACTCCAAATGGTCAAAGTATGGGACAAGATTACTGACACTGGCTGACCTACACACCCTTGTATCAGAATACTCCCAAACATGATGATTAGAACAAAGGAGAAAGTGTAACCAGGCCTCCGGCAGGTCATTAAGCAGAAGACACTGCCCTTTGAAATGTGCATTAAAGAAAAACATTGCTTGAAGGCTCCCAGAAATAAATGTTAGTAGAAGATGAAGACAAACAGGAATTCAGCAGCAGCTTTTACAGTTAGAGAACAATGAATCCTGTAAATATTTTCCACTCATTTAATTTAAAAACATGCCCACCTAATCTGTATTTTATGCATTTGCTCTCTGTTCTTATTATTGCAAACAATTTGGATAGGTGAAATATTCTTAGGAACGGACACTTAAGCAATTACTACAAAGAGAGGGTGAGAAAAATATACAATGAAGGCAGGCTCAACAAGTGTAACCCAAGCAAATATAGAAAAAAAGGAAAAGCAATTCTGCATAGTCAAAATATTTAAGTAATAATTAATGGGTAGAGCTGGATTCTTAAGGCCCAAATTCAGTCTAATCACACACTCCCACAGCTCCTGGTCTCTCCAGAAAATACAGGAAACCCACAAAACACTTCTGAAATCAAATTTCACAACATAATTCCTCCTTTTCCCACCCCTCCTGTTTCATAGAAGATGGAGGATCTCTGACATCTTCTTTAACAACTGCAATTACTCAAAGAGAAAATTGTTTCTTTCTTCTCCAGTTGGGCTCTAACACTCTTAACCATCCCAGGTCTAACCATTCCTAGCTGGGTCTAACAACTGGAGGACCAGCCAAGAAGGCACAGTAATATTCCTGTAGCATCACATCACAAATAATCAAAAATGGGAAACCACAGGTTTAACCAGAAATCTTAAGCCACAAATTTGTCTTCAGCTGAAACAGAAATGACACAAAGGAAAAAAGGACAGTATCAAAAGCCTTCCATGGTTTCTGTCCCTCAATACAAAGTTAAAGTTTGGCTTTGAGAAAGTAATGAATAGACTGAACACCTGGACTTTAAAATAATTGTAGTGCTTTATGTACTAAAACACAAATTATCCAGCAGTCAGGAAGTTGTCACCAAACTTCTGAGTCTTTCTATGCACACAGACCCTCTTCTTCCCCTCTGGGTACTTTGTCTGTGTTTTCTGTCTGCTCCAGTGGGGCTACCATGTACCTAGAAAGTCTTGACAAATGGTCACTCTGCATATACAGACCAAACCTACAATATGTGCACAGTCACCACAAGCAGGGTGAGGGCCAGCAAATTTTTTTGTCCAGAGGCAGCAAAAATAAAAAAGCCTCTCACCAAAATCTACACCAATCTGTTGTTAAGATCCCTGAGGTCCGCAGGTATTTCAGATGTGCTCATAACAGTAGTATGTGCCCAAATGTTACTGTCTTTCTCAGAAAATCTTTCTTGATTGAAGGCCAGATTTTCAGAGGTGCCTTCCTGGTGTACAGAACCCAGGAAGCCACATGAACCATCCAGTTAGTTGTGGTGAACCCAGGCATAACTAGAACTACTGTGGATTTATATAATCCAACAAAACTGGATTTTTTTTTTCTGCACATACTCTCCATGTGTTCATTAAAAATAAGGTCCAGGTTGTTTTTTTACAAAAAAATTCTACTTGATAGAAAGATATGAAGACAACTACAAAATGAGTTGCTGTAAACTGAGGCAGGGTGTGGATTTACAGCACAAAGCCAGCATTTCCCAAAGGCTGCCCTTGAGCATGTCCTCATCACGTGGGGCTATTGCACTGTCACTGCAGGGTGGCAGCTGCACAGTGTGCTATGTGTGAGTGAGTGTGTGGGGGTGAGTGTGAGGGGGGGTGTGTAGGCACTCACCAGCCAGTAGCTGATTTTTAGAAATCCAAACACTTCCACTGCTATGCCATGTCTTGTTTGTAGGTCCATACACACTGGTCCTGATTTTTAAAGGAATTTAGGCATTTAACTTGGCCATTAAGCATTTAATGGAGTGACACAAAGCCAGACTATGTTAAGTCTCTGCTTAAACTACAAGGACAACTGTCTAGATTTTCTTTTTTAATTGATACAGCACAGGACTTTTTAAAGCACAGCCTCACTTGCTTATGTGAATTTCTTGAGATATCCAGAGCTAAGCCCCTAACAGATGGCCTTATTAGCATGCAGAAACAGTACGAGGCAGGTACTGAGTGTCACCAACAAGGGGTGCTGTATTTTAATTCCCGTTTTTCCACATAGATAAGAAACCTCAGGTATATTTTTCAAAAGAGGCATTACTACTTGGCATTGCATTAGCATTATCAGCATTTGCCTACAATGCTTTGAAAATAAACCTTTCATTATGTCCAGACATGATTTACAGGTTTATTCCTTCAAACAGAAACCCTGTGTTAGTTTTAAGACAAATCCTTTCTTACATCCATATCTGATTTACAGTTAATTTTGTTCAAATAAAAACATACAACACAGATTTCCATTTGTGTTCTGCCAGGAACTTCTATTTTTAAATGTAGGGCAACTTCATACTCCTTTAATGTGCCTACCACTCCTATACAGCAAAAGGTGCACCTTAGCAAGGGGTGACACATTCTGTTAGATAAAGGAAATTCTGTAGAGTTGTTCACTAAGTTGACAACACTGATAAGAACAGCAATGTGTTTGGAGGTCCCACTCGATGGAAGCCTGCTAAAGGAAATGAATTCTTTCATGAACCAGTAAAAGAAATATCCACTGGGGCACACTCCACAGTGAAACTACATTTCTCTGACACAAAATGTCCTCTTGATCTGTCAAGCTGGGTCTGCTCCAGGAGTCTTCACTGGCTCACAGTGCCAAGGCAAAGGTCTCATGCCATCAGCTTTGCCCAATACTGACTCCACCTACGTCTCTCCCATTTCCTCTCGCACTCACTTCCACCCTCCATGCTCTGCCCAGATTACTGATGACTGACCCTTTCGGATTTTTTTATCCACTCCCAAATGTGGATTTTCTTATATTCCACCCATACTAACAGAAGCAACCTCTCAGCCAGGATCAAACAAATATATTCCCTCTATCAAGAGCACTTGGAAAACTCCTGTTCTGAAAAAAACTCCACTGTTAAAATTATGGGAATATGTGGAAAACATGAAGTGATAGGTACTCTTCCTTGCATCTGATACTTTCTCTGGCATGTGTTTAGCAACATCCAGACAGTACAAATAAATATTTTGTTAGCTGAAGAAAAAGCAAAACAAAACTATTTCAGTACTTTCTTTTTCTCCAAGTGACAAACCTGGGTTTAGTTTTTCAATAAGTGAAAATTCAGTACATATTTGATACATACATATTGGGTTTTTTCTTTTCCCTTTCCCATGTCAATATTGAGTCAAACAGAATTTTCCTGACTAGAAAACCAGTTTTTCTACTTACCTTGTCTTCATGGTGGCCTGTGGTTTACATTTTAAGGAATAACAACATCTTCAAAAACAAGAATACATAATGTGAGAGTTACTACTCCTCCTGAAACTAAAAAAATCTTATCCTCCAGAGTGTGGAAACACAGACGAAAAGGACTTTGTTTACTAATTTCATTCTCCAGAAGGCCTCTGCAGCCCAAGTGATGATCACACATCTCAGATGCAGGGATCTGTAACATTCCTTGCTGCAAGCTTCTGGGAAACCATCAACTTCTTCTGGCAAGAAGTTTTTCTTCTGTTAGCTAAATGATTTTGAGTTATTTGAAACTATGAATATTTGTCCAAATGATTATACGAATGAGAAAATTAGGTAAATTCCATGCAAACAATAAAGCAACTTCCAGTAATGTGTAAGAAAAATAGTTCCTCCCTTACATATTTACTCCAGCAAATGTCTAAAAGTGATCCCCTGATCAAGAATTGCAATCAGAAATGAAAAACACTGGGAGGATGGCAACATTTGGAACAAAGACTCTTTCACCATAATGTAGATAACGTGTGTGTAGGAAGAGACACTTTGTATTTACTTCCATTTTTAGGGATGTTCTCACTTATCTATTCCTCTCAATGCTTCCAAATAATTCCCTGCTTTAACAAAACAAAACTATTTTCAGAGAATTTCTCAACTCTGGAAAAATATTTTTCAGTAACACTTGGAAAGCCTACCAGAATGAAAAAGCCTTTTTATTTTTCCCCTGCTTAGTCTTACTGGCACTATCAAATGTTTCCCATTATATTTAAAACACTCCCATAAACTGAGGAAACAAGATCCTGGAAATAATTATACTTAAAATAACCCACAATTCTGATCTAATCGGAAGTCCTTTGAAAACAAAAATGCAATCTCACTCACCTTAATGATCAGCGCCCTCAAAATCATCTATTACAGAATTGCATTAAATTAAATTAAAAGAAACATGAGAGTTTTATCAAGAATGCAGTTATATAAGCATGTCATCGTTACTATTACATGGGTTAAAGTTGGAGAACATGAGTATGGAGTATGCAAAAAAAAAATCAGAACTGAGTTCTACCTGTAGCCCAAACTTTAACTAAAGAATATATTAGATTACAAAAGTCCTTGGATGGCAGAAACCAGCACAGGACTTTCACCACTGCTGTTTCTCTATGGGCAAATCCCAAACCCTTAGAGGTCAATCCCCACCTCATATTAAAAGTTGGTTTGAAAAGCAGACTTTCAACGTAGAAAATCTGCTGTATCAAAGGAGCAGTTGCAAGAATAAAAGACAAGGAAGGTGACGTGTGGCATGATCCATGTCCTGCCACAGTTGTTTCTCATCCTTCAAAACTGATAATTGTATTTCCCAACCTCAACATGCCGTGGAGCAGTGAGATGTTCCAATATTGTCAAGGTGCTGACACACAAAGCTCGTAACTCAAACTGTACTTGGTAAAGAGATTGCTAAAACAGAACTCTTGTCTTGGGAGAGGGACCTTCAGGAAACAATCTCAACAGACACCAATTCCCACAGCTGACATCTTAGAGACATAACACTGATGAAGCTTTATTTTACTGCCCAGTCTGGCATCCTCTTGAGGATCTAAATCGAGTAACTGTTTACTACTACTCTTCAAGCATAGGCAGCAGAAAAGTTCCTCTGAGCGCAGACACCTGGATCAGCTTATGCTGGGCAGAAACTGGTATAAGCAATACTGACTTTGCAATAGATCAGGAACAGTTAGAAAATCCATTCCAGAAGTGATGGTAACAAACAAGAAGGCAATAATAAAGTGTTAGGAAAAATAATGTAGTTGTCAAGGCAAAGTGAGGAGCCTTCAGTGAGGACACAGGGAAAATGCTATCCCCTTAAAACACCAAAGGTCTTCTGAGTAGCACCTACAACTCTCTTGTTCAACTCCTGCCTCAGCCCAGTCATACTTAAGAGATAGTCACAGCAGCTTGCTATAAAATGTCCTCGAAATAACTTCTAAGGATTGTTAGAGCTTTGAACTTCCTCATCTCCCTTATAACAGGTTTGACAGTGAAGTTACAAAACTACCTGATAAACAGACATGTTATAAATCCATAAATCTGAATCAAAAATGAAACTATTATGGCCAATAAAAAGTGATTTGGGTTTAGAAAAAGAAACCAAGCCGGAAAGCAACAAATTACGTACTAAAAAATCCCCTCTCCAACCCCTCCCCTCCCCACAGCTCTATAAAGTTTGGTTGCTCATTCACATGGTCTAGTGGAAGGTGTCCCTGTCCATGGCAGGGGGGTTAGAACTAAATGATTTTTGAAGTCCCTTCCAACCCAAACCTTTCTATGATTCTGTACTTCAAGTATCCTAAGATATTCAAAATCACATTAATGTGCAACAAAACATATTGTCATAACTTATAATACTCAAATCAGGGCATAAATTTGGACCTTGCAAAACAACCATCTGTCTGATTTTCAAGTGCAGAAGTCAAGCTGATTCAGTCTAAATTTGCATATTCTCCTTGGAGTCCTTTGGAAGAGAGGCAAGAATAGTTTCCACATTTCAGCCTTTCTCTGATTGCAAGAAAGTGGCTCATTACAGTT
>JAOXXN010000212.1:13835367-13845729 GCA_026770055.1 Myrmophylax atrothorax | reverse complement strand
CCCTTCCATCATCGTGCCCCCTGGGCCCGCCCCCGTGCCCAAGGCCCGCAAGAGCAAGGAGAAGAGCCGGGAAAAGAGCCCGGCCAGTCCTGCCAACGGCCCGGGAGCTGAGGGCAACGGGGCACCCGGCACGACCCGGGATCTGCTGCACCCCCAGGTCTCCCCCCACCACCAGTCCAAGGAGAGCCTGAGCTCCCGGGAGAGCGAGGACACGTACTTGTAGGGCCCGGCCAGCCGGGCTCAGCGGGGCTGCGCACGCACCCGGGCGGGAGCACACCAGCGGGGGCTGGGGGCACCCCTGGCACCCAGCGCTGGGGGCTCTGAGCTGGAGGGATGGGACAGGGGGGCTGGTATGGCTCCATGGGGCATCCGCAGGAGCTTGGCCAGGTGTGGTGACCAAAGGGGACACCGTGGGTCTGCGCTGGGTGCCCACCCCGCAGGGTGCTGGCACCACGAGCGGTGGGAGCCTGGGCAGGGGGTGGCTGAGCCACCCGAGCTCCCTCCCCACGCTGGAGGGCTGGGCTGCCCCTCAGGCCCTTCTCCCCGTCCCAGAGCCCCTCAACCCATCACCCCCCGGGTCCCTCCTGTAGCCCCCGCCCTGTGCCAGCTGGGCAGCCCCAGCCCCAGTTCCCAAGCACTTAGGCCTGGCACAGGGCACTGGGGGTATGCGAGGAGCCAAGGGGACCCCTGGCGCCCCCTCTTTATCTAGTGAGGATATATCAAGCTGTAGCCCTATATGTAGTACCCAATTTACCTACTCACTGAGCCTATTTATTATTCCTCTGAGGCAGGATAGGGACCGAGGCAGGATGCGCTGGAGGCAGCGGGATTTGATGCCAATCACAGGGCTAAAGCCCCCCCACCCCATCCCCGGGCTCCCCACAGCTTGGGGGGAGCGTTCACCCTGCCAGGGCTCACCCCACCACTGCCGCCCCCCCAGGCCCCAGTGCAGGTGAGACGGGGTGGGTGAGCAGCAGCCAGGTGATGCCTGGTTGTGGGGTCCCCTCTGCCCCCCGTGCCCTCCCCAGGGCCGGGGGGTGGCTTTGTATAATAAGCGGGAGAAGCAGTTTTGTACAAAGGGGTCAATAAAGCAAGTGTGTAAAGGCGCAGCCCCAGCTCCCACCCTCTCTTGGCTTGGCATGGAGGGGCAAAGGGTGGCATGGGACAGGGGTGTCACCTTCCACTTCATTCTGCGCTGGTACCAGCTTTGGGGAGGCACCTTGCCCTGGGCCACACCTCCACATGGTTCTGTGGCCTTGGGGTGGCACCCTGCCCTGCACCCCAATTCTCCTGGGTCCCCTGGTCCTGGGGGGCACCCTGGTTTGCACTCCATTTCCCCTGGATACTCTGACCCTGCCCTGGACCCTGTCTCCCCTGGGTGCTCCAGCTGTCAGCTGCTGGAGAGGGTGCTGGGAAGGGCCCTGCTGCTGTCACCCTTTGTCACCACAGGGCGTGACCCAGCCCGGCTGTTTCACCCAGCCCTGGGGCTGCCCGTTTGAAGTGGGACCTGCCCCAGCTTGCGACAATGATGGACGCTGCGTTCCTTGGGGGAACCGAGGGTGAGCCATGGGGTGCACTCCGTTCCCAGCACCCAGACGTGTGCCCCTTCCCACCGTCACAACTCCTGTGGTGCAACAGAGCCAGGAGAACCCGTAATTCATCCAGTGACACGCCAGAGCTCAGCTCTCCATACCCAAAAGAGTGCCCAGGGTTCCTCTCCCATTCTTGCTTTCTGCAGGCAGAAATTCTGCCCAAACCTCCATTTCTCCCTTTTCCCAGGGGGGTGGCTCTGGTTTGGGGTGCTGGGTGCTCCTGTGGTCCTGCACAGCGCAGCCCTGGGGGGAATCCTTGGTCCAGGCTGGTGGTCGGATCTGAGTGTGGAGGCGCTGGCTGGGTGCTGGGGCGGGGCGCTACGGTGGCATTGGCAGTGGAGTTGGCACTGGGCTCCCAGTGAGTCCAGTCGCAGCCTGACTGGGCTGGGCTGAGAGTGGGGTGGTTGGATCGGGTTGGGAGCCGTGAGACCCTGGGTGAGTCCTTGTTTGGGTACCCCTTGGCGATGAATTGGGGCTGGTTTGGACACCATAGAGGGGCGGGTCTCGGGGCTCCGAGGCCGGGGGGCTGCCCCTCTGGCGGTGCGAGGGTTGTCCCGGGGCAGCGCCGGGGCGGTCCCAGAACGATACGGAGCGGTCCTAGGGAGGTCTCAGGGTGGTCCCAGAGCGGTGCTGGGCGGTCTCAGGGCGGTCCCGGAGCGATGCTGGGCAGTCCCAGAGCGATGCTGGGCGGTGCTGGGTGGTCCCGGGGCGGTGCTGGGCGGTCCCTTAGCGATGCTGGGCGGTCCCGGAGCGATGCTGGGCAGTCCCGGGGCGGTGCTGGGCGATCCCGGAGCGGTGCTGGTCGGACCCGGGGCGGTGCTGGGCAGTCCCGGAGCGGTGCTGGTCGGACCCAGAGCGGTGCTGGGCAGTCCCGGGGCGGTGCTGGGCAGTCCCGGAGCGATGCTGGGCGGTCCGTAGCGATGCTGGGCGGTCGCGGGGCGGTGCTGGGCGGTCCCGGGGCGGTCCCGGGTCCATGCTGGGCGGTCTCGGGGCGGTGCTGGGCAGTCCCGGGGCGGTTCCGGGGTGGTGCTGGGCAGTCCCGGAGCGATGCTGGGCGGTCCCGGGGCGGTTCCCTGCCCCCTTATAGCGGCCTCGGCGGCGTTCCCGGCGCGGCGCGGCCGCCATGGACCTGCACATCCTGGAGCACCGGGTGCGGGTGCTGAGCCTGGCCCGCCGGGGGCTCTGGCTCTACACGCACCCGCTGCTCAAGCTGCTGTTCCTGCCCCAGCGCTGCCGGTACCGGCCTTGCTCCCCCTGCACCCTCGTCCCCATGCCCGGCCTCGGGAGGCGGCGGCGGTTTTGGTATCACCAGGACCGATTTCTTCTTCTTCAGATGCAAGTTCTTCAGCCTGACGGAGACCCCCGAGGACTACACCGTCATGCTGGACGAGGAGGGCTTCAAAGGTAGCAGCGCTGGGCTCGGCGTCGCTCGCGGGGTCGCTGGCACTGCAGGCACGAGCTGGGCACGTTCTGGGCCTCGGGGAGCGAGTCCGGGCTTGTGTCTCGGCTCGCTCGGCCCGTGCCCGCCCCGGCTTGCCCGGCGAGGCTCTCCCGGCGTGGCTGCCCTCGCCCCGCCAGCCCCTCCGGGCACAGCTCGTGGGACCGGGCTGTGACACGGGTGGGCACGGTGTGCGGAGAGCCCGCTGCCCGCCCGGAGCGCAGGTGCTCCTGGCAGGGCGCAGGGACCTCCTGGGGGGCTCTGCCAGCCCTCCTGCCGTCATTCCTATGGCCACTTTCATGCCGTCCCTCTGCCCGGGGAGGGCCAACTGGTGCTTCAGCGGAGCCGGACGAATCCTTGCCCCACCAGGCAGGCAGGGGTGAGCCCTTCTCGGCAGCAGGGACCGGACTTTGAGGTGTCCCGGGGAGGTTTGATCCCTTCCAAGCCAGTTTCCCTCCCCGGGAGGTGCCCTTTGGTGACGTCCCCCCCGCTGGTGACCCGGCCGTGCATCACCTGCCACCGCCGGTCCCGCCGGGGGTACCGGCCCAGCAGGCTGGGCTGGGAGGGTCCGGATCCCGGCCCAGCCTCCCACGCCCAAACCTTCCTGCCCGGCCGCAGGAACCGGCCGCAGTGTGTGCCTTGGCCGTGCCCCAAGGAACAAGGGGCAGCGCTCCGGCCGCGCAGGCACAGCCGAGTTCGCTCCCACCTCCCTGCGCCCCGGGACGGGACCGTGTCCCGGGCTGTCCCCGCTCCCGAAGCCAGAGCTGTTCCCCACGTATTGTTTTATTTCGGGGCCTGCGAACAAATATTCCTCAATCCCGAGGGGAGGGCGGGAAGTGCCGAACAATGGTCCTGCGAGGCAGCGGCCCCGCTGCGCCCGGCGTGCCCCCGGTGGGGCTGGGGGGGCTGCCAGGGTGCCCCCGGTGGGGCTGCCAGGGCTTCACCCCCTCCGCCCGTGGGGATCAGCAGTGAGCCCTGGCGTGGGGGACACGGGCGCAGCGAGGTCCCCCCGCACTCAGACTCGCCCGGGGTGGTGTTGAAAAGCGATTAAGCACCGAGTGCTGGGACAGGTCCCCATGTTCCCGTGTCCCCCCCGCCTCGTCCCCAGCGCTGGGCCCTGGGCCGGAGCCGAGGCTGTTCTGGCGCTTCCTGCACAGGAACAGGCGCTGGGAACACCCACCGAGGCTCTGAATCCGGCCCCGCTCCCGCCCGAGCCGCGGCTTGGGAATGGGATGCAGAGCCCGCCCCGTGATGGGGTCCCTGCCCCGTGGTGGGTGCCGGACCCCTCCCGGGGTGAACTCCCCTCTGGCACTGGAGGGAAGAGCTTGGGGTCTCAGCTGGGCTGCGGCACTGGGTGCCCACTGAAGGGCTGGGGGCTTGTGTGGTCTCCCTGGGAGCTGCTTCCCACCTTTCCCCGATGGGAGGGGCAGATTGGAGACCTTTTGGGTGCCCCCCCATACCTTCCTAGGAAGGGGTGCCAGGAAGGAGGGGCTGCCTGGCTGAGCCTGGGGATGGCCCAGCAGTGCCAGCCACCCTCCTGGGCAGGAGGGTGGGAGTAAGGGGGGTGGGAGGCAGAAAGGGGGGGGCTTGAGGCAGGAAGGGAACAGCTGGCACTTGCCAACCCTGCCAACACCAGCAAATTTTTGGGAAGCAGCCCTGGGCCCTGCCAGCCTGTGCTCTTCCATCCCCATCAGGCTGGCACCAGGGGCTGGCACCCCCAGAACAGTGGGGTGACCCTCACCTTGTCACCTCTAGTACTCCATAAGCCTGTATTCCTCTCCCTGGGCATTTCTGGTGCTGGGCACTGGGCCTGGGGCTCCTGGAGGGGGCACAGGATGAGCTGGGCAGCCCCACGGCCCTGCTAGTGCCAGTTTTGGGGTTCAGTGTGCCCTAACACCCCTTTGCACCCAGCCCAGGGTGCTGTGGGAAGGAGAGACCCATCCTGGGTTTTGGGTGGGTTGTAGCCTTGATCCCCCTTGTCCCTGTGGCCAAGTCCCAGCATGGAGTGGCTGAGCCCTGCCTGGCTCATTCCACCTGTGGGTGGGGCTCTTGGTTCCCCCAAACCAGCATCCCCACACCTGGGGCTGGTCCTGTCCTGGCTCCACTCATCTCCTGAGGGACCGTGTGACAGCGGTGCCTGAGCTGGCACTGACTCTGGCACGGACAGTGCGTGCTGTGCCGACCCCCAGGGAGCCATGTGCCCGTGTCTCTTGTCTCTCACAGAGCTGCCACCCTCCGAGTTCATGCAGGTGGCAGATTCCACGTGGCTGGTGCTCAATGTGGTCTCCAACGGGCGGGAACCCCCCGGCTGCCAGGCCACCGGCGTCACCAAGATCGCGCGGTCGGTCATCGCGCCGCTGGCCGAGCACCACGTCTCGGTGCTGATGCTCTCCACGTACCAGACCGACTTCATCCTGGTGAGGGACAGGGATGGGTGGCACCCGGCCCCCCCGGGGTGCTGGCTGTCGCAAGGCCCGCACTGTCCCCTGTGGGGAGGGGTGGCAGTGCAGGCCCTGATGTTGTGCCCCTGGGCAGGTGCGGGAGCGGGACCTGCCGGTGGTGATCCACACGCTGGCAGGGGAGTTCGACATCTACAGGGAGGAGAGCGGCGAGTGTGTCCCTGTCACTTGTGATGATGTGAGCAACGGCTTCCTCAAGCCCAAGCCGGGTGAGTGACACTGGGTCCCATGTCCCCAAAGGCCACCTGGTCCCTGCCCAGATGCTCCAGCTACAGCTGCTGGTACCCACATCCTTGGGGGATACCCAGGGCCACACTGTCCCCAGAGCCACCCTATCCCAGGGCCATTTAGTACCTACCAAAGGTACCCACATCTTTAGGAGACCCCCAGGACCGCCCAGTCCCTGCTGTGGTGCTCCAGTTCTCCCCACTGGTACTTCTATATTTGGGGGACCCCCAGGACCACCCTGTCCCTCAGGGCCATCTAGTTCTCACCAAGATGCTCCAGTTCCCACTGGAAGTACCCATATCCTTGGGAGATTTGTAGGGCCACCCTGTCACCAGGCCATACTGTCCCTGCTGAGATGCTCCAGCTCCCAGCAGCGGTACCCACATCCTTGAGGGCCTCCTGGGCCACCTGGTTCCCATCAAGGTGCTCCAGATCCCACCAGTAGTACCTGTATATTTGTGAGACCTCCAGAGTAACCCAGTCCCTGCCAAGACACTCCAGCTCCACATCCTTGGGGAGCCCCAGGGCCACCCTGACAAGATGCTCCAGTTTCCACCAGTGGTTCCTGCATCCTTAAGGGACTCTCAGGGCCAGCCAGTCCCCACCGAAATGCTGCAGCTCCCACCGGTGCTACCCACGTCATTGGGGGCCACCGGGCCACCCTCTGCGCCCTGAGGGACTCCGTGCGGGTGCGGTGGCCACGGGGTGGCACTGTGGGACTGTCCCCGAGCTGTCCCCAGGGCTGACGCGTGGCCGTTCCCCTGGCAGCCGCCAGCCCCACCCTGCACCCGGTGCAGAGCCCCCAGACCCGCTTCTGCGTCCTGACGGTGGCCCCCGACACGCTGCCCGCCATCGCCACCATGCTCATCGACGTCCTCTTCTACTCCCACAGGTGGGTCCCAGGGAAGGGGACACAGGGGTGGCCCCTCACCCCAGTGGACGGCAGTGACGTGTCCCACCTATTGCTCCCAGTGGGTTTTCAGGCTCTGGGTGTTTTCCAAACTGGTTTTGCCCTCCCGGGGGCTGCAGCCATGTGGGTGCTGGGAGGTCCTGCTGCCACCACGGGGGGTGGGAGCCCTGAGGTGACACAGGGGACAAACCCACCATTGCTGCAAAGCAGCAGGGTGTGGGTTTGGAAAGGTCAGTGGGAATGGTGCTGGGTTGAGGGGATGCTTCTGGCCAGGTGCTCCCATGTCCCTTGTGATGAGGTCCTCTCTGGTGGCACCCAACTCCTCCAGAGACACGGTGACCTTTTGGGAATGCCCCAAAACCTGATGTCAGCCCTGTCCTGCCTCATCCAGCACCTGCAAGCTGCAGGCCCTGCAAGGAACATCTGCTCCTGTCCCCTCTCCTCTCAGCCTGCAGCATCCCAACGTGATGCTGAGACACCCAGTGCCACCACCAAGCCCTTCTCCTCCCCATTTTGGTGGTCGTGACCCATCCCTGTGTCTCCTGCCCCTCTGCAGCCCCCCATGGGAGGCAGGTGCTGGCAGCCAGGACCTCGACTCCATCACCTTCTTCTCCTTCTCCCTCATCGAGGGCTACATCTCCATTGTGATGGATGCTGAGACCCAGAAGCGGTAGGTGCCATCCCTGGGGCTGTCTGTCCCTCTGTCCCTGGGTCTGGGGGCTCAGGGATTGGGGGGTGACACTCAGCCCCCCCCTCAGCTTCCCCAGTGACCTCCTGCTGACCAGCTCGACAGGGGAGCTGTGGCGGATGGTGCGGATCGGGGGGCAGCCCCTCGGCTTCGGTGAGTCTGGCCATGCCCTTTCTCGTGCCACCATCACCCAGGGGGTGCTCTGGGGCATTGCTGTCCCTGTATGTCCCCATGGCAGTGACCTGGGACCCTCTTTGCCCCTCCAGACGAGTGTGGCATCGTGGCGCAGATCGCGGAGCCGTTGGCAGCCGCCGACATCTCTGCCTATTACATCAGCACCTTCAACTTCGATCACGCCCTGGTGAGCCCCTGCCCCTCTCTAGGGACCCCCCACCACCCTCGAGGTGTCCCTTGGGGCTGACACCCTCTCTGTCTCCCTGGCAGGTCCCCGAGGAGGGCATTGCCGAGGTCATCCAGCTGCTGCAGCAGCGTCAGGAGAGCAGCAGATAACGGGTGGCCCAGCGTGGTGGCACATGGGGTGCTCTCTCCTTCCCACCCCCTGTCACCCCAATATTCATTATTTTTTATTTTAAGGCTCCTCTGGTGTGGGGCAAAGTCAGGTGCAGCATCATTCCCTGTGTGCTGGGACGTGATGGCTTTTGGGACGTGATGGCTTTTGGACATGATGGCTTTTGGGATATGGTGGCCTTGTAGCAGTGGGACACTGTCCTTCTAGGAGAGGGGTCAGTCCCTGTGTGCAATCCTCTGCCTCCAGCCCTGCCTGCATGGGGTGGGGGGGCCCAGGGTGAGAGTGGGTGTCCCCAGGGACCTGCTGGTGGAGGGCACACGAGGGGGGACATGGCAGAGAGCAGTGATGTGCAACCACAGTGCTATAGGGGACAGCCTGGGGCTCATGGGATGTGTCCTCATGCCCTGTGTGTCCCAAGAGGATGGGTGTCCCTGGACCAGCCCCATGGTGGGGCAAAGGCATCGCAGCTCTGGGGATGCCCCTGGCACTCCAAAAATGTCCAAAGTGGCAGAGGGGAGGGCTGTGGTTCACCCCCAGCCCTGGCTGTCACCTGCCATGGAGCAGTGACAGTGACCCTCAGCACCTCTCAAGTTGTATTTTCACATATTTTTTCATGAGTCAATAAAATTTCTATTATTTTTATTTCTATGTAGCCCTGGGGGGCAGCTGGTCTGTGTGGTGGTGGCAGGGGCTGGGTTGGGGCAGGGGGACATGGGCCCCACTGTGAGGTGACAGGGACGTGACCTGCCCCTCCCGTGTATTTTGGGTGAATAAAGGGGTGAGGGCTGTAGTCCCCAGCAAATCAGTGGCCCTGGGAAAACTGAGGCCTGGTACCCACCCCCCATTCCTGCCCTCCCCTTGACCCACACTGGGCTAAACTGGGGGCAGAACTGAGGCATGAACTTGACCCCAGGCCTGGGGATGTCCCTGTTGCACCAACCCTGTGTCCCCATGTCCTCTTGCCTTGCTGGCAGCGCAGCACCGGTGGCAAAGTGGGGTGCATGGGGTTGGGGCTGTGCCCTCCTCGGGGGTGCTGAAAGATGTGCCTGGTCTTCAAGCAAGACCCAGCACGAGCCTGGTGGAAACCTCTTCCCCCAGACTCCGTTTCCGTCCTGTGTCCTCTGCTCTCCTACATTCTGAGCAGGACTGTGCCTGCGTCCTGACATGTCCTGCCCACGTCAGCCCCACACACTTCCAGCCACCAGCTTCCTGCCACCTCTCTCCTTCCTGTCTTGCTCCCTTCTCCGAATCATGGGACGCTGCTGACGTGTGCCGGGCGATGAAGAAATTGCCGCTGGCCCATGCGGTCACCAGCACTATTTTTGTCCCCGTTGGGTGTTGCACAGTCCTGTGCCACTCGCTTCCCTCCAGCGGGGTGGCCACCACCGTGGTGGCCTGCCAGCCCAGCCCGGGGGCTGGTGGTGCCATGGGGAGGGGCCAAGACCACCTGTGGCCAGGGGGGAGCTGAGGGTGGGGGTGCTCAGCCTGTGTGGTCCTGAAGGCCTGGGCAGGGTGTCTGGGGCTCCTGCTGTGGCAGCAAAGATGCTGGAGGGGCCATGAGGTCAGGGAGGGAGGGATGGATGGATGGATGGATGGATGGATGGATGGATGAATGGATGGATGGATGGTGGTTCATGATAGGTTAATGGATAGGTGAAGAACAGGTGGAGGAATTTATTGTGAATGGACAGGTGGACAGGCAGGTGGACAGAATAGATGGGTGGATCACTGGATGGATGGATGGATGGATGGATGGATGGATGGATGGATGGATGGACGGACATGTGGACTGCTGGCTAACAGCCTGTCTAGGCAGACGGATGGACAAACTACTTCAAACAGCTACGGAGCAAGCAGGACATACTCCTGGCTCCTCCACCCCTCCAGGGCTGCCCCGGGTACAGCCCTGCACCCCCCCTGCAGCTGCCACCTCTGCCAGGGGATGCCCCGAGGAGGAGGAGGAGGAAGCAGTCCCTGGTGGAGGAAGCAGCCCCTGCAGGTCGCGGAGGAAATTTTGGGAGAACACTTCTGGCAGTGAATCACTGCTGTGTTCTTTCCCCTGGAAGGAGGTGTTATTTCTGGGTCGTCCCTCTGCGCCCTCACCAAACCTTCCAAATGTGTAAATTCGGCTCAGGACAGCTCCGAGGGTCACCAAAACCAGTGGGGTTGCGACACACCTCGAACGCTGCTCAGCGAGACGCAGTTTTGTGAGGTGGGAAAAGCCCCTGTCGAGGCCAGGCTCCATCTGCTGGGAGAGGGAAGCTGAGGGGGACACGGCGTTTGCTCTGAGGCCGTGCCGATCCCAGGGCAGTGCCCTCGGGCCGTGCGGGCCGGGCTGTGCCGGGGCAGTGCCCTCGGGCTGTGCCGGGGCAGTGTTGCACAAGCCTGGGCAGTGCTGAGGGCAGCGTTGCCCCAGTCGGCTTCCGCTGCCCTTGGCCCCGTGTCTTGGGCAACACCCAGCAGGTCCCCACTCAGCATTCCCATGGGTGCTGCCGGGCACAGGGGCTGATCTGGTGTC
>JAOXXN010000212.1:13814967-13824974 GCA_026770055.1 Myrmophylax atrothorax | reverse complement strand
GGGGGGTTTGTTGACTGGGGGTGGCCAGGGGGCACACAGGGGACTTGGGGTGACGCTCATCTCTCCCTGCAGCTGAAGTGCCAGGGAGAGCCGTTCAGCAGCGAGAGCGACAAGCTCTGCACCCCCTCCGGCATCTTCTTCCCCCCTTTCCGCGTCAACCGGACAAGTGAGAGGAAGGAGGTGATGGTGGCCATGTACAAGCTCTTCGCCTTCCTCAACGCCTCACTGGGGAACATCACGCGCGACCAGGAGGAGCTCAACCCCACGGCCAAGGAGCTCCTCGACCGGCTCCACAACACCACCAAGACCACGCGGGGCCTCATCTCCAACCTCACCTGCCTCCTCTGCAAGAACTACAACATCTTCCAGGTGGACGTCAGGTACGGGGAGAGCTCCAAAGGCAAGGGCACCTTCAAGAAGAAGCAGCAGGGCTGCCAGGTGCTCAGGAAGTACGTGCAGGTCATCGGCCAGGCAGCACGTGTC
The DNA here is from genome assembly GCA_026770055.1 of Myrmophylax atrothorax. NCBI lineage: Eukaryota > Metazoa > Chordata > Aves > Passeriformes > Thamnophilidae > Myrmophylax > Myrmophylax atrothorax. Next base: position 13,824,491 of record JAOXXN010000212.1, on the reverse strand, counting down.
CTCCTACCTCATCTCAGCCCCTCATGAGTACCCGCCCCGGCTCTGCTGCTTCTCCGCCGCCGCCGCCGCCGGCCCCCTGTCGCTGCCTTCTGAACTGCCGCCTTCCTATTTATTACCCCGGCCCCTGCGTTGGCCCCATCCACCCTCTGGTAATTTATTGCCCCTTGAGGGGGTGAACATTGCAGCCTGGAGTGTCCTGGGTGGAGCAGAGCCGGGGCCAGCATCCAGCAGGACGAGACAGCGCATCCCCGAGGTGATGCCGGGCCATGGACTGGTCCCAGGATGTGCCTCAGCCGTCCCTGCACTCCCATGGGATGTGGGAGCTGTGGGGAGCCGTGGGGGCTGGCGGCAGGGCCGGACTCTGTCCCCCACGGGTGGTGTCCATCACGGAGAACAACCTGACAGACATCCTGGAGCACCGTCCAAAAGCTTCCACTTCCCTGGAGAAAGGATTGTGGGGAAGGACACGGTGATGCGGCGGCTGGCAGGGACATGGGAATGTGGGAACACGCTCCCCCTGCACATTTTAAGGCCCCACAAGGAGCTGAACTGGGGGTACTGGGGTGGCTGTGGTGGCTGGGGCTGGGTCCTGCCTTTTGGGACGAGGCCACCCCCAGGGGACAGAGCAGGCAGTCACCCCACTGTGGAGCATCATCCCCCCGCGCGGGCACGGCGGGGCACGGAACGTCCCTCTCCTTTGGAAAAGTGCTTTTCCCATGGGAAGGGCTTTGAATGTACTAATGGCCAAGGGCTGGGCTTCTCATGGCTGAATGCAGCCTCGGTACGAGGGAGGTGGGACAAGGGGGTGTGGGACATGGGGACACAGGGACATGGGACAGGGGGACATGGGGACAGGCCCCAGGCCGGTGGCAGGAGGTGCTGGCTCGCTCCTGGCACCAGAGGAGGCTGTGAGGGTTATTTATTGCCTCAGTGGAAAGCCCAGTGTGCACTGAGAGCTGTGACCTGACTTAATAATTTTATTGTTAACAATAATTAATAATTATTAAGAAGATTTGTGGTAATATATAAAATGGAATTCTATTTAAATATTTATTTTTTTATACTTTGCCCCCTTTTTTTAAATAAACCATCAGAAACCGACTGCATTTGTCTGCTCTTTGCTGGGTCCCCTTTGTGCTCACCCTCAGACACCTCTGCTTCCCTGAAACCCCCTCAGGCATCCCTGGGGGCTGGGGTCACAGTCCACTGTCACCTTGCTCCTTCCTCCCTTCCCATCTCTAATGTGATGGCTGATTTGGAAGGCATTTTTCCAGAGGCAATGCTTAAACTTGCACTCACCAGCTGCTCAAAAGCACTGGGAGGGTCTAAGGGGTATTGTGGCATGGGGACAGTCATGGTGTGGAGGCAGCCATGGTGTTGGGACCACGGCAGTGCAGGGATTGTCCTGGCATGGGGAGCATTGTGGTGTGGGGTCATCACAGCGCAGGGAGATCATGGCACGGGGAGCGCTGGGTGTGGGTGCCATGGCAGTGTGGGGAGCATCGTGGTACAGGCACCATCACGATGAGGGGCCCATCACAGCGTGGGGACCATCACAGTGCAGGGAGCCCCACTCTGGCAGTGCTGGCAGCTCCTGGGGGTACAGGGAAACGCTGAAGCTGGTTGGGAAGAGGCGGAGAGAGCCGAGTGAGCATGTGCAGGGTGGAAGGGACACATCAGAAAAAATCCCAGCCGCTTCCCAGGCAGTGCTGGGAGAGGCTCAGGAAAGCTTCTCCAGGGCCAAGACCACCTAAGGCTCCACCAGTGCCCTGGTCCTCGGCGAGCGTCTCGCATGGGGCTGTATCGGTTAACAAGAGGCTGATTATACAGGAGACGTTGGAGCAGGATGATGAAATTTTCCTCCTCCTCTGGAGCCCTCGGGCCACAGGCCAAACCTCCCAGGCATGAGACAGCAAGCGGATGAGCTAAGATCCTGTGTGATCATCTCTTGTGTCTCGGAGGAGCCCTGACCAGATAATCATTGCAGAAATTCAAAAGTTGCCCCCAAACCCTCTCTTTCTTTGCCCCAAAAGGTTGTGCTGCCCAGTTGTGTCCCCCCGCTCCCATGGGAGGTTTCATGGCAGGGCTTTGACCCCAAAGTGGCACCATTTTGTGCCCATGGCTGCTTCATCCTGCACCAGTGGTGACAGCAGGGTCAGTGGTGCCCATCTCCAGCCTGGCCCTGCACCAGTGGTGACAGCAGGGTCAGTGGTGCCCATCTCATCTCCAGCCTGGCCCTGCCATCCCTTCATGGCAGGGGTGAGCCCTGAAACAGCACCCCTGTCCCATGGCAGAGGCACCAGGGGACAGTCCTGGATGCCACAGTGTGTCCCCAGGCATGATGTGTGTTTCTTCCATCCTCCCAGCCTGTCACCAGAGAAGGGGCCCTGGGTGTCAGTGGTGCCCCCGCCCTGGAGGGTGCCCAGTTTTGGATCACAGCCCATTTTGTGGGGCCCAATTCCTTCCTGCACCATGAGATACGATGTCCTCAGAGCGATACAACCTCCCCAAAACACAGGGGTGGGTCAGGGCACCGAGGGGAGAGCACCATCCCTTTGGAATGGGCATGATGCCCCAGGGAAACCTCCTGCAGCACTTGCTGGCTCCATGGGGGCTGCCAGGGTCACCTTGTCCCTGCAGCTGGGGACAAGCGGGTGTCCCCATGGCTATTGCTAGAACAGCATTGTATGGCCGGCATCTCATAGGCTTGAAGTCCAGAGATGGACATCCGGGCCGAGCCTGCTTGTGTGTCAATATGCACACCTCACCCTCTCCAGGGAGGTGGCAGGTGCCCAGGGATGTCACCAACCCAGCCCCGGGGGCTCGAGGGTTGTCGGGGCCGGGGTCGGGCTCAGCAGGGCCACGAGCTGAGCTGGGGACGACGGAGTGAGGAGCTGTGCACATCTGGATTTCTCACGCTTGTGTTCAACATCCCTCCTCAACCAGATGGCAAAAATAAATAAATAGAATAAATCACAGCCTCCTGACATAAATCGGGAACTCACGCCCGGGTTCTGCGTTTCATGAGTCTCCCTGGAAGACAGTCAAACACAGGCGAGGACAATGGGTTCACTTCTCCCCTGTGTCGGGTCATTCCCAGTTAAGACTCATTAGCGGCGGGTGGGGGATTAACTCTTCCTTCCCTGGAAATGCGTGGACAAGCCCCTAAAATCCCCCAAATCCCTTCCTTTGCCCTCCCCTGGAGTTTTGGAGCTGGGGCTGGAGGTGGCCCCCGGCTCGTGCCATCGCCCCAGCGAGCCAGGACGCGCTGCCCTGCTCGTCCCAAACTCGGGGGAGATGGAAAGGGCTTCAATGACCTCAGCCAGCGGCTGATCCCACCCAGCCGGGCCCCGGGGCATCGGGCCAGCCCCGCGAGCCGCACCGGGAGCACCGGCAGGGAACCGGCGCTGCGGCTTCCCCGGCGGCACCGGCAGGACCCTGTCAGTGATCGCCCCTCAGCCCCAGGAGCAGAGAAACATTTGGGCTGGGCCGAGAGCCAGGAGAGGCTCCGGGGAGCCATCCGTTGTGATGGGAGCGATGCCCGCGCCCCGATAACGGAGCGGCCTGACCATGGGCCCCGAGCGGCGGGTCAGCGCTGCCTTCGGGGAGCGGGATACGTGAGGAGCTGCTCCTGCCCGCGGTGAAGTCAGTGCCGGGCCTGGGTGTGACTAACTGACCTCAGCCCTTGGCCCCGGGCGCGGATCATGTGCTGACTGACGCCGCACGGACCCGGCCGGACGGGCCCTGCGCTGCCCCGCGGCCACCGGCCAGACGGGACTTGCCGTCCGCGGGTGCAGGTGCGGGGCTGGGGCACCACGGGCCTCGCAGCCCCCGGCGCGGTGGGCGGTGTGTGACCTGCGCTGCATCCCCGGGCACTGAGCCAGCAGGAACATCCCCACCGGGATAACCCACCGGCAAAGCCCAGGATGCCGGCTGAGAGATCCCAGCTGGAGCATCGCACCTTCCCCTGTGTGCACCCAGGCGGGGGTTGGACCCACCGGTGCCCACCGTAGAGTCCCTTCCCCATCTGCGAGGTCCCCTCAAGGCTCGATACTGGGGACAGACGTTCAGTCAGTGGCGATCTCCCCAGCAGGTCCCCAAGCCAGGGCCCTGAGGATGGGAACATCGCATCCCAAGGGCTGGCTGGAGGCTCCATCCCAGGCTGGCCGCTGGCCCGAGCACGGAGAGCAGAGCCGAGCCCATCTGAAACGCATTCGGGCACTGTTGCTGCAATAGCAGATGCTCCTGCGGGTCCGCGGCCACATCACAGCCCGGCGGGGCGGGAACCGCACGGTCACATGGGGAGAAACAGCCCCTCGTCCCCAGCGGCTCAAACTCCTAATTGGGGACCAACCGTGACAAATAAACAAGACAATGGACTGGAGGCGAGACGAATGCAACCTCTGTCGCAGGACCCGGCTCCGAGAGCCGCCCCCGTGCCCGGCAGGGGACTTGGCACAGGCCTGCAAGAGCCAGGGGAGGGCAGGGGCCGGATCCGGACCCCCAGCAGAGCCACTCGCTGTGTGACACCGCGGAGCTCCGGGCTGGCTCGGGAGCAGGATGACACATCCCCAGCGGCCCCCCGAGACCCCGGTCGGCAGCTTTGCTCAGCAAGTGTTCAGTCTCCTGGGGAGAGAGCTTTGGAGCAGGGTCAGATGCAGCTCTGTGGAGCTGCTGGAGAGGCCCCTCCTTGCTGCACCCCAATTTGGGGCTGGCTGGGACCCCCCATTTGCTTTGCACAGGGTTTGGGGGACCCTCCTCAGTCACTTTCCCTCAAGGAGGGGATGTGCTGCCTCGGAGCTGTGCCGGGGTATCTGATGGAGGGGTTATCTCAGCACAGCTATCACCCTCCACAGAGACAGGGGCCCTTCCCCAGCCCCGGGTGTGCCTGGCACCGAGGGAGGAGCTCGATAAAGTGCTCAGCACCCCGACCAGACCCACAGCAGGCAGGACACCCAACCACTGTTGTCCAAAAGGGAGCGAACAACCAGCTCTTCCATCCCTGCTCTGCTCATGTCTCATGTGACATTGAATCTCCCTTGCAGGCCCTGTGGAGTTGAAGCTGTTTGAGGCACATGTGCTTAACAAAAGTATTTCAGATGGCCTGAGCCTGCCTAATTCCTGGCCAGGAGGGGAAAATCAGAGCTCAAGGAGAAGACCTCACCCAAGGAAAGGGAGGGAACTTGGGGGTGAGGCAGAGGGTGAAGAGCTCAGAAGCAAATCCTGAGCAGGCTCCCAGAGGAGCAGGAAACACTGGGAGAGATGCCCTAGGGCCCTGAGGATGGTGGGAAAGGACCAAGTGGGAGCTGTGGCAGCTCCCCAGAGTCCCCAGAGCCAGGACAGCATGGCATGGCTGAGCCAGCAGATGCCACTGAAGTCTCCTGTGCCCCTCCTGCTGCCACAGCTGGTGGTTCCTGGCCCTGTAGAGCAAAGGGGGTTGTGCCACCTTTGGCTACACACCAGCGTGGCTCTGGGGGAAGGTGAGCCCCTGCCATCACCCTACCACTGAGGCAAACTCAGAAAATTAGTAAAAGTAGTGGAGATTCCTGGAGAAACAGAAAAGGAAAGCAGAGATTTCTCTGAACAATATGGGGTGATGGCAGGAGAGAACAGCCCTGGCCCAGCCTGACTGCCCATCCCTGCAGTGCCCAGCTGCCTTTTGCTCTCCCCACGCTCTCTGACCCCAGGGAGTGGCGGCACCTCCAGCCCAACAGCACCACAGGGGCAGAGGGGGATGCCCTCAGCTAAAACTTGGGGATGTCCCACCCTAGGGCACCCTGCCCACTGCCTCCACTGCCGGGCACCCAACCCCAGCAGGACCCCTGCACTGGAGACCCCCAGCCCACGCCCACACAGAGCAGGGGCTGAGCCCTGATGGGCACCTTGGCTGCCCCCACCGAACTTGGCCATAGCCCCCTCACCCACATCCTGAGGTTGCCATGAGGATGCCAAGCATCCCCCACAGCTTTTGCTGCATCTGGGACATGTTTTAGGGCCAGGACAGTTGACATGTTTATTTATTGCAGCAAAATGAAGCCCAACCCGGCCCGGGTCAGGCTCTCCTCTCTGTTCCTGAGAAAACAAGGTGTGCGTGCAGTCCCGCCGGGCGAGCGTGTGCGCGCCTGTGGCTGCCAACCAGATTTGACTAAGGGCCCGAGGCTGCAGAGATAGGAAGTTCCTACACGTCTTGTGAAGACAGGAGCTGGAGAGGAGCAAGTTCCAAACGAGCCCCCACGGCGGCAGCGTGAACTCAGCCTTCAGCAGCCACCAGAGACTCTCCTGCTCTGCAGCCAGGCACTGTGAGGCACAGACCTGCCCCCAGAAAGGTGTCTCCTTGCTTTGTTCCCAGCCTGGCATTTCCCACATGGGCTCTGTGCATGGCAGGGAGGACAGCGCCGGGTGGGTGAAGTCTGTCTCTTCTTGGCAGCCGTGGTGAGACGCCTGCCAGGATCGGGATGGGGCTTTCCATGCGGAAGTTGTGGCCACCCCACCTCAGCACTGCCAAGTTCTGCTGCCAAACAGCTCACCTTGGTGCTGCTGGATGTCAGCCTCCTGGGGCACTGCCAAGTTCTGCTGCCAAAACAGCTCACCTTGGTGCTGCTGGATGTCAGCCTCCTGGAAGGCAGCAGTGGCTCTCTGTGGTGCTCACCACCCTGGCACCACCAGTCCCCATCACTCTGGCACCATCAGTCCTATCACACCAGCACCACCAGTTCCCATCACACCAGGACCACCAGGCCACATCACACCAGGACCACCAGTCCTCCTCAACCTGGTCCCCATCTCCCCAGCACCTCCAGTCCCCATCATCCTGATACAATTGGTCCCCAGTCAGCCCAGTACCATCAGTTCCTATCACCCCAACAAGACTGGTCCCCATCACCCCAGCACCACTGGTCCCCATCAGGATCAGTCCCCATCACCTCAGCATCTCCAGTCCCCCTCATCTCTGTAGCACCAGTCCCCACCAGTACAGCACCACCACTCCCAAGGTCATCAAGAGCTGCAGCCCCTCGAGGACCAGGATTTACCATTCCCTAGGGACAAAGTGAAAGGCTCTCTCCTTTCCTAACCCCACTGCAGTTACTATTAAACCTTCCTTCTCCCCCTCCTGCACGTCTGGGTGGAGGGGCCCAGCCCAGCTCTGGGTGCCGGCAGAGAGAGCTCCACAGCCCGACCCCGGGAGCATTCCCAGCACATCCTCGCATGCTCCTCTCTCAGCCAAGCCTGGGAGGAAACAAGCCCCAGCTGTGCCTCCTCACAGCTACTGTGACCGGGCTCTTCCCCCAAAAGGTCTCGGCCGAGCAGTGGGAGGGACCTGCCCCACCGCCCCGGAGCCGGGGCAGAACGAGCCGCACTTCATGGACTGGAGGTGCAAAGGGCAACCTGCTCCCCACATGGAGCCAGTGGCATCACTGCCACACCATGACCTGTTCAAAGCCAGGATAATGCAGGTCCCATCCCACATTCCCGGGGCTGGTTCTGCACAGGGCTCTGTTTACATGTCCCCGTGCCGGCCCACATCTGTGTTTATGTGTGTGTTTCCGTGCGGGTGCGTGTGGCTCCGTGTGTGTGGCGGGGCTCTGGGTGTGTACGGGTGTCTCTTCGCATCGGGCTCTCAGTTAACCTCTTAGAAAATGAAAACAAGGCTGGAAGCCTGGCAGCTGTTCCCGAGCGCTGCTCCAGCGCCGCTCCAGACAGCCGTAACCGCAGCTCCGATGGCCGAGCACACACACGCTTCCCTTTGGGTCCTCCGAACTGCGCCGTCAGACATTCTGAAACAAAGGAAATTAAAGACTAAACTGATAGCAATAAACGTGTCACAGGAGCAATGGGAGGCAGCTGGCAGCGGTGGTGGGACCACGGGCTCACGGAGCAGCCGAAGCTGTGGGCAAGTGCCCAGGCTTGGCCGGGGCCCTGCCGAGAGTTGGGTGGGCATTGGCAGCGCCGCTGACCCCGGGAGAGGCCTGGGAGTGCTCCAGCACAGCCGCAGGCTGGCGATGGCCACGTTGGATTCCTCATGGAAACTTGCATAGGATCTTGCCAGGTCCCAGGATCTTTTTTTCCCCTTGCCTTTGCCCAGATTTGCTGTAACCGGCTCCTCTGATTCCCTCCAGCTGCTGCACGCGAGTGCTGTGGTGAGAGCGCCGGGCAGGATGTGCGGCTCCATCCTGGCGGGCACGCGGCCTGCAGTGCCCGACCCCAGGGACCACAGTGCCAGTCACCAGGGAATGGGCTGAGCTGGATGGGGAGCACCAGAATGCTGGGTGAAGATGGGCTGGGAGAGCTCTGGGAAGCACAGCTGGTGCAGACAGGCTTTGGAGCAGGGATGAGTGGGATCTGGCAGCAACTGGCAGAGCATGGAACGAACCACTCTTCCCACAGCCATCAGCTCATGGGATGAGTTGACCACTTTGAGAAAACCCTGACCCAGCATAGGAAACATCCTGGAAGGCAGGAAAAGCCCAGCAGCACCTGCTTAGCCTGGGAAAGGTGGGGTGGGAGGCACAGCACGGCAGAGCAATCTGTTCTCTGTCAGCACAGGGTGGGACAAGACACTCTGGGCTTTGACCACAGTGAGAGATGTTCAGGGGAGTTTGTCATGGCCAGGATGGGATCACTGCCTGTGGAAGAGCCCCAGGAAGAGGCAGGGCAGGGATGCAGAGCAGGCACTGCAGCATCTCCAAGCTTTGCTCCCCAGTTCCACGGGCTTTCTCCCAGCCTCAACCTCCTGGCCAGGATGTACAACCAGCTCAGCTGAGAGTGGATGGAGGCAAGAGCGGCTCAGATGCAGCCAGGACGAGGGCTTGAATTCAGGCAGCAGAAAGGCTTTGCTGGGCTAAATCCCTTCTGGAGCCAGAAGGTTTGTTGGCATCCTCACAGCGGTGTCCAGTCTATTGTGGGAAAGCCCTGGGCACCGATGCCCACAGCTGGAGGCTGTGTCACACTGTCACACGGCTCGCAGGCAGCACTGCCGAGCCCAGGCAGTTTGGGCTGGAACACGTCTTTTCGTAACCGCAGGGGTGGAGGGAAGCCAGCTTGGCAGCAAACACAGGCAGGGCAGTTCCCTGGAAATATCCGAACACCTCCAAAAAATAACCTGAGGCAGCAACTCTCCCCAGCCCCTCGGCTGGATTCATTCCGTTTGTATCTACCAAATCCCCTGGCTCTCCCATCTGCCATTTCATTCCTCTGGGGCATTTCCTGCCGAGTTCCTTGGGCGCTGATCCAGGAGGCAGCGGGTGCCCGTGCGGCACCCACAGCCTTTTTGCTGACGGGTGCATTGCTGGGGCAGCTTCCCTTCCCGGGAGCCGGAGGGGAAGGAAATGCGGCCGAGCCAGGGCTGGCAGTGGCCCGGGCCGCTGCCAGGAGCGGTTCAACATGCTGGCAGCCACTTCCTCTGCTCCGAATTGCGAAGCCGCTTCCTCGGGGCGCCGCAGGCAGCTGGCGGGGAGGAATGGGCCGCCGCATGTGGGTGGGCGGTGGATGCTCCATCCCAGCCCGAAACACCCGGGCAGCGGTGA
>JAOXXN010000212.1:13792994-13809228 GCA_026770055.1 Myrmophylax atrothorax | reverse complement strand
TGCCCAGGCTCCCCAGGGCAGTGGGCACAGCCCCAAGGCTGCCAGAGCTCCAGGAGTGTTTGGATGATGCTCTGGGGTACAGGGTGTGACTGTTGGGGCTGGTCCTATGCAGGGCCAGGAGCTGGACTGGATGCTCCTTGTGGGTCCTTTCCATCATGTTCTGGGATTCTGTAAGATACGGCTGGGAAGGTGCCGAAATTGCACCTTTGCTTGGTAAATAAACAGCTCAGCATTGTTTTCCTGCTTTGATGTGGGAGCACAGAGGGAGCTGCTCCCAGAGCCTCCTGCTGTGCCAAACGGCTGTGCTGTTGCATGGGGATATTGCCTGGGAAAACAGGCCTTTAGTCTCAGGGCTTTCTGCATTGATTATCAGCTATTTCTCATGTGTGTCTATCAATAAAGTGCTCCTTAAAAGCACCTCTGCTGTCTGGAGTCATTTTTGGTGAATACCTGGATGCCTCCAGCGACCTCATCTCGGCAAAGGCTCATCCTCAGCAGGGTCCTGAGAAACTGTAGGTGATGATGAGCTGGAGTGGTCCCTCTTAACCCCCCTGTCCCACAGTTCAGACTTCAAGAGAGCCCCCAGTTCTGAGCAGGGTCACTTGTGAGGCTCATTGTTTTAGTTTTAAAATCAATGGTTTGTTTTCTTTCAGCAGAGGCAATGGCTGAAGGGTCGGCCCCCTTGGTACCTCTCACAGGACAAGTGTCAGTGTGTGGAATTCTTGTCTACATCAGAAGGTTGCTGTTCCTCCAGCTCCTTCTTCTGTCTACCCACTCCTTCCCCTCCAAAAATAAGCAGGACACAGAGCCCACCGTGTTCTTCTCTGCTCCTCTCCCCTGACACAGTTCCTGCATCTCATAAAGTTGATTTTTTTCTTACTTTCCTTAAATCCATAAAGTGGCAAAAGCAGTACATTCACACCCAAGTGTCCCATGTTCTGAAGTTTGTGAGGTGTCCCAACTGTTTCAGCTCAACCTCACTGTTTCCAAGAGGATCAATCCCAGCAGAGAAACAGAGAATCTGGAGAGAAAGGAAACCAAAAATACACATTGGAAGGAGTTGGGATTTGCCTTTTTTTGAAGCCCAGAAGGGCTGAGGGGTGTCTGAAGTGTTGCTGGGGTGGGATGTGAGTGCTGTGACTCACACTGGTCATTTGGGGCTCAAAGTGAAGGAGGGAAATTTAGGTGAGATATTGGGAAGGAATCCTTCCTTGTGAGGGTGGGCAGGCCCTGGCAAAGCTGTGGCTGCCCCATCCCTGGGAGTGTCCAAGGCCAGGTTGGACAGGGCTTGGAGCAGCCTGGGCTGGTGGAAGGTGTCCCTGTCTGTGGCAGGGGGTGGGACTGGAGGGGTTTTAATATCCCTTCCAACCCAAACCACACCGTGGTTCTATGCCCAGAGAGATGCAGCAGGGGACAGATGCAGGTGTGGGAGCAGAGCTCAGCAAAGGCCTCAGTTGCCAGGGTGGAACAATAAAGACAAAAAAATATGACTGCTTTTTGCATGTAAGCAGAGCTCCTTCACCCTGGGATTATTGGTTATTAATGGAACTGCATCCAGTAATGTTTCTTATTAATGCTGAGGAAGCATCTGGAAACATCCACCAAGATCAAAGCCCTGTAAGAGCAGCTCCTGCAAGGGCTCCTGAGATGGTTCCTGCCCCAAAGGACAGTGCTCTCCATGTGGGGAGGAGTGGGAAGGATCCTTCTCCAAACCACTGAATCCCCATATCCCAGTGCTGTGCCTCACCCACAGGGCCATGCAGCTTCCATCACTGGCTGGGCTGAACTTTGGGGGAGAAGTACTCAGGGACAAAAGGCGACTGTGCCCACGGCTCTCCTGCGAGGCCGCTGCCACCTGCTCGCGCTGACATTCACGGAGCTGTGGCTGGCAAAGCCTCGGGCACATTCTCGCCAACTCCAAATGCCACTTTGTTTTCTAGAAACACCATTTTCCTGTGTTTTAGACAGTCCTACCCTCTGTTACTGAAAAAAGGTCTGTGTGTGATTCAAGGTCAATTTATTGCACAAAGGACTTGGTTTCCTGTTATCAAGCCCAGACTTTCATCAGAGTAAACATCCCCTCACTGCACGTCCTGTAGAGAAACACAAGTAGCATGAACAGAATACATCATGACATGCTTGGAAAAGAAACCAGTACCTTGTATTTGTCAACCACATCCCTCTTCCCCCTCTGGGGTTTGCCCAAAGCCCTTCAGGGCAGGTCTGGTGGTTTTGTCAGCCACAGCCCATGCACCTTCCTGAAGGATGTTAAATTGTGGAATCATGGAGTGGTTTGGGTTGGAAGGGACCTTCAAACCCGTCTCATTCCATCTTGTGCCCATGGGCAGGGACTCCTTCCACCAGCCCAGGTTGCTCCAAGTTTATCCAACCTGGCCTTAAACACTCCAGGGATGGGAATGTTGAATCCACTGATCACAGCCAGAGTATTGCCATTCCTATTTCTCCAGCATAAAACCAACTCCACAGGAAGGCATTCACACAATCAGCCAATCGACTCTGCATCAGAGCAGCAGGTCATGGATGCTCCGGGAAATGCCAAACAGGCATGTCTGGCACATGGATACCCAGGGAGGCGTTTCCTATGGAAAACTCCTGTGAGGCTTCGGAATCTCAGCCTCTGCTTAAAGGAAAGATCTATGTGCCAAGCAGACTTAAATTAGCCTTGGAAAACTGATTATGGAAAATGTGCCAGCTCAGATGCAAATCCCTCTTACTTACCTCGTGATGACAACACAAGCCTGGTGAAATTTTACTCATCCATTAACAGAAAAGACTTTGCCCAGTGACACACGTGGGTGGGATTCCAGCAGGGTGACATTATGCTTTTGGCACGAGGACCCTGCCCCCCCCAAGCATGGCAACCCTGTGGCATGACAAAGGCAGGCCACAGCCACATATTTTACCTGCTGACTCAAGAGGAAGAATGCAGAACCTACAAAAATTAGAGTCCCAGCCAAAATCCTGAGATGGTAATCTCATGGAGCAGCCCCTCAGGTAAAAGATTTATGATTGGAATTACACTCATGAAAGCACTGGCTGATTACTAATTACCTTCAGAGCAAGGTATGGCCAGGGCATTTCACTGGTAGAGCTTCCAAAATCCACTGGAGGGAAAAAACTGACCACTCAGCTCCCTGGGACAGTGTTACAGTGATTTTGTTTCCCCACCATGGATAGAGGCCCCTCCACGCTCCACTGCAATCAGTGACAAAACTCTCCTGTTTTAAGCACGAAACCATCTTTGTTTCTGCTGCCCCTGAGTTGTGTTTCATTTCTCCTCTCTGCCGTCCTTCCAAAACCGAAACAGCAGCAGCCATCAGATCAGGTGACTTCCTAGATCACACGCAGCACTGGAAATCCCAAAAGAATCCTGTTTTCAGGTGAAAAACAAATGTTGACACCTGTCCATCCACTTCCCGCGCAGCGCCAGGGGCTGGGGTTATTTTCTTGTCGAGGACAGTGCATTTAAGGATGTGGTTGAGACGATGCGTTTTCCGTTTGACTTGGGTTTGACTTTCAGTTTGAAACAGAGAGACCTCTTCTTGTTAACCAGCATCCCAGAAACAAGGACGGATTTCCAGCAGCACGGCTGGCCTGTCCGTGGCTCGGCAGGTTGAGGGTATCCACATCAAAGCTGCTAAAGAGCCTGTGGGCACGATGAACGAGAACGGCGTCCCCTTGTTCACTGATTTTCTGAAAAACCCTGTGGAGCATTCACCTCTCCCTGCAAGAATGTTCCCAATATTCTGTTTTTTTAAGCAGTTCCTAATCTTAATTGCTGTTGGGATCTTTGGGCGATCAAAGGGAGGGTGGTTGGGATTCTTTGTATTACTCACATCAGCGCCAGGATCACATACTCATTTATTTGGGCTGAAGAGGTACCAGCTCCTTTCACTGCACGCACACAATTACTGTAACATGCACAGGACTTGCCAAATGATGCATGAGGGGAGGAGGAGAATCTTTGAAGAAAATTGTTCAAACGTAATTTAGTTCACTAATTGGCAAGGGACCGTTACTAACGAATTGCTTCTGTTTTATGTCAGTAGTGAATCAGGTTGATGATGTGTAACATACATTAAGTCAGTTAATGAGTATTAACTAGAAATGCGACTGAAACACAAGAAAAAGGGTTTTTTCACCTTTAGCCAGCCAAGCAGAATTGCTAATAAATAAAAGGCTATGTGTAAGTGGCTTAGATGATTCCAATCTGCAGTGGAAAGACTTTTCTTAGAATCTGATGGTAACCACAAGTTTGTGGGAGAGAAAAATCAGACGCTTACTGTGGCAGTTCATCACTACTCACTTTATTCCTAACCAAGCCTGAAATGAAAATGACTAAAAGTCATTACCGTAAAATACCTGATTAGAAGCCAGTGTGAGCTGAGACAGTGAGCCCTGGCGGTGGCTACGAGACCAGGGCATCCTGTGGACAACTGAGCCGTGTGTTGACTTTGTGGGGCTGTGTGTGCTCTTGCACTGGACACCTCACTGTGGTTTCACTGGGAACAGGACACTGGGCACCTCCCAGGCTGCACCAGGCAGGTGCCAGAGCCCCTAGGCCCTGAGTGTCCTGTGTAAAGGAGGAAGACCACCTTGTTGGAGCAGGTGAAATCACAGCCATGCTTGACCGTCCTCATGCAGGATGCAATGACCTGACACAGCCTCAGGTGCTGAAGGGATGTGGCACCAGAGCCTGGCAGTGCCGGGGCAGAGCCAGAAGGTGATGGCAGGCCCAGGGCTGTCCCGTGCGGAGCGTGGGTCGCTCGGGGGGTGCAGCCCTGAGAGCAAACACTGTGACAGAGCCAGGCACAAGGAAGGTTTCTGGGTTGCTCTGGCACGTGAACAAACTGGCTTATTAGACCATAGGTGCAGAAACGAGAGCACAGGGAGAGTGAGGATAAAATGGAGAATTCCTATATTCTGCATGTTTTGTGAAACAGCCGTCGGGCCATGGAACCTGCCAGGCACTGCTGGGGGCTCAGGAACACGCAGGGCCCTGTCTGCCAGGGGCCGAGGGGGAGCAGCTGTGGGATTAGGATCACAACCCATCACTTGACCACCTGGAGAAGGAGGGCAGCAGATCATCTCAGGGGGCTCAGTTTGGGCATTATCTCTGCTCACTCAGCCAGGTTCAGTTGGGCTTTCAACTCATTCAGGCCAAGCAGAGTAAGAAGAGAAGGGAGATGTATAAATCCCAGCTCCTGGTAGCTTTAGGCATGGAAAGATCAGTGTTCCCACAGCAAGGAAGAGCCCCCTTATGTCTGTAGCCAACCTTGAGTGCTGCCACAGCAGATGACATCACAATGTCAGTGGTGACAGGGAACGTGGTGTGTCAAGTGGTGGCCCTGATGGCCGAGGTCCTTCAGTCAGATGCCCCACACACTTGGCAGGTGCCTGTCAGGTGTTGTTCTCCTTACCTGTATTTGCTGCCACACAGTGCCTTTATTACAGCTGGTTTTAAATGGGCTGTATTGCAACACAATTTATATCACACAACTGCCTGAGCCCCTTGGACATGGTGGGCTGTTAGTTTAGAAATAAGCTGATAACACAGTTGTGGCAACACTACTTGCAGAGTCAGAAAAAACCATCCAGCACCAGCAGAAAATGTGTATAGGTTAGTTTATCTCTGTGCTCAATATAGATAACACCTCTTCTTTGTAAAAAAAATCTATGCTCTGGAAACAGCAGATAGGGTGAAGTTAAGCACAATCTAGGGGATCATGAGACTTGGTGCTCTCTGGCACTGATAGCTCAGAGTTCATCTTGAAATAGTGCCATTAAATACAGATGAGAGAGTGGCACAGGACAGTCCAGCCCCAGAGGTGGGAATTTAGCCAGCGAGGGGTGAGGGAAAGAGGCAGAAAGAAGCACACAGACACCATTGGCATGGAAGTATTAATCCTCAGATTTAGAACACCAAACAAGGGCTAGTGGTTGACAACGTCATGACAACTATGGGGCTTGTTGTCTCTGCAATCCAGAGTTTTCACAAGCCAAGTAAACATGCACAAACACATGTGGGATGTGGAAGGGTTAAACACTGGGAGAGAGGAAAGGTCTGTACCAGTCAGATGACAGTGCAAACTCACACCTTCCAAAATGTATTGTGTGTCAGAACGAACATAATTTCCTGCTGTTCAGAGGCAGCTTCTCTGGTTCACTGACCTTCCTTTTCTTCTCGGGTCCTGTTACCTCTTCCTGGCTAAAGGCAAAGTTCAGGAGGTTTATCTGCAAGAACCATCAGAAACAGGGATCATTCTCACGGAGCAGGCTCCTGCTCCATGAGTCAAAAAGTGCAGCTTCCAAAACTGCCATGTGTGTGCCTGGATCCTCTTGGCTTGGCTCGGCGTGATCCTGTTCTCCAGAAAAGCAATTAGGCAAGGAATCAAAACTGGAGTACTGGATGGAACTGGTGCAACTGTAGGAGTTGTGTAAGCAACAGGTTCAGCTTCAGGGACAGAGAATGGGTCTGGTGGCACAGGAACAGCACCCACCTTCCCCCTGCCAACAGAAATAGCAGGAGCAAGAAGACCTTTGAGGAATATAATAGCTGATAGGGCACTGGGTTTTCCACTAACCTCAGGGAATCAGAGCACATGGAAATGAAGGGGGCACTTATGTCAAATTTGTGGTCACAGCCCATAAGGAGAAAACACACAGTCCGTTTGTACATGAGGAAATTCAGCATGAGCTGGTCAATCTCAGACTTCAGAATTACCTGGGAGTCTGTGAAAAATAACTAAGACAAGCAAGCTTTTTTCCAGAAGGCTTAACTTTCCTCTAGAAAGGCACAAACCTTCCCCAAAAATCTTCAAGCCTACAAACCAAGAAGCTAAAAAACATAGATAAATCTACGTGAGAATATAAATGAGTCAATGGAACAGGCACTTCAGACAGACCACAGGGAGATGGACAGCCAGGACGACAGCTGAAGTGTTGGCTGTGCCAGGGGACAAACTCACTTATCCTCCTTATCATGTAACATATTTGCATTTTTACAATAATAATCTGGAGCTGCTGAGAGCAACGTGTGTTGTCGCCCACCCAGAAGGGATGGAGCACAGTCTGGCAATGTGACCTCTCTCCCTGGAGCTGAGCTGAAGGGACACTCACAGCACAGAGCTTCGCCTCCAACACAAAGTTCAAATGGATGACAGGGAGGTGAGTGGAGAGGGAAAGGAGTGCTGACCAAATTCCTGCTCCCAAACAGGAGTGCCTCGCTGCAGTGTCACTGCAAAGCACGAGCAATCCTGAAGCTGAAGCAGGGTGAGCACAAGGAGTTAACAAAGAGCTGTTCCAGGAGGCATCATGGGGATGAGCACAAGGTCTCCAGATTACAAGATGTGGTCATCATAGAATTCCCCACTCACCTCACCAGGGCCTGCTTTCCCTCTGACCTTGGTCTGAGGCTTCAGCAATCTCTGCATAGCAATGGGCTTTCTAATGCTCTGATTAGGGATTAACAGCAAAACACTTTCCAACAACCTCACTTCGCCTCTCTATCCTGCTTCAGATTGTTTTTCTTCCCCTCTTCCCTTCTCTTCATTATGAGCAACAAAATATATTGCTTAATGCAAAAAAGTACAATTTCCTTTCCCTAAAACCAGAGAAAACAAGAACGTGCCAAAGTGGGCTGGGCAGGTTGTCCCTCCCCCTGCAGGCTCAGGCTGACAGAGCTCCCAAGGCTGCCCAAGGCGTGTTGGCTCGAGGACAGGGTGACAAGTGGGTCTGTGTTGCAGTTCCTGACCTGACATCCAGCGGCTCCAAAGGGCATTCTAGGCAGCTACTTACTTGCCTCTCCCTGGCACTGTTTTAACCTGTCTGCTTCTTGGTTTTGAAGTAAAGGGCCCAGAGGAGGAAATGCTGCATCCAAGCCCTCAGCAGTGCTAACACAACTGCAGGGTTTGTTCCCTGTCCTGCTGGCCACACAACAAAGCAAGGGGATGATTCCCAGTCCCCCAGCCCCAGTCACCTGGATGAGGCAGCTTTCCTTCTATTTTAACCTAAACAGCATCAGCAAGAGCTGGTGGTTTTATTTCCTCTGTTGAGGAACAGATCTTTCCCCATCCAGACAGCTACTCAGTGAAGATTTTACCCCTTTGCTATTCCTCCTGAATTTTCTGCAGGGATGGGATACTTCTGAGGTGGAGAAATAGCCACGAGCAGCTGCTCACACTCCAACTCTCCCCACTTTTCCTGCCCTTTACCACAGGCAGCACGAGCACATCCCAGGAACCTGTGATGAGGATTGAAAACATCCATGGAAGCCATGGAGTGCTCTGGACTAGCACTGTTCATCCACTGAGTGAATCAGATGTCAACAGGGAGAGGTATTTTGCTGAAGACAACGTGTCCCAGCCTGTCCCTGCCCAGCTACAAGTTCACGTAGGAACTGGAAGCCAGAAACAGACCCCAAGTCCTACTTAAGGTCCCATCCTTAACCAAACACTCCAGCTTCTTCCCCAGAAATGTCACTCTAAATGGGATTAAGTCAGATTCTATGTATGTTTATTTGACTTGAACCAGAGAGTAAATATCTTCAACGGTGTGGTGAGAAGCAGGAAATCCCTCCCATTGATTAAACATACAATCAAAGCCTCCAGAAGTTGATTAATTCTAATTTTTCCCATGCACTGGGATGCTTGACTTGAGTAACCGACAGCAGAGCTTGTGCTGTGTGAATGTTGCTTCTCCTCTTACCCAACCCCAGCTCCAGGGTGCCATAAAAGCAGGTAGGACAAAGTGCAGGCCCTCACTCTGCAAAGGGACCCTGCTGACAGGTGGGACAAGCCCAGATCAAGTAGCAAAGGCAGGAACAGATCCATGACCTCCTGACTCAGTTCAGGGTCTGGGTCATCCCACAGTGAGTTTGAATCTCCTGTTTTACTGTACTGAACTACGTGTAAGAAAGTAATACTTTGTGGCAGGAATTTTCCTGCAGAACTACAGCAAACTTGTGAATCACACAAGTGTTACTAATTTCTGGCATAAAACTCACAGGACAGCTGCGCGTTGTCTGGAGCAGATATCAGGCTAAAAATAGATTAGACTTAGATTAAAGCCTTCCCAAGGCAGACTGGTGGACCAAACAGCATGAGCAGACCACAGCCACACTGCTATTCTTAGATAGACACAATCAGGACCCAGTTCTGTGCTCTGCAATTTGCAATCCCCAGTGTCCCCAAGTATTCCGGCTGAAAATTCCCAGCATAAATTGAGGCAAATTTACAGCTCTCCTGACGTGTTTTTTGCTTCCCAAGGCATCCTTAAGCAGAGCAGCTAAAATTGCACAAGAGCATTCGGCTGTGTCCCTCTTTGTCCCCAGCCTGCCCCATGCTGAGGTTTGGCACTTGGCAAATTTTCTGCTCTCAGAAGAGTTCCTTTTGTCTGGGACATGGAGGGTTTTGTTTGGTACCTTGTAACTATCCCGACAAGTTCAGAAGCACATTCATGTCAAAAGAAGTGCAGTTCCATCCAGCAAGCTGGAAGAATAAGGACTGAGATACAGGATTTAACTGCAGAAATAAGGCAGAGTGACCTCAGGTGTGAGGGCAACACAGTTTGTGCTGGGAACTCTCATCAGATCAGAGTGGCCCTGTGATTTCAGCTGCAGCTCCCACTGACTCAACAGCACAGCAAACTCCTGCCACTTCCAAAAATCAAGCCAGTGACACTTTCAATCAGTCCCCTAAGACCTGAGGTGTGGGCTGGTGAGGGCAGTAATTCCCACCTGCTCACTGACAGCTGGCTGCTCCATGCTCCCCAAGCAGAGGGAAAATCAAGGTTCACAGGGCACATCATGGTGTCAGTGAAAGGATGAGAGGAGATGGACACAAACTGAACCACAAAATCATGGAATCACAGAATGCTTTGGGTTGGAAGGGACCTTAAAGGTCTACTCATCCCACTCCCCTGCCATGGGCAGGGACACCTGCCACTAAAACACATTGCTCTAAGCCCTGTCCAACCTGACCTTGGACACTTCCAGGGAAATATAAGAAATTCCATTTAAACATAAGGACAAACTTTTAATTTTTTTACTGTGAGGGCAACCAAAGACTGATACAACTTGTCCAAGGATGCTGTGAAGTCTCCATCCTTGGAGATATTCACCACCTGAGTGGATGAGGTCCTGAGGCCCCTGTGCCCCTCCCGTGCTTTGGGCAGGTTGGTGCCTCCCGACCCCGCTGGCTCTGCAGAGGTGGCTCCGTGGGCTCAGCACTGAGCACCCATCAGCTTCCAGGAACGTGGTCACACTGACATCAGTGGAACTAATCCTGATGTTCATCTGCACGCGTGGGGGCCGCTCATGCTGCTCAGCAGGAAAGCCAACTGACGCAGGGGGGCCTCACTGTGGTGCTGCTGTGGAAACTTCCCATGTTTCTGTGCCCAGGAAGCCACACCAACACATCTCCCTCTCCCTCAGCTCACTGTTAAACCTTTGCCATTCAGCTCCATCTCTTCATCTCACGGCCCGCTCTGCACCTCATGTGTCTGGTAGCTTTTAAAGGACTAATGAACAGACTTTTCCAGAGTAAAAAAGCTACAAAAATAGCTGTTGAAAACCAAAATTATCACTCTCTCTCCTGTTGATCTTTTCCAGGGCCCTCGATCACACTGTACACTTCCATGATGGACATTCTGATTGCTGGATCACCATCCAATCCAGAAGCCTTCCCCTCTATGACTCCAGCACTGCAGCCAAGGAGGAGCAAGGCAATGGACACTCCTCCTGCCTACTAGGCTGCTACCCAACAGTCCCTCATGGGATATTAGATCTGTCCAACCTTAATTTATGTGCATTTCTCCAGAGGGTCTGCTTGCTGCACACACAGTATGAATACATGGAATGGCAGCCAGCACGGAAGCACCACGTCTTCCCATGGATGTCACTGTGGGAGCTGCCAGGGAATCTGAGGGAACAAGGGTTAAATCTCCCCGGATCTGTGGCTGATGGGCCTCACCTCTGCACCAAGAGATCACTGGGAAACTGTTTCCTGCACACTAGACAGGGATAACTCATGGAAGGGATGAATGGCCCCAAGACACAGCTAAGGATCTGACGTGAACTGAGAGGAGCCAGGAATTTCCTGACCTCCCTGTCTCACTCCTCCCAGAATGGCCTGAGCTCACAGGAAGCAGAGGCAAGATCATCTCAGAATCTTTGTCTCTTCATTGCTTGGGTCTGTGTAGCTTCAGCTGGTTTGGAGGAGAAAATGTTCTGTGAACTTCTCATCAGATATAACTCTTGATAGACAGTTAGAGATAAAGCTTTTGGTTTTTTTTTTTAGTTTTCTGCAAAAGTTCAAGATAATGACATTGCCACAGAAAAATGCTTTGCTATTGCTCTGCACATGGCAGGTTTCACCCTTCAACTGCCTTCTGTCATGGCACTTTTAGACATGCTCTGCCTGGGAAAAATCAGACAACAAAGGTCTTGATCTCCAAGTTGTTATTCTGCAATTGAACCCACTTGTGCTGACCTTCGCTTCCAGCCAGAAGCTGTATAGGACACAGGAGCTCAGCAAGGAATCATGGAATGGGTTGGGTGGGAAGGCACCTTAAAGCCCATTTCATCCCACCCCTTGCCATGGGCAGGGACACCTTCCACTATCCAGGCTGCTCCAAGCCCCGTCCAACCTGGCCTTGGACACCTCCAGGGATGGGGCAGCCACAGCTTCTCTGCCCAGCCTGTGCCAGGGCCTGCCCACCTTCGCAGGGAAGAATTCCTTCCCAATATCCCATCTATCCCTGCCCTCTGGCAGTGGGAAGCCATTCTCCCTTGTCTTGTCTCTCCAAGCCCTTGTCCCGTCTCTCCAAGCCCTTGTCCCAAGTCCCTCTCCAGCTCTCCTGGAGCCCCTTTAGGCACTGGAAGGGGGTCTCAGGTCTCCATCAGGGCACCAACAGGACACTGATTCCTGGCAAACACAACATGTTTTACTGTGTCATCCATGACAGTCTTTTTCCACACTGACTTCCATCAGTGCTACAGTCCCTCGGAGAAAGAGGACATGGCCAGGTAGCCAAGGAGCAGCAGCTGGAGGCCAGACAGACTGTCCTGTGAGGGCTAAACCAGCACTGATTCACAGCCCTTAGGTATGAATGTGTCCCCAGACCCCTCCCTGCTGACAGGTCCCGTTAGCAGAGCCGCCCCACATGGCAGGAGCACAGCTACAGCAGGCACTGAATCCCAGAGCACAGGCCCGGAGCTATCACCAATCCCAACTGCTCTGTCCACACAATGCCAAATGTCAGCACGTTCCTCATGTCCACAGCAGTCTGTAATCACAGCAGTGTAGCAGCAGGAGCAGTGTCTGGTGGCAGATAATGAAGCCAGAAACTTGGGAGGCAGAGCTGCCTTGTGCTGTGCTGCTCCAGCCCCACCATTCCCACTCCGGCGCAGGGCGATCCAGGGCTCTCTGCGCGGCTGCCTCACTGTGCTCCGAGCCTGTGCTCCAAGGACCACCCCAGAACTGCAGCCCACAGCTTCCTGAGGGGAGATAAAAGCCTGCAGAGGCGTTCACATGGTCAGATTTTACTCATCTTCTAGTTCTGTTTCATTCCAAACTCATTCCACTGCAACATGTTTGCTTACACGCAGACATAGCTGACCAAAACCAATTCTCAGGACAAGAACATTAAAGGATTCACAAGAGGATAAAGGAGTTTGCTGAAAAACTCAAAAGGTTATCCCAAGTCAGTGCAGGACCTCGCTCTTCTAAGCAGATTTCTGGAAGTTAAACCAATGGGCAGCAATTCCCTATTTTTCCCAACCCTTCCCAACTTCTAGAGTTCCAATGAAAAATAGGAAGATGCACAAAGACAGCACAGGGGGACAAATCCTTGGCTGATGCAATCACTCCTGAGGCCAGCAGAGGTGGGCTCATTTACATGCTGGTGTCTAACCCTGGATGATTAACTACAGAGATGCTCTGCTGGAAAAGGCCAATCTCTCATTTGATCCCGAGGATCATCAATCATGAGATTGCAGATAACAAGCCAAGTACATGGAAATTCCTCCCCAGCCTGCAAAGCCCTGTCAGAGACTCTCTGTGGCCATTCCTAAAGCCCAGTGCCAGTTCTCACTGGGCAGGAAGAGCTGCTTCTCTTTTGGCAGTTCTGCATCCTCTGCCTCTCCCATGTCGATTAGATAAAATTAATACTTTCATTCCTGGTTTTCCTGCAGAGCTATTGGTCAGGAAGATAATGACCAATAAACTCAATTCCAACAGCACAGTTTTTATTTTTGGTAACCAAGGAATCAGAAGGATTCACTCCAGATGAAGGGCAGAAATGTGCTCATCCACATTTCCAGAAGCAACTTGTGACTGTGGGTAACAGTTTCAAATCCAGAATTCTTGAAGATCAAATCCTTGTGTAGACAGCAATTTTTGGGACACTCCAAATTGCTTTGGATAGTTCAGAAAATCTTGGCTTTCACACCCCAACCAAACAGCTGGAAAACACTATTAATAGTGTCTGGATAGCAACAAGGTGTTCACACTCACACCCCAACAGGTCTATTCAACCCATCTTACCTGTTCTTGACCCTGTCAGGTAATGCCTAACTCAGACTTCCCATCCACCCAGGCTTCTCCTCATTTTTTAAGACAAACTTCACTCACCAACTTGGCTTCCTGATTCAAGTGGAATACACAATGGTCATTTGTTTTAACCACTTCCTTCAGAAAAGAAGGGAAAGTCCCTCTCATATGGAAAAGAGTGTCAAATTTTTATTAGCACAGGTTTTACAGTGATGATCCGACTACTGCCCTGACTTTGTTTTTCCCTAAACTGAGTGAAATATTAGCCAGCTTCTAAGGAATGAGGTTTTAAAAATAGTATCAAAGAATGCATTAAGAAAACCCTCTCCCACACAGAATCTACCAGGCAGAGGGCTTGGGATTATTTTTTTTTTTAGTCTTTGGAAGCATATGATGGATAAAGTGATTCTTCCATTTTTTCAGCAACTAATGCTGTTTCCACCACCTTCAGACACTCTCACTCCTGCTACTGAATTCTAATGAAATGCACATGCTGAGAGAGAGAGAGAGAGAGAGAGAAGTCTGGTTCTCTGCTTATCATCGTGACAGCCCCAAAAGAAGGTCAGAGCATGAATCAGTGGGGCAACCATGAGTTACAAACAAAAAGGGCTCCTGTTTTCACACAGACGACAGAATAAACAATGATCAGAAGGAAACTGGAGGATGTGACATGAAAAAAATTGTGGTTAAAGTTTGAAAAATAGCAGCCTAGGCACAGAAGTTCATTTCTAAGATCCAGAGTCAAGGCAAATACCTCGCAGATGCCTTTAGAATGACACGGTGAGCTGCAGTCTGCAGTTGCTGTCTGGGTTAGACTCCCCAGGATTCTTTTCAACAGAGGCGGGGAAAATTTTAGTAGCAATTTCCTACTCTCATTAACTTGCCCTGTAAGGATGCAGTTTCTGACCATTCAGGCTCACATGACTCTCAGCTAATTTGAATGGGAGGAGTATCAAGTGGCAAGGCTGGTGATTTTCAGAGATTTGCCCTGTCACTGAGAAAAGCTCTGCACATGAATCCAGTCTGATTGTGACTCAGTGTTTGGCCTGGGCAGCCTTCAGGGTGGGATTAACTTCACATCACTTTACTTATCTAAGATGACATGTCTGGTCTACCCTGGTTCTTTGGGTTGCCTCAACAACTACCAAAAGAGAGATCAGTACCTGCAGGGGATAATTCTTCCCATCCCAGAGAGGTAGCCAAAAAGGGATAGGATTCAGTAAGTACCTGTGACTCACAGCTAAAGACAGTCTGGAAGCAAGAGAGGGGAGGTAAAGACCATGTTAGGCAACAAACACACTCTTCAAACCTAAAATAGGGTGGTGATTTCAGACCCTTCCCCCAGAACCACACACAGGTAAACCAGTGTGGCTGGGACAGCGACAGGTTTAGTCTCTGTGTGCAACTCACAGGTGCCAATTCCAGAGAACAGAACCAATTTCTGGTACTGGATTTATGAAATAAGCTGCTTGATCATGGAAAGCTTCCTCCCAAATGCTTCCAGTTCATGCTTTTATTCCTCTGCCCTGATACTCTGTTGCCTCTCTTACTGTGATCCCGCACAATAAATTCACTAATGTTAGTGAATCTTGTGCCATCCCTGAGGACACACTGATCCCTGGCAGTGAATTCCACTGTGCCTGGTGGATCATAGAGCCACTGAAGTTTCCTCACCTGCTGGGATGCCCTTGAGCAAGGCATCCTGTCTGTCTCCTCTATTCCTGCCTTCTTCTTTCTACCTGCAATCCAAACAGCAAAGCAAAATTAGATTCAAAGTGTTTAACTGAAAAAAACCCAACCCAGATGCCTGACTGAACCACTGGGGCAAAATCCCATGGAATTGTGTACCCTCTGCTCCCAACACTGTGACACTGCCAGGTTACTCCTGGAGAGGTGTCAGAATCCAGTGTCTTCTGAACATGCATCACATCAACGTGCAGCAGCTCTATCAATTAGACTTAAACACTATTTTAACCTGGTTTCTAAGAAAACAAAGCTTGTGTCTGCATAAGCTCTAAGTGTGAGGGGTGGGGGAAAGGAGGGGAGATCTCCCCTGGATACTAATGATTAACCTTTTAGACAGTTTCATCAAAATTTGAGGGGATCTCCAAAGTGCCCCACTTTCATGAGAACAGGTCAGAGGAGGAGGATCCTGTGAATATCCCCAGAGGGACAAAAGTGGCAGGATGAGTTCACTCCTTATGAGTCGTCGAAGAATTTGCAGGAGAAAGACGTGCAAAGGTGGCTTCACAGGCAGAGCAGCTGCTCTGTCCTGCTGCCCAGCCATCCCAGGAATGCTATTTACCATTTTGTCACTAGATGGTATTGTTCCACAGGCTATATCCCAGAGCCTCAAAGGTCAAACACAGCGTGGCATATCAGAGGCTGTTATACCTGTTAGAGGTATATCAGAGGATGCTGGAAGGGAGAGAAAAGGCTTTTCTTTCGGGTATTTTCATAGATGTTTTCCTATATGGAAGTTATTAAAAAATCAAACTGTAACAGCTAAAGGAAAAGAGCTTTGGTGAACATGGAGATAACAGAACACAGTTTTGATGATCTGGGCATTTCCTCTGTATCTGAAAGAAACTGCTGAGATAAAGAAGTGGAAAGATACTTATACAAAATCAAATGTTTCTGTTAAGAAACCAAGCATATACAAA
>JAOXXN010000212.1:13601588-13612796 GCA_026770055.1 Myrmophylax atrothorax | reverse complement strand
AGGGACTGGAGTTGGCCCAAGGGTTGGACTTGATGATCTGGGAGGTCTTTTCCAACCCAATCCATTCTATGATTCTAAGTGTCTGTGTGAGATGTGAGGTGTGAGGGGCGTGTGGGTTAAAGCCCCTCCTGGCCCTCTGCGGGCTCCGGTGTGGGTGGGCAGAGCTCGGGGGAGGCCCCCGGAGCTGCTGCGGTGCCCTCGGTGCTGAGTCAGCGTGTGACTCCCCGAGGTGACTCTGCATCGATCGCTCATCCACGCTGAAGTCAATACAGCACCGCGGGGACCGAGCGCTCCAGCCCTTCCCGGAGCGGCCGCGCCTCCAAACCGGTGCCTGACCCCTCCCTGCTGGCTCCGAGGGTGGCACAGGGTGGCAGCATCCTGTGGCCTTTCCAGCCAGTGCCAGCTGTGCCTGCAGGGGCGGTGGGAGCTCTGTGGAGCGGAGCTGGCAGCTCCTGTGCGCTCGGGCAGCTTCCCCTGCCAATTACCCTTGTTATTGAATATTGACTCCTGTCAAACGGGTCGGCTGTAAGTGCAGGATTGGCTGGGGAGAGCCGAGTCCGCCGAGATTACTTGGAAACCTTTTATTTGTGTTACGGAGTGAAGCACTTAATTTACCAATTAGCCCTGGAGGAGCGAGGGCCGCGGGTGGAGGCGCCTGGTTGGGGAGTTCAGCGCTCACCTGTGGTGGGTGTGGCTCGGGGAGTCCTGTGGGAGCCGAGCATCGCACAGACCCTCACCCCGATCAGAGGGCTCGGAGGGATTTGGGGGAGGGAGAGGCTCGGCAGGATGTGGTGAAGGAGAGGTAGAGGCTGTGCCAGGCACAAAGGATGAAGATCAGCTGTGTCTCGGGGACACTGCAGCGCTCCTGAGGCTGCCAAAGCGTCCGTGTCTGAGGTGCTGAGGCTGAGTCAGGCCCGTGTGTGGCAGGCTGTGACACCCACACAGCACACCTGATCCTCCATCAGTGAAGTCCCCATTGCATTCCCCCCCAGTCCCGGGTTTCTGTGGCACGAGCCATCCCAGCCTGCAGCCGGTGGGATGATCCAGTGTGGGTTGGAGCAGTGGTCTGGATCAGGCTGGCAGTGTTCGCAGGGATTTCCCAGCTGGGAGGTTCTGACAGGCTTGGAGCCGAGGGTGGTTGGGGATTTGAGGTGAGCAGAGACAGTGGAAGCTCCAGAGCCTTCCCACCCGTCTGTGCCGAGCTGGTGTGACCTGGGGGTGACCAGGCTGGTGGGGCAGAGGGGACGGTCTCCTGGTGGGCCCACAGCGCTGCTCAACCCTCCTCTCCTCGGCTCCTGTGCAGACAAAGCCTTGTCTGACTATTTTAACACTGCTAAACCGTGATGGCACTTTTTTTGTCCTGTAAATATTGAACCTGGCCCTGAGTCCCTGCTGAGTGTTTGTGTTGGTAGCTTGCTAACAAGGCATTTTTATCCCGGCCAAAGGAAATGTTACATTATCCTTAACATTTGGCCTTTTAAATGCGGGGACTTCACTCTGTTGTTTGTGTAAGTCTTGTGGGTTAAGCAGGAAAATTTCTGGACGATTCCCTGTTCTAGAACAGCTTGGAGCATGGCCTACTTTGGCTTCAGCATCTCTGCACCCTGCAGAATATCCTTCTCAAGAAGCAACAGTTTACACCTTGGGCAGGGAGGAAGGCATATTCCCAGCTGTTCCTGCATCAAAGCATTAGCCTTCTGCATCTGCTGCATCATTCATCAGCCAGACACTTCCAGGCTGTCATTTTAAGTACAGTCATGTCAGAAAAAGTCACTGTCAAATTGCCATCTCCTTGCTCAGAGTTATTGGCTCCCCCTCTAATCCGTGTCCCTGGTGCAGGTGGGATCAACCCAGCCTGGGCTCTGATGAGCTCCAGCCAGGCAGGGCTGTGAGGGAGGGCGAGGGCACAGCTGGGTGAGTGCAGCATATCCATGAGATTGGAAGGTTATGAGGGAGCCTGCTGGGGTGGCTGGAGGCAACTGGTTTAACTGGGCATGAGTGGGAGCAGAGCTCACAGCCTGCTGTGGGTGATAGCTTGTTCAGCTGCTGCTCTCTCAGCCACAGTCTGATGCTGTTCATGTGCTCTGGAAGGGTTTGGGTCCCACATCACCCACCCAGGGAGGGAGCTGCAGGATTTCATGTGCCTCCCTTTGCTGGGTGACCCTCCCATCCCAGTGGTTCCATCTCCTGTCCAGGGGTGCCTCGCTCTGGAAGAAAACTCATGGTCAAAGTTGCCTGGGCAGAGAAGATAAATGTGGGCTCCCACTCTGGCATCATTAGAGGTGTTTCATGACTACAGACGCTCTGTTAATTGGCTGTAATTAGGCTTTGAAACAAGCACCACAGTGAGGAGGAGGGGAAACACCTTCACACCTGTCTGGCTGCTGCAGCCCAGCCACATATGGGGAGTAAGGGCTGGCAAAGGCCTTTCAGAGCCACTTCTTGGAATACCTGTTGGCATTCAGGGGGTGCTTCCAATCTCAGGGTGGGTTTGGTGGTCCCTGGATGGGATTTGTGTGCTCCAGAGGAAGATGAGTTGAAAGATTCACCTTTTGGATGGGTCTGCGCCAAGGTGGGAGAATTGCCTGTCCCTGCTGCCTTGTTTCTGAGCCTGGGGGTTGGAATGCTCTGGAGCAGTAACTGATGGAGCTGTGGGAACAGGGAGCCAGCTGGATATCTTCCTAATGGGGACACCTGGGGCCTCATTTAGGCCAGTGTGAGCCTGGAGTGGTCCCACTGCACCCAGTGAGCTTCTCTGGATGGGACTGTGAGTTGTGGCTGCTCCATCCCATGTCTGGTGCCTTGGGGCTCCCTACTTGGAACAGAGAGACTTCAGCTGTTTGTGGTCTGTTCTGTGCTGGGCTTTGGAGCTGGATGAAGAGAAAATCTTAGTGGTAGGAAGAGGTGGGAGAGGTTTCTGTCCATGATTTTCTTCCCTGACTCATCACAGCCACTGCTCGTCCCCTTGCTGAGGTGGGATGTTCCAGGTGCTCAGGAGATGGAGACACCTGGAACAAAGGCAAGTAAGGTGGTCAAGCTTGCCAGGGAAGTCTAACCTGGGAGCTGAACTTGGATACCCTGAGTCTGAGCAGTGCCCAGCTCTCCACACTGCACTTTCTGCCTCTCCATTCCCCCACCTGGCCAGGTGGCTGGGCTGACCTCAGGTGGTTCTGCTGGGGCTTTGATCCTTGGGAACAGCTGTAGGAGACTGGAGTAGTCCCATTTCCAGCCTTATCAGCGGGTTGCAGAGCAGCACCTGGACATCAGGCCCGCAGCAGGCTGTCTGTGGTGGCACCGAGTCCCTCCTCACCCCTCCCAGCAGCACCAGATGAAAAGGCTGGATGACAAATTATCCATCTCCGGCTGCTCATTGTGTAGCACATTCCTGCCATCCTTATTAATATTCAACAGGCAGATGAATAATTGGTTGCCACCACTAGGATGGAGTGATCCTTCACTCTGCCCAAGCAGTATTAATTTCACACCCTGTCTGGAAACGTATAATGTTTTCCTTAAACGTGTGCCATATGGTGGGTGTGTGTGGAGGCGGCTCCGGGGCGCGGCTGCTGTGGGCTGGCTCCATCCCTGAACGGGATCAGGGATCCGCGGCGGGGGGGAGGAGCAGGGCAGAGGGCACTGACACGCAGCTGCCTCTGCCTCCTCGTTGTTATCACCGGGGTTTGGTTTTCCTGAGTGTTGGGTGAGGTGGGAAGTTTCCACTGGGCTGGAGATGGGATCTCTCATCCCACTCTGCCCGTCATGCTGGCAGGAGTGTGGCTGTGGCAGTCGGGTCAGGGACTCCTGCTAGACCCTGTTCCCCACCAGTGCTGGGGGGACTGGGCAGCTCTGCTGACTGGGCGCCTGTGGATTTGTGCCCACTGGGAGGGACTGGTGAGCACTGGGCTGCCCCGCTGGCTCCGTGCCCTTCTGCCCAGGGAGGATGGGGTGCCTGTGGGCACTGCCCCTCTCAACCACCCAGGGTGATGAGGGCTTGAAGGGATGCTTCCTAGGCAGCAGAAGTTTCTGACTGGTACTCTTCATTCCTAACTTACATGAGAAATCTATGACAAGGTAATGGGTTCAAACTGAAAGGGGCGAAGTTTAGATTAGGTATTGGGAAAAAATTGTTCTCTGTGAGAGTGGTGAGGTTGGGCAGAGAAGCTGTGGCTGCCCCATCCCTGGGAGTGTCCAAGGCCGAGTTGGACAGGGCTTGGAGCAACCTGGGCTGGTGGAAAGTGTCCCTGCCCATGGCAGGGGGTGGGACAAGATGAGCTTAAAGGTCCCTTCCCACCCAAACCATCCTGCTCCAAATGCAGGAACTTGTTCCCTGGCTCCCTCTGCCCTGGCTCTGCCCCTGTGCTGGTGTCAGGCTCCCACCAGGGCTCTGCAGGGCTGGGGACGTGTCCCAGTGAGCAGCTTACCCAGCTCTGACAGCAGCTCTGAAACCCCTGTGCCGGCTGGAACCTGCTCCCGGCACCTCCCAGGCTCTCCCAGCCTGCCAGGGCTGTTCCAGACGAGGATGAGGATGATCCACCCCCAGGGGAGATGTCAGTTCAGTGTCCACTGCACTGGCTTAGCTCTTGTCCCTGGCTCTGCCTGGCTGGAGCTGTCACCAGGGATGACTCCAAGTGTCAGATGGCAGGAGGGCAGAGGAGGGCAGAGGAGGAGGGGCTGCCACAGGCACATTCCACACTCTGCAACCATATGAAACTGCAGGGTAATGAGCAGCAGGTTTAATGGAGTGAGAGGACTGCAGCACAAGGGTCTGGTGGCCCTCATGGCCCTCCCTCTCGTCCTGCCCTCTCTGCTGTCTCTCTCAACCAGGGGAGAAGAGGCTGAAGGAGCTGCGGCAGGAGGGAGCAGATATCCCACCTGGCACCATTGAGGACTGGCTGGAGAGGAGAGCCCAGAGGCTGAGTGCAGCTCAGAGTAACAGGTACAGGTGTCTGGGATCATCCAGGTGTGTTCTGGCTGCTGCTGCTCTCCCACAGGATGCAGAGGGGGGTCCCACAGCAGGGGTGGGATGGGGGAAGGTGCAGGTTACCAGAGATCCCAACTCGATGGGACCCCCTGAGTGCTCATTGAACACCCACCCAGGACACATGAGGGGCCCATGTGTGGATCCAGTCCTGCCTGCCCGTGTCAGAGATGTGTCCATGCGTGTCCCTGTGTGCCAGGGGACAAGCCAGACCTTGGGGACAGCCACACCACTCCTTGCTGCTCCTTGCTGTCTGCAGAGTGCAGACACCCCTGGAAGGACAGTGCCAGCGTGCTGCCAAGTTATTGATGCCCACAGTTTGGTGGCAGGAGCCTGGTCTCATCTGTTGACAGCCTCGCCATGCCCTGCCTGCCCTGTCTGCCAGGGGGAGGTGGAACTGGCTCCTCCTCACAGTATCCCTCGGATTCGTGCCTGCCGCCTGTTCCCTGCTCACCTGACTGTGCCGCAGGCTTAATGGGATGACATTTGGGCGGGTGCCAAACGTCTCTTTTGTTCTCTCTCTGTTTGCTCCCGTCCTCTCCGTGTTTGGCCCGGGCAGGATCTTCCTTCTGCTGCTCGTCTGGGCTTGTTGCTCTGGGATTGTTCTGTCCCTCAGCTCAGCTTCCCTTGGCCCTGCAGTGGTGACCACATTCCAACCCCCACACTTGGCTTGCCCCATTTTGCTTGTCCTGCCCATGTATCCCTGGATCTTGGGGTGGATCAGCCCTTTCAAGAGGTAGCCATGACTATTTCCAGAGGGATTTCCAGACCTTCAGAGGTTGGTCCCTGCTGCCTCCATAGATGCACAGGATTTCCAGGGCTGTTGCTTTTTTTCCCCAGACTCCCTGTCCTTGCAGGCTCAGAAACCATCTGCTACAGGAACTAAACACCCACTATTCAAACTTCCCTTTCTCCATCCAGCCTTTCCAACACCTGTCCTTATCATCTCTCTTCTCCCCCGATGCTCTCCAGCCCCACATTCTCCTGAGCCACTGTGTGCTTTGCTTTGTCTGCCAGAGCAGCTGTTCTGCATTGCCAGGGCCTGTTTTCAGCAGATCCCTGTGCTCCCTGTGCTCCCTGTGCTCCTGGTTCCTGGGGAGTCCATTGAGCTCCTCCTGAAAGTGCTTTTAAGGACAAGGAGCTCCCTGTCCCTCCTGCAGCCCTCGAGGTCCCTGAAATGTGAGGATCTTTGGCACCACACTGGACTTAGAAGTGCTTGTATGGATGAGGAGCTGCCCCACTGCCTCCCACCCATCCCTGTCCCAGCCTGGCTGGGCTCAGGGAACAATCTTCATTTGGAATCCTCCACCTAATGCCTGTTCCCAAAGTCCGGCTGTGCCTTTGCTTTCTGGAGAGCTGGGGTGGAGCTGGGTGGAGTTCCTGGGGCCTGGATTACCCTGGTCCAGTGGAAGGTGTCTCTGCCCATGGCAGGGGGTGGAATGAGAGGAGCTTTAAGGTCCCTTCCAGCCCAGCCCATCCCTTGATTCTCTTAGCAGGGTGGGATTGATTTTTACCCTGATTTCCAAAGCAAACAGAGAGTGTTGATTTCTATCAGAAACAAAACTTGGTGATTTCCATCAGAAAAGGGTCTGAGGCCTCAAAGCTTCCAAGATACCCCAGGTTTTGTGAGCATGGCAGAGGGTAAAGGAGAGGGATCCCATTAACACCTTCATAAAGAAAATATTCTTGACCTTGCCCAGCAGCAGAGAATGCACATGGGACAACACTCCAGCTGCAGGCAAACCTTTGATAGCACTTGTAGCTTATGAGACCCCAGGGAACTGAGTACCCAGCCAGCATCCTCCCTATTGATTAGTCCTGCTGCTCACGGAGCAGCTCATTAAGTGATGGCTGTGCTGTTCCACCCTGCAGCATTCCCTCTGCTCCCACCCACCTGCCTGAGCCACAGGGAGACACCAGATGGCCCTTC
Source organism: Myrmophylax atrothorax (assembly GCA_026770055.1). NCBI lineage: Eukaryota > Metazoa > Chordata > Aves > Passeriformes > Thamnophilidae > Myrmophylax > Myrmophylax atrothorax. The sequence continues at coordinate 13,605,888 of JAOXXN010000212.1, read as the reverse complement.
CCCAGGGGCTGCTGTGTGTCCTCACAGTCCTGCCTCATCCCGGGCTCTGGACAATCCCCATCCAGGGGATAAGCCTTAAACCAAGTGACTTTGCCCTGTGTGAGTTGCCTGGAAAACACTCCACTCCTGGAGCTGGCTCTGGGCCACGGCAGCGGCCCCGCAGGGAGGGGAGGGTGCTGCTTCTCCCTGGGGTTATGTAAAAGAGTTTGATTAGGTTTCTTCTGGCATAACAATTAAAAAGATTCATCAGGATCCGAGGGAGAGGCCTGAGAAGCTGCAAGGCTGCTGTCAGGGCTTGTGTGAGAGAGCAAATGAGCTTCCTGCACTCAGGAATTAATGGCAAAGGTACACTTCCCATGAATGTAAACCTGCCCGGGTCAGGCTGGGGATGAGGAGCTGCTTCTTGCTCTTGCACTTCAGCCCAGTGTGGTGTTTGCAGGGCCCTCAACCAGCAAACCTGGGGGAGAGAGGGAGGGACAAAGTGGTTCCCAGGCTGTGGGTCGGAGCAGGAGGAAGCCCGTTCCTTGTGCTGAAGGGTCCTTCAGTGGAAACACCCCTTTGGTTTGGCAGCTCCTCCATTTCCGAGGGCTCCTTGTCCTTTGGGAAGTGCACAGCTGGCTTGGGATTTGGGCTGCTTGGAAAGAAACATCTGCTGATTCTGTTGGTTCTTCTCCGAGCTCAGCTGTGTGAGGAGTGGGGAGCAGCTGGGGCGGAGGGGAGGGGACCAGCCTGGTGCCACTGCCCCTCTGGGGGGCTGTGCCTGCTGACCCCCCAGCTCAGTGCTCCCACCGGAGTTTCCCCTGGCAGGCGCTGCTTCAGGAGGGACTGGCTGCTGGGATGGGCTGGGGGTGCTTCCACAGCTGCTCTGGGGATGGAGTGGGGGTGGAGAGGGAATACACCCACTTGGTGATAACCAAACCCCTCCTCTGCAGGGGGGGCACAGGAAAGCCCAGCCCTGCTGTCCAACTGAGACCCCCCTCTCACCTCATCCCTTTCCATCTCCTCCTCACAGTGCTCTTCCCGAGAAACCTGCACCATTCCAGTACCCTCCGGGCTGGCCCCCAGTGCAGGAGCTGCCCCCGTCCCTGCAGGCCCCCCCGCCCGGGGGGTGGCCAGTGCCCCCCAGCCTGCAGTGGGGCTGAGGGAGGGGCAGCCCCACAGCTTGGCTGGGCATGGAATTCTCCCTCTGCCCTGGGAAAGGACAGAACTCTTTATCTACACTTTTATATCAATAAAACCCTCCCCCTCCTTTACTGTGTGTGTCTGTTGCTGCTCTCCTGGCAGCCTCCCCTGGGCTGAGCTGCTCCGAGGTTGTCTCCCTGCCTCTGGAACAGGGATGTGTGCCCAGCAGAGCTCCAGCCCTGCTCAGGGGCTGTCTGCTGTCACCTGGAGCAGACATTCCGTTTCCCAGGGCAGGATCCATCCCCTTGGACTGCTGCTGTCTGTGCTGCCTGCTCAGTCCAGCTCCGTGCTGGGCTCCTGATCCAGGCTGGAGGAGGGAGCTGTAACCAGGCTTTTCAAACTGATGTTGAATTTCCTCGGGTGTTTATGACTTGTGTTGGTTCCTGATAAATGCAGGGTGTGAACCTGCCTGGGTGCAGGAGCCGGAGCTCCTCATGGAGAGCCTGGGGGGCTCCCCTCAGCCCTGCTCCTGCTGCTGCTGTGCCAGAGGTGAGGGGCAGGGAGGAAAAAACATCCCAAGGTTTCTGCACAGGGAGAGTTTGACAGACTTATCTCTCCTCAGCAGGAAAGGGAGGGATGAGGGAGGTCCTTGGCTTTCTCAGGAAGGGAAGGGGTGCTGCAGCTTCCCTGGGTGAGGGGCATCCTGTCCGGCAGATCCTGGGATGCGGCTCACCAGCAGTGGGGCTGTCCAGGAGGGCTGTGCCCGCTGCCAGTGCATTCCAGGTTTGGCTGGGCACAGAGCTGGTGGGTCCAGATTCATGAAGAGCACGGGCAGGAGCCAACTGCCCGTGGCCAATTCCTCCCTGGATCACACTGGCACTCGGCTGCCCAGGGCAGGACAGAGCTCCCGCCTCAGGATGTGATGGCAAATTGTCCCGGGAACGTCAGCCCCATCCTGGGACACAGCTCTGACAGCAGCAGGGACTGGATGTGACAGCAGCCCGGACACAGCCTTGGCCAGAGCCTGGATGAGCTCTAAGCCAAACCAGAGGTGTTTTCATCCTGCCAGGCAGGAGCTCTCCAGGCTCTCTGGAGAGCAGGAGTGCAGGGCTGGGGCTCCAAGGATGCAGGATTGACCCCGTGTCCCATCCTCACTTCCCTGGGCAGCACAGGTGGATAAATGAGAGCATCCATATGGCATCTCTTCGGGAGTGACCTGGGGTCCCTGGAGCGGGGGGACCCTGCTCCCAGTGCAGAGGCTGCACAGCTGCAGGAGGCCAGGCAGGGAAGGGACGCGGATGCCCCAGAGCAGGAGCTTGGGCTGTGCCTGCTCTCTCCAGGCTTGGATGTGCCTCCCTGTGCCCCCAGCCCCGTGCAGGGGGAGAGCCCCTGGGAGCCAGGGAGTGCTGGGGGGGCTCAGCCCATTCCCCCTGGCTGGCCAGGGGGCACAGTGGCTGCTCCACCGGTGCCAGCGGCACCCGGGACACGCTCACGGGCACCTTTCAAGGAAGTCACAGCCACTGGCACCAATGGATCAAGGAACTCCTGCTCCCATCTCTCCCACAGGCATTTTTTCCCAATCAACCATCAAAATCCCTCAGTGTTCCTTGCCTGTATTTGAGCTGTGCTTTCAGCAGCCCCCCAGGCCCATCCCTGCTCCGTGTGCTCCAGTCCCTGTTGGGTTTTCCAGTTGATCCAGGACGTGTTGCTTTACCCAACACTCCCAAACTTCACAACTCCAAAACTGTTCCCCAGATCCAGCTTAAATTTGGTGGAGAGGCTGGAGCTCCCGGCAGCTCCCTGGGTGATCCATGGATTGCAACTGTCACTGAAAATTCCAGTGTAAAACACAACAGCCACAGCCTCTCCACACTCTGCCTCACTCCTGAAGAGATGGGAAGTGAGAAATTCCCAATAAAACCTGAGAAAGCCAAGAGCAGGAGCATTCCCTGTGGAGCTCCAGCCTGTCTGGGGAGGTGAGAGAGGCTGCTTGGGGGGTTAATGAAAATGGGGGTTTGCCCACAAAAGCTGGTTTGATCTGTGGCTGACAGGCTGGGCCGAGCATTCCCTGCAGGATGTCCGGGATTCAGGGAGCAGAGCTGAGCATTCCCTGCAGGATGTCCTGGATTCAGGGGGCCGTGGAGCTCCGGGGGCTCGGAGCAGGCTGTACATTGGGCGTTTATGGGGCAGTGTCACAGCAGTGACAGGAGGTGTAACAATGCCTTGGGTCACCACGGGGTGGGACACAGCCCGAGTGGGCTCATCCATGGAAAAACGCTGGGAGGAGGATGCTGGAGCAGGACAGGGCTCCCAGCTCCTTCCCACGGGAATGGCTGGTACTGGATCCCAAGGAATGCTGCAGGGATGGACTCAGATCCCCAGGGTGGGGGTGAGGAGCTGCTGCCCGAGAGTGGAGCACGAGCCAAAGTGCCTTTGCTGGAGCAAGAGCCGGAGTAATTTATCGGGAAGCTTTTAGGGAAATGAGCCACCACTGGGCCCCTGCCAAGCACAGCCCGCTGGGCTCTGCCCGTGTCCTCTGGCAGCTCTTCCTGGGAGAGGGGGGGACAGGAGTGGGAATGGGGACAGGATGGGGGCAGGGGAGAGGACAAGACAGGGGCAGGGATGGAAGTGTGGATGGGAATGGAGATAGGAATGGAATAAAGGATGGGAATGGGATTGGGGATAGAGTGGGGTCAGGGATGGGGGAGGAGATCGGGCAAGGATGGAAAACAGCATGGGAATGGGGATGGAAAGTGGTCAGGGATGAGGGTGAGAGAGGGACAGGGTTGGGAATGGGGGTGGAGATGGAGATAGGGACAAGGATGGGACAGTGATGGAGATGGGGAGAGGGAACAGGGACAGAGATGGGAATGGAAATAAGAGGATGGGAGTGGGACTGAGGATGTAGATGGGGACATGGCTGAGGATGGGACCAAGACAGGGACAGAGCTGAGTCCTTCACACACTCCTTTGCAGCATAAGAGAGAGAAACACCCATTACCAACTTCTTCCCTTCTGATCCCAAACACCTCCCAGCACTGTGGAATCAGCCCCGCAACTCCCGCTGCGTTGGTGCCACTTTAGCTCCATCAGTCCCCATGTCCGGGGACCCTGCGCAGGTCCTGCTCCCTCCCACCTCCCCTCGCCCGCGGCAGCCCCACCTCCCGGCACATTCCCT
>JAOXXN010000212.1:13539936-13551362 GCA_026770055.1 Myrmophylax atrothorax | reverse complement strand
GAGGTCACCTCTGAGCCTCCTCTTCTCCAGGCTGAACACCCCCAGCTCCCTCAGCCTCTCCCCACAGCACTTGTGCTTCAGTCCCTTCTCCAGCCTTGTCCAACTTGAACCTTCCCTGGCACACCTTGAGGCTGTTTCGTCTCATCCTGTCACTTTTAACCTGGGGGAAGAGCCCGACCCCCACCTGCCTCCACTCTCCTGCCAGGGAGTTAAAAGGGCAGGAGAGCTGCCTAAGGAGCACAGCAAGGAGCTGCTGCCCTTCCCACTGACACCTCAGAAGAATTCCTCAAAAGGATTTTCCATGCATTTTCTTCTCCCGAACTCAGCTGTGTCACGAGACTTCTCCACAATTCCAAACATTATTCCCTGGCTTTAACTTGTATTTACACTCTGTGTGCCAACCAAACAGTGCTATCCATGGCCTGAATTTCCCCTCTCCAAGAGCTCTCCCACAGCAGGTCTCTGGAGAGGACAAAGGTGGCATCAACAGCCTTTAGAGATTCAGTAAGACAACCCTGGATGGAGAGAAGCCTCTGCATTAACAAAAGGGCACTTGAAGAGATGGAGTGCTCTGCAAAATGGCATTTTTTAGGAGACATGCACATATTCCATCACTCCCCCACACGGCACAGGGAGCTGAGGAGCTGGAGCAGAGTGTGACCATTAGCACGGGGAGATCTGTCATACACTGCCCTGCCTGCAAAGGGCTCTGAGAGCTTGTCCTGGCACCGCTTGGCTCTGTCAGTTTAAGAGCCAATCCTTCAAGACTTTTGCACAGGCAGACGTGCATGGATGTCCCTGGATTTGGGCTGTGGCAGAACCCCCACCAGGCACTGAGAGCTGCAGCAGAAATATGCCAGGAGAGGAATTTCAGCTCCATGCAAACAGTGAGTCTTTGTTAGGAGGGACAAACTCCTCCATGGTGTCTGAGCTGTCATTCCCATCCGATTACAGAGATGATTGACCTGATGGAAGAGATCCATCCTTTACCCCAGAGAAAGCTCTGTTACAGCCCTGTGGCAAGGCCTGGTTATGGAGGGGTCAGTCCCTGGATTTTGGAGGCTTCCCATGTAGGGAATCTTTGGAAGTCACTCAGTGCTGGGCTGTTGGCAGAGTCGTGAAGCTCTTTAAGGAGTAAAGCAAGTGAGGAGAATTCCAGCACGGCTTTACTGCTTATAAAACTTCCCAAGACATGCAATAAACACAGCTGATGAGAAACCTTTAGCTGCTGCCCTGATCGATATCATGTTTAGATTAGAAAACTCTTTTTAATTAAGAAGTTAATTCTCTTCCTTACCATGAAGGCAGCTGCTTTCTTTGAGCAGCTCTCAGACCGAAAATGGAGCTGCTCAGTGCCCCCACCCCAGCCTGTTCCACTGCTGTTCTCACCAGGTTTGGGGGCCAACAATTCCAAAGACCCATGTTTAGACTCTGGGCTTAAATTACTCAACTTCCTAAAAAGATTCCAGCTGTTGTGCCAAGCCCAATAGCCTGAAACTCCAGATGATGTAATGAGACAGCAAGAGCCCTTCTCCCCGGGAATACACCTCCCTGTATTCTGTAATACAGAATGTATCCACAGTAATAAATACTGTAATATATTCAGCAAAGCAGAGATTTTAACTTCTGAACTCTGATATTTGAGCTAAGCACATCAACAGCAATTTTGGGTTTTTGAAAAGATTACATGGAGGGCTGGAACATAGTCTGAAACCAAAGAGCAGAACAGCTCCCAGGTGACCCCTTGCACGCCCACTCCTGCAAGGCTTCAGGAAGGCTTGGAATTAAGGTTTCAGCAGGAGCAGCTGAGCTGCCCTCAGCTAAGCTAGTGAGAGCAGGCACAGCAGACAGAGAAGCCAAAAGAAACCATTTTAAATCCCAATTGTGCTCTTATTGCTCCAAGGGAAGGGAGGAGACACGTCCATACCTCTTTATCGCTGTACGAGATATTCCGGATCTCATTCCACGGGAAGGAGATTTTAGGGGTCAACCTGTTGTCTGGGTCATAAATGTGTAGCCCCAAGGCATCAACTCCCAGGAGCAGTTCTGTGCCCTTTTTATTCTAGGGGAGGAAAGGAAAGAGCAGAAATCCCTTTTATCCCACTGAGAGGGCGAGACATGAATCACTGTTACCAGCATGGCCCAACCCCAGGCAGTGACCCAGCACTGGGTGCCAGGAGCTGCTGTCCCCCCACAGCCAGGCTGGGGCTCCACAGCGTGTCACAGCCACCTCCCAGCCCTCCTGGCTCTCCAGGGCTCTCCCCAGTCTCAACCCAAGAGATGGAGACCAGCACAGGAGCTACATCAGCAGCAGAATGTGATGCACAACCTCACTCACCCTGATGGCGAAGTAGTTGACGCCGTACATCTCCAGATCCTGAGCGATCTTCAGATACTCCATCTCAGCCTCATCCCTGCCAGGCAGGAACAGCCCAGTGTTACGGTGTTGGGGAGGATCAGACAGGGACGTGGCTGCTCCTGCTCATCCTAAGCACTCCCCAGGCTTTAAAGCCTGGACTGTCTCTATCACACAGGTCAATCCTGTCTTTGCTGGCAGGATCAATAAAGTCCAACAGCAAATCCCACTCTGCAGTTGTCTGCATCTTAGTGGCTGCTGAGATGCAGCACTCCAAGCCTGGCTGTGTTCACCTCCCAATCCCTTCAGCACAAACAGGAAACCTCTGGCTGGGAGGCCCCTGTTTCAGATCCATCTGGCTTTAGGTTTTTCCTCCAAAGGAGCATTTTGCCACCCAAGGCAGCAAGACACAGTCTGAATTCCCATTTCTCCTCCTGGCCCTAAAAGCCCCCTGACCCTTGAGGCAGGTGAGTCCTTCCTGAGCATCATTCCTAAATTCTCTGGAGGGCCCCAAGAGTGGCCAGGGGACAGCAGAGGCACCAAGGAAAGCCCTTTGCCCTTCATGAGGCTGCAGCAGAGGTGTGCTGGGCTCCCCAAACCCCAGAGACTCCTGAGGGGAGGGCTCTGAGCTGACCCACCACAGCAGCACACACTCACCTCGCTCTGCCTCGGTGCTCCGCATACCAGGCCGTGATCCTTTCCTCCCACATCTCTGGAGTCATCTGGTACAGGTTTATTACCTGGGATGGGTGGGGAGACAGAGACCAGGTCACACTGCTCCTGTCTCAGCTTCCTTAGCCAGCAAGTCAGAAACACCTGAGCCCCAAGGTAGGTCCCAGCCCCATGTCCAACCCCAAGGCACTTGGACACCTATTCCCATTCCTCCCCTCCACTCCTTACCCGCTTTGGAAGCAATTCCTCCTGTGCCAGGAAGCCTCTCTTGTGGACGTTGGGATCGTAATCACCGTACTGGAAAGAAGCACAGACAGGGTGCCCACCCCACGTTACCAACCCAGGCAAGCCAAACTCCTCTCCCTCACACCCCACCCCGGGAGACACCAAAGGAGGCCTGTTCACACCTCCCCTCAGGAGCAGAGCGTGGGCTGCTCTGTAAAGTTAAAAACCTGGGTGTCACTGTCATTTCGCTGCTAATGGACATCATCAGTCTCCTTCCACTCATGCAACTGAACTGGAAGCAGAACAGAACTTCCCACCAGCACAGAATCATTGAAAAAGTCCTCCAAGCTCATCAGTCCAACCTTTGACCAAATCCCCACACGCCCACTAAACCATGTCCCCAAGAGCCACGTCTGCTTGGCTTTTGAACGCTCAGGGACGGTGACTCCACCCCTTCAGCTGACAGCCATCATCACTGGATGTCCACCAGCAGCCAGCCCGTTGGACTGGATGATGGTTGTCTCTTCTACCCTCATTACCATGCCCTAATTAACAGTTCCACCAGTGTAGGGGAAGACTCTACACCTGAGAGGTCCTCACATCCCACTGGTAGTGGAACAAGGAAATAAGATATGGACAGAGACCTGTCCCCAAAAACTGACAGATAGCAGTGATTCAGATGAGGCAGATGGTGGTTTCTCTGTTCCTGCTCTTCACCCTAATGAATAAATATCAAAAACATTAGAGGAGTTTGACAGACTACTCTCAGGCAGGTGGTGCCTTTTCTGCCAGAGGGTCTGTTGCTCAACTGGGTCGAGGAATCCAATTCAGGTTTGCTAAGTGCATCAGTAATTACTGGTATTTGTTCAGATTTACATCTCTTTGAGCAGCATATAAAGTGACTGAGAAATAAAACCACTTATTAACAGATTGAGGAGCAGCGTGTCCCTGCAGTGTGTGTGAAAATGAATTTACCTCCTGTACGGCCTCAGAGGGCAGGAAAGCGCCAGCAAACGGCTCCAGTAATCCAGCAGGTTCAAGAGGAGAGGAACAAAGGATGTGAGGCACGTACAAGGAGTGCTGTGATTTCCATTCACCTGGCAAACAGGACCTCTGCAGTGACAGTCCCCAGTTACACAAGACACAGCGGTGCTTGCTCAAGTCACTTTGCAAGTGAGCCAGCCCTTCCCTCCCTGCTTTTCTGAGGAACCGCAGCTCAGGAAGTGCCAAACGGTGACAATTTTTAACACCAAGAGCAAGACCCACACGGTGGTCATGTAACAAGTCAGGAAGCTTTTCATATCATCCTCCTCTTAACGCCAGAACCATCACGTCGTACGCCAAAACCAGAGCTCGGCATCAAAAGTCTACACACATCCCACCTCTCGGCTTGGGAGGCGACACGTGGGGATTAGAGACACAAATATTGATTTGGAGCCAATGCAGATACGAAGGGAACATGTAACGACAACCTACACTGACTCAGCCTTCAATTAATAGAACAAACCCACCCCGGACTCATCCAGGAGGGTGCTGAGCAGCAGCAGCTCTGTCTGCCAAGGTCCTGGTGCCCCTTGGGATGCAGCACTTTGCAGGTACCCGTCCCTTGGACCCCCATCAAAGGGGACAGCACTAATGAGGTGGCACTGGCAAAGGAAACAACTCCCATAACCTTGGACAGGCAGCAAGTAAATCATTTCTGGGAGAGGAAAATAATAGCAAATAGGATTAACGTGATTATTTTCTGTTGTGATCTACTGTGGAGATCCAAGACTAAGTCTGGACCGTGTGACTTTTCTTGTGCTGAAAAATACTGCTGTGTCCCAAAGGAATATTTGTACTGAGAGGGGAGTCTGGAGGAGAACATTAATTATTCACAAGTCAAAAATCAACAAATGGCTTAAGTATTGCAGAATTTGTTGGCTCAAATGATTCGGCAAACGCACTTGTAAAGACCTTTTCAATTAATTCATTACTTCCAAACTGTCATGGAATTTCAGCTCCTGTTAATTGAACAGGAATTGATTAATATTCATGGTTAGGCATGGAAGTTGCCTTTACCACATTCCTGGCTTAGATTGTCCTGGATAAACACAGCCATGCCCAGCTTCAAATTAACACCAAGTACTGTTTGTTTGAGGGGAAAATAATAATAATTAAAGAGCCTTTTGCTGTGCTACGAGATTTGAAGTGTTGAGAGAGCTGCAGCACGGCAGTGACCTGCATTTAAGGGGCAAAAAATAGAAGAACCTCCTGGATGTTCCTGGGTTTTTTCAGATGATCCCACATCTTTCCCAGCTATTTAAAACCCGAACCACCTCCAAACTCTGAAGGCAGTGTGGGTGGTTTGAACAGAGGGGAAAGCACATAGTAATTCTCCAAATGAACACAATGAGGGAGAAATAAATAAGCTTTTATTTTTATGATCCCCACGTTCCCTTTGTTATTGCAGGTCAGTGTGGATGGACTCACACCTGGCTGTCACTAAGTGGCTGTAGGATGCACACTCACCACTGTGTCAGGCTATTATGCTCCTAATCATGCAAATCAGCACGTTATTAGTGAAATTACTGTGCTAACTGCCCGCTCTTCTTGGCCAGGAAGGACATCATTATCCTATTTAACTGGAAGGAGATGACCTGTAACATCTTTCTTCCCAGCTCCGTATCAAAGATGTGCTTCAGCTTTCCCCTCTGCCGGGAATAAAAGCAGAGAAGGGAAGCCCAGGCTGGAGAAAGTGATGGCTGATGAAAAGCCCACTAGTGAAGAGCAGAAAAGTCATCCCTCTTCCACCTTCTCCTGATCCTGGTGCAGAGTGGAGCCGTGCAAGGTTAGAACTTGGATCCAGTTGCCCTCTTCCCAATGCCGGAGCATGTCCGGTGTCAGCAGGAGTTGCAGCAGGACAGAGGGGACGGCACAGCCACCCTGGACCAAGTCACAGCCTGTCCCCAAGCACAGGAGCAGGAGCTGTCCCAGCCAAGGGCTAACCAAGCTCAATATTTACCCAATGGTTTATTCATTTTGGCAACAGGAAAAGTCCTCCCTTAGGTATCCTCAGCTCGGCAGGTCAGCAGAGGGGAGGCCAAGGAAGTGTTTACTCATGCACTCTAATAAGAGGGATGAATGTTTCACACAAACAGAAACATTTTGAAAAGCAACTTGTCCTTCCCTGGGTGATGAGTCTCTTGAAACCAACATGGTTTCATCAATATTCTGGCTACAAGGGGAAAACACCTTTTTCTAGCAAATTCAGACATTTATTATCAGAGAACACCAGTGCATGGCACCCAGAGCTCTGTTCAGACACCCAGGGCTCTGTTCAGACACCCAGGGCTCTATTCAGACACCCAGGGCTCTGCTCAGACACCCAGGGCTCTGCTCAGACACCCAGGGCTCTATTCAGACACCCAGGGCTCTGTGCAGACACCCAGGGCTCTGTCCAGACACCCAGGGCTCTGCTCAGACACCCAGGGCTCTGTGCAGACACCCAGGGCTCTATTCAGACACCCAGTGCTCTGTGCAGACACCCAGGGCTCTATTCAGACACCCAGTGCTCTGTGCAGACACCCAGGGCTCTGTCCAGACACCCAGGGCTCTGTGCAGACACCCAGGGCTCTCTGTGATCCACAAGCATGGACTGAAGGGCCACAAGGAAGATTATACGGCAACAGGGAAAGAACCAGCCTGGATCAGGCCCTCTCTTGAGGCAACAGGGCCAAGCCCTCTCTCCTGCACTGCCAGCAAAGGTGGGCCCAGACCTGATTCTCCTAACCTGCTCCACAGCAATGTTCCTTGAGGACAAGCCAGACGTGGGGCAGGGCCACCTGCCTGAGGTCCTGCAAGCCAAACACCTCCCACAATCCCATCCAGCGCCAAACCAAGCACGGCCACGAGCGACGGCGTGGCTGTGCTGAGCTCAGACTGCAGGCACTGCTCTCCCAAAGACGTTATCTTTGCACACATAAACTGGAGATGAGCTCCAAGAGCTGCTAATTGAGCAGCAGGACACGCTGTGCATGCACAGGGATAAATTACGGCCCCCACTGCTGAACCTGGGGCTGTTCCCTCCGGCCCAGGAGCCTCTCTGCCCCAGGCTGTTGCAGGCTGGGCAAGGCTGCACATTCCACACTGGAAAACAAGTGTTCTCTGGAATAGATTCCCAGCAAAACACAGCAGCTGTGGGCCCAGGGCAGAACTGAGCTGAGGAACAAGGGGGACTCGCTCAACACTGACTTCCCACTCCGTGTGGTGAGGCCAAACAGCCCAAGATCACACCCAGGGTAGGGGGAGAAGGCAGGAAAAGCCCTTTCCCACTGCAGTAACAGGGATGTGGCAAGCTCCAGCACTCTAACACAGTAATTATCATGATGACAAGCATTCTGGGGAAGCAGTGGAGCTGGGAGTCCCACGGCTGCCTTGCCTCTGGCTACAACGGAAGAGCAGGGAGGCGATCCAAAAACGCTCCGACTCAGGGAATTCTCCTGCTCCAGCACTAAGCCACACTCAAGCAGGCTCTGCAGCTCATGAGCTGAGCACTTGCTAAAGAGTCCTGGAAAGACAAAGTGAGAATGCATCCAGTGTGTGGAGGTAGCCAGGAACCAGCCGTGCGGAGAAAGCAGCAGTGTCAGTGCAGCCCCCTCACTTCCCAAGCTTTCACAGCTTTCCCGGCCTTCCCCTTCCCCAGGAAGTGGGTCCATCACAAGCACCTGGCTGCTCTGGATCAACTCTAACCTATCATCAACGTGAGGAGGCCCTGGGAGAGCCCCCCAGTGCCTACCTTGGCTTGGACAGCATAGGAGGCCAGCAGGACAGAAGCTTCAGGAGGACAGTAGATCTTCTCGTCCAAGATCTGCTTCTTCACCTGCACACAGAGCAGCAAAGGACAGACAGCACACGTCAGTGGAGCAGAGCAGAGCAGAGCATGACTGTCACAGCAGATGGCTGCAGGTTGTTTCAACTCGAGCTGTCAACCACACAGTTAACAATTTTCCTAACACTAATTACAGTCCAGGCCCGGGGTGTCTGTGGCAGCTCGGAGAGGATTTCACAGACCACCTTTCTCAGACCGGTGTGGGAGAACTAAATTTATATGTGGGAAATGACAGAAACTCTATCCTGTTGCTAAAGGCAAGGAGGGGAAAACATTTTGGGTGTAAAGACAGCAATAAAACCTCTTAAGACACAAGCTGTGGATTGACAGGACATCCACAGACGCTGCTAAATAAAACAGCAGCCGAGTCTCTGAGCACAGCAAGGTTTTGCTCTGGGATATTCAGTCTCATTGTGAGTCAGTGCTCACCTGTGCTCCAGGCTAATTCCCTGGCATCCCAGCCCTGCACGGAGAGCTGCAGGTCACCTCCGTGGCAGTGCTTTTAGCAGCAGGCAAAGCCCTGCACACACTCCCAGGAGAGCCACATGCAGGTCCCCACAGCCGTGGCTTTACCTCCCTGGCTCCTGTGCATTAAAAAATTAAACCTGTCATGTTCGATATTTTTTGGGTTTGCACACTTAATTTTCCTGATTAAAGATAGGGAAAAAAAAAAAAAAAGCAGGCGATTTCCTGGGAGACTTAAATGGATTGTCAGAGATGCAGGAACATCAATTTGAATTTATAACGTGCTTTGAGTCCTCAAAGTTGGGTACAACATAATCACAGCAGATATTCTGCTGCATCAAGATAAAAACAGGAGAGTTTACAAGCTTATATGTGCTCCTGTTTCCCAACTGCTTTACAGGAGCCCAGGCTCCTCTCAGCACAGAAATCCCAGCAGCAAAGTCACAGTCTGCATTTACAAAATGCAGCTTGAACTGCTTCCCCCTCTCTGATTTTCCTTCTCAAAGATGCCAACAGCATTTTCCCTCGTCGTGGATAAAGCTCCCAGCAACTGAGACATTTAGAAACAGCCCTGCAGAGACACCAGGGCACGAGACAGGGCTTGGAAGTTAACGGGAATATTCTGCATTTGGAGTCTGGAAAACAAAGCCGGACTTTGGAAGAGTGAGGAGCAGCAGGAAGGTGGTGAGCTCACCTGGAAAGGGCAGGGCACCCTGCAGGCTGCAGGGGTGTTCCCAAGAGCTTCCAAAGGCAGGATGCCTCTACTTTGGGGTAACAAACGTAAGAATTGGTGTCCTTTTTGTAATTTTGTAATTTATCTTCAAATTAACAGCCACAGAGCAGCTGAAACATCCCAATGAGCACCCAGAGGTCTGACTAGGAGTGCCTTACTCCCTGCAAGGTGTCTGACACAACTCTTCAAAGGAAAAATGTGTCGGCGAATGGATGTTGTGTCAGAAAACTGATCGTGTCTCTGAAAGAGCTCCTGGGACAGCAGCTCCTCCTCACCAGCCATGCAGCACTGCCACAGCATCATCAGCTCAGCTCACTTCTCAGGACACCAAGCTTTGTAGAGTACTTTAAATAAGAAGAAAACCCCTGAGATGTGTTCACCACAATGCCTGACAGAAGGGTACGAGTTCCTGGGGCGGGTGGGCCTGTGAGGGTTCCTCTTCTTCCCTGTTTTTCCATTAAGAGCTGAGCTGCTGGGATTTCCTTCTGCTCCAGCTTCCTGCAGGCTGTTGTGTGAGGAGGGGAACTTCCCTGTACACCCCAGAACAGCCTGGCTGCACCCTGTTCTCCAGGATGAAACTCCCCTGCTCCACACAACGATGCCATCACGTCCAGAGGCAGCTGCCACCCCTCAGCTGGTCCCACACCTGCAGAGGTGTCAGCTGAGCCCTCATCTGACACATCCATGTCTCTGAGCCACCACCCACAGATACTCCAGATCACCTCATCATTCCTGACTGCCACTTCGGAGCTCTGGGAGTCTGGGAAGCTCTGCTTCATCCAGACAAATCATCCTTCACCTATTTTAGGAAGTTTTTGTTGTTGAAGACAAGTCTCTTAGGAGAGGTGTGAACATAAGGATGAGGAGCACACTCTGCTGACCAACTCTGGCCCTGGAACCTCCCAGCCCTTCTCATCCTGGCTTTTCTCCCCCGGGTTGGAAAACTGTACTGACACGGCTCCTACCTGCAGGAAGAACAAGTGCTGGGTGATTTCCTGGACCAGCTCCTCCTCTGCATTCTCAGGGTAAAATTTGGCCAGGAAGTGAAAGGTTTTGGGCTCCTCTGTTGGAACATCGTGATCCAGAACCTGTGGGATACAAGAGCCACTCAGCTTCTTCAAGACAAGACCCAGCTCCCTTCTGTTCAGATCAACACATCTTTTGTCAAACACTTTTAGACATCTAGAACAGACCTAAATAGTTCAGACACTGCAGTTAAAAAAAGAAAACAAACATTTCTGACACTCTTAACGAGGCAAGGGAACAAAAAAGGCAGAAACAAACAGCATGAGAAATGAGACAGGGAAGGTTGATCCTCATCTGCTGTGTGCTCATTGCCTGTCCTGATCCTTGTGGAGCAATCCTGGATCCGGCTACACCACCACCAGACTTTCTCCTTGTTTCCCTGCACTGTGACATTTCAGTGTTGTCTTTCACCTCCTTTGTACTGTGCTGGCACTGCCCAGCTCAGATTCTCGTTGGTTTAAAGCCTTGGCACAAGAGTTGAGACACCCCGACCAGCCTCAGTGCTGGTGACCAGCTGGCTGCAGGATGACACCCTTTGGATGGGAACAGAACCACATCCATCACCTCTCTAACCCCCCTGGAAACTCACTGATTTAGGAAGTGTTTCCTCGCTTCTCACTCTGCTTTTCCTCCTCCTTGAACACCTCAACAACAAAACAAGCCAAGAAGCAACTTCACTTTTCCCCTCATGGTTTTGTGTTCAGGGGCACAGAGCACAGATGTTTAGGTTCCATTTACACTGCAGTCACCCCAAAGTGCATCACCCCAGCGTGGCCACCTCCCAGAATGCCTCAAGGGGATTCAGGGTGCGCTGTCTGAGGCCTCACAGCCCCAAAGGAGCTGGGCTGGGGCATCTTTCCCAGCCTGATTTAGAGATGCCATTGGGATGAGATTTCAATACTCCATCCCAGTTGACCTCAACATCACCATCATCAACCTCAGGCATGCAGAGAAAGGGGAAAGCACATTCTCCTTTGTCATCCCACACACCCCCTCAATGAAAATCATAGAATGGATTGGGTTGGAAAAGACCTCCAAGATCATCAAGTCCAACCCTTGGGCCAACTCCAGTCCCTTTA
>JAOXXN010000212.1:13482381-13513555 GCA_026770055.1 Myrmophylax atrothorax | reverse complement strand
AGGGGGCTGGGTTACACTGCTGGCCTTGGGGGTTAAACCCAATTGCTCTTTGGGCCATTGCATTGATTGGAATATTGTTATTACATTGTAACTCTGCCTTAGAATCTCTCTTGTGTTGGGTTCCTTTCTCCTGCAGGTTCACCTCTAAACCAGCACAGAAATGCTTAATGAAACTTGGCTGGTAATTTGTTATTCATGCCCACTCCAGACAGCTGCTACATGGCCCTCAAATCAGGATAAAGGACACTGGAATATCCCCGAGTCTGAGGACATCTGGGGAGGCAACAGCTTCCTTTCTTTGTGTGTTTTATTTGCAGAATTCATCCTCCCCCAGATGCTGAAAGCCAGCAGTGGCATCACCCTATGCCTTAATCGAGAAAAATCAGAGCTTTTTTCATCAACTCTGCCTTTAAGTTGAACAAAAGACACTTCCATCCCCTCCCGAAAGAGAGGAGAGAACTGAGAGCTTGGAAATGCAAATTCCATTTATCCTCTTTGAAGTGGCCCATTCACAGCGCGCGGGGCCAGCGCCGGTCCCTGTCACGGCTGGTCCCTGTCACAGCAGCTGGTCCCTGTCACAGCCACAGCGCCAGCTAATGGGATTATCAGTGGGAAGAAGGGCTGGCACTGCCCTCCAGGACACCCCAAACATCTCCTGCCAGCTCAGGGAGAAGCCAAACGCCAGGAATCACCTGCAATGATTCATGAGTGTGAAGACAGCAGGGTGGGAAAGAGGGATGGGAGAGATGGAAACCTCCTTCCCAGGCATCTCCCAAAGGAGAACTCAGTGGGAAGGGGGCCAGGCTTCACTGGGAGATGGTCCCGAGACGTTCTCAAGAACATTGAAAACTGGATTGCAAAGGCACAGCCAATTAACTCTTCATTAACAACTCTACAGGGGGTTGAGAGGCCTCAGATAAGGGGTTGTATTCACGCAAAGATACTCCGAGATGTAACCAGGGACACGAACCCACAGCCACCAAACCCCTCGACAGGATACAAGTAACTCCTCATTTAGTACTTTCTCCAGGCTACTTTTAGCAGGGGATTTGACTCTGGGACTGCACAAAGGCTCACTCTGGACTGGAGGAAGGTCTCCCTGCACACAGCAGGGACTGGGAGTGAGCAGGACACCAGTTCCCCTGGGGGGGAATGCCCTGAGGAGCAGGATTTTGTAGATAATCTCAGGAGGGGAAGATTAAAGAGGAAGGGCCAGGATGGCACCAGGACTGCCCTGGGGCTGCATGCCAGGAGAATTCACAGAGGGAAAACAGGAGATCAGGAAGCCCCTACAGAGCAGGCACTGCTTGGAGTTGCTTTGGAAATCAGCCCCTTAATGGGCAGAAGGATAAATCAAAGGAAAGGAACTGGAGCATCAGAATATGACAGGAGGATCCCTGGGACTCAAGAGGGTCTGTGCTCCCTGAGCTGCAGGTCAGGGTGTTAAAGGAGATAGAAGAGGGGGGTACTGGGCTGTGAGGTCCATCTACTGCTCCCAAAAGCTCTGGGAGCTCAGCAGGGACTGGGGGCTCCCACTTGCACCTCAGGGGATGGAATCTTGGGCTTTGGGGACTTGGGGAACCACTCCCTGGATCCAGAGGAGGAGCAGACCCTGGCCAGGAGGAGCCCACCACTCTGCCCAGACTGGGCCATCATCTGCACCAACAGCTTTGTCCCTTCCTTTGCCTTTGGCCTCGGGGGAACCCCGTGGGGCTCAGCCCAGGGGCCACCAAACCCCCCTGTGTTTGTGCCCCAGGGGGCTGGGTTACACTGCTGGCCTTGGGGGTTAAACCCAATTGCTCTTTGTGCCATTGCATTGATTGCAATATTGTTATTACATTGTAACTCTGCCTTAGAATCTCTCTTGTGTTGGGTTCATTTCTCCTGCTGGTTCACCTTTAAACCAGCAAAATGACAAATCAGTGACCCTGAATTATTCATTAGATATTTAACCAAATGCTCTACCAAAATCCCAGAAAATCGAACAAAAATACATCCTAAATTCTACTTTTCTCTCTCTGGCACTAAACACTGAGTATTTCCCACAGATTCCTGAAGACATCCCTGGCTTTTCCCTGGAGTCATCCCACATTCCAGGGCAGCTTTAATCACCTGGTGCAGTTCCTTGTCCTCCCTTTGCTTGAACCACAACTGGAAGTGAAAGCAAAGCTGTAGCTCAGGTTGTTATCTGGGAAATCCAACCCCTCATTCCTGCCTGGGGCAGTGCCACTTCCAGCTGGGATCTGCTCCCAGGGGCACTCCAGGCACAAAGTTGGCATCTGGCACTGATTGCTTCCACTCACCCACAACCAGCAATGGCTCTTTCACCCAGAAATCCCTTTCCACCCCAGCACCTCTGATTGAATAAACCTGTGGTGTTCATTACACAGGAAATAGTTGCCTTAAAGTCTCAGAATAATCTGAATTCATTTCTCTTTACCTTCATTACACATTAACAAGAGAAATCAGAAATTAATGAAGACCTATCTTAGGAGAGCAATTTATCCTTAACAACGTGGAAATTAGATTTGTAACATTAAATACAGTGTTTGTTTGGATGAGAATCACTGAAGAAATAAAACCCCCCTAAGAAGTAACTGCCTGGGGCTTGGACTCTGGGCTGGCTGCTCCAGTTCCCCCGGTCTGAGGGACCAGTTGCCCTCCTGTTGGCACCATTTCCAATGCCCACCCATTGGTTCTGCAAATCCTGGCCAATCTGATGGCGAAATTGCATTCTTTGAAGATCTGGAGATCTTTGGGTTGCATTATCCTGTACAAAACCCCACCAAACCCGTATTTTTGAGCTCCCTTCCATGCTCCTGATTTACACCATTAATGACACAACTCTCAGTGTTGTGCTTGACCATCCCCTGCCACATTCTCCTGCTTCTTAAAATCATACAATCAGAAAGTTTGGAGAAGATCATCAAGTCCCACCATGACCTGCTCTCCTCCCACCCCATAAAATGGTTTCTCCTTTTACTGCTCTTGGGATTTAAATAACAAGTGAGAATAAGTCAACTAAGAGCAAAACTGACTAAGAAGCCAGGGCTGATGTTTGTTTGAGGGTGAAGGATGTTTGAGGCTGAAGGATGCCCAGTGACAGAGGTGATGGTGAGTGTGTGATCCAGATCAGAATGGACAGGAACACTCTGACAAATCCAATTGTCATCTCAGGCCACAGGGAGAATTTCTAACTTCTCCCACATCTATTATTAGAGAACAGATCCATGATCTTCATTCAGAATATTTTTCGAATTTCACCTTGTGAATTAACATCAATTTAAATCCTTTCAATGAACTCTAAATTCTTTTAACCCACATTCAAACCAAACCCTTTCCCAAGCCCACCCCGAGGCCCTTCCCAGCGAGTGCCCTCCAAAGGGAGCACAACTGTCAGATGTTGTTAGTGGTGAATGTTCTGAGAGTCCTCAGCAACACAAACATGCTCTGAGCACAATAAAACAACCAGCAGAAGATATTTCTGTCCTGCAGAGCAGAGCCCTGACACTTTTCACATGCTCTTCTGTGGAGTCACAGTGGTGGTGGAGCAGAGTCCCAGAGGAGTCCCAGAGGTTGTGGACTCCCCATCCCTGGGAGTGTCCAAGGCCAGGTTGGATGGGGCTTGGAGCCACCTGGGACAGTGGGAGGTGGAACAAGATGAGTTTTAAGATCCCTTCCAACCCAAACCATTCCAAGAGTGACACACTTTGAACATAAGCAATTCCAACCCAAAGCACAGACTGTTCTCAAAACCCTCAGTGCCCTCCAAGCAGAGCTGAAGATTCCCATTCACTTCCCAACTGGAGGCATTTACAACTCTCTGGAAGAGGTTTTTCCCTTGTAAAACAACAACTGCCAGGCACAAGAGAAGCAGCAAGAGCTGGTTGGGTGGCTGCAGATGGCGAGGCAGGAGCTGCTTTCAGGGCTGGGCTGCAAAAATAGCAAAGCTGACATTTCCAGGCTGTTCCTCTCCCTTCTGGAGGCAGGTTGGAAGCACAGGAGTGCACACTGTCGTCACTCCCTTCTTGGGAACAGAGCAGAGCCTCAGGCCATGGTGATTCAGGGAGGTGTTTCTGTTGAAGGCAGAGTGGGAGAAGACAACCTCATGTCCGTGGGGATGATCCACATTCACACTTGAGAGGGCAGAAGAAAAGGCAGCAGCTGAGCATGGATTGAGACATGCAGAGATTGCCAAATTATTGTACTCCAGAGAAGTCCATTTCAGGTCACATTTGTACCAAGTGTGGGCTTCTCATCACACCTTCTCCTCCCATGTGCATCTTCCAGTGTCACCTTCTCCACCCTGGTCCATCTTCTCTCTCCTGTCCCTTCTTTGCCATTACACCAATGCAATCACCTGCATCTCAGCACCAACACAATGGGGGAAGAGACCTCCTGAGACAGTAGGACACATTCTTCCCAACATTTCAGGCTATTTGTCTGGCAAACATCAGCTCTGTGACAGTGGAGATGTCCAGGATTCTGGGGAGGGGCTGGGGTGTGGGTTGTTTTGTGGTAAGGACATTGTTTATCAACATGTTACCAGCTGTCTTTGAGAGCAAAACCAACTAAATAAATGATGTCTCTGGCTCTGACTCAGAAATCCATTTGCAGCTTCCAGGAGTTTCATGGGGAACTGAAAGAGCTGCAGATGCAATTGATACCAAATGGCATCAAACAAAAAGGGCTGCCTGGGCAGGATTTATGAACACACTGTGACCTCCTGATGAGGGTGTTTACTGAATGGATTCACTGCTTTAATCCCTCAGTAAACTGTTGGGAAAGCAAAGCAGCAATTCCAAGCCCAGCTGGAGGGGCAGCCAAGTCCATCACACTGGGGGCAGCACCAGAGCCACTCGTTGTCCTGTCCCAGCCCTGCCCTCCAGCAGCTCAGCAGAACAGCTGGTTATGGGGGAGCCAGGCTGGCCACACAGACCTTGGCCCACAGTCCCTAAGGAGGAAGAGAAAGCTTTGGAAAACAGATTGATACTCAGATCTCAAAAGCTGAGAGTGGCTGTGGCTCCCCATCATTAATTTATAGTGATCACAGTTCAGAGATGTGTGTAATTACTGCTTGGAAAACTTCCCTCCTTAAGCCAACCACTAAAAACACAGGCCCACTCAAACACACAGTGCTGCCCACTTATTCCAATATCCACAAGCAAATTCCAGGATAAAATGCCATTTTTAGAAGCTCAGCCAGACCAGGAACACAAATGTCTCCTCCTGAGCACTTTGCTTGTTTTCCCAGAAGTTTTAAGAGGTATGAACAGCACCAAGACTTGGATCTATTTGATTTGACTCCCTCAGGCAGGTAAATGAACCCCCACGTGGCTTTCTGCAACACCTGAGCAGTGATGGTCTGCAGAGAAGTTTGCAGGTCTGGGAAGGACACATTCCAGTCTCCTCAGGGTGGTTTTATGGAGGTTTGACACCTGCACTGGAGCCACTGCAGAGCAGCCCCCGGAGGCACCACCTGTGGAGGTTCCTGACCTCAGCTCCTCACCTGAGAGGGCAAAATCCCTCCAAAGCCTCACCTAAAGGGAGTTTCAGAGGTGATGGTCATATTTGGAAGGCTGACCAGGAACTCTGCCCCAGGTGTTTAAACACTCACCTCTTCCAAGAGGTCTTTAATTGCAGCCACTGGGGAACAGCCCGAGCACAGCCTGGGAGTGCCACGCAGGGATTGCATCCCTCAGAATCCATGGGGCTCATCCAGGAACTGCCTCCTGCAGGACCCATGTGCTGCCCAGAGCCCCCTGTCCATCCCTCCTTCTCCCTTTCTCCCTTTGCCTTGGCTCTGTGTTCCTTGTCAACCTCTTCCTGAGTTCCCTCAGAAAAAGTCCAAAGTAAAATGATCCAAAGATAAGTAAGAGGGCTGTTCATCTAAGCAGGATGGAATCAGAGAACCTCCTGAGCTGGAAGGGCCCACAAGGGTCGAGTCCAACTGCTGGCCCTGCCCAGGACAAAGCCCAGAACCCACCAAGTCCCTGGAACACTGTCCATGGTCCTGGGCCTCGGTGCATTAACTGCAAATAAAACTACCCCATAATTTGACTTCCTATACTGTTCTATACTGAAAATACCCTGGAACCCACAAGGCCTGGATGTCTTGAGTTCCCTTAGACCTCATTTCTGTGGATTGAGCTCCACAAAGCACCAGGCTTAGTACAGGTTCTCCAATTAGCTCAGTAATAATGAAACCAATAAAATGGCAAAGCTCATTTTGCATTATTGTTGTTATGAAAGAAAACTTTGCCTCTCCCCTAATGAAGTTGTCCATCACCCTGCAGTTCCCACCTGCAGGTGCACAGTGTCAGCAGGGCTCATTAAACCTTCTGCAAACCAAGGAGCAGCACAAAATGGGTTTCATTTTCAGGCAGCTCTTTATGTGGCTCTTTTTAGATGGAAAAAGCAGCAAGGAACTCATTTACAAACTCCATTCTGCACATTGTAAGGGCATACAAAAAACACAAGGACACTGTGGAGAAAAGGAGGTTCAGGGAGGACCTTCTGGGTCGGGCTCTGCTCCAGGAACAGGGACAGGAGCAGAGAGAGCAGCCTCAGGCTGGGCCAGGGCAGGTTTTGTGGAGTATCAGGAAGAACTTCTTCACATAAATGGTTGTCCAGCCCTGGCACAGCTGCCCAGGGCAGGGGTGGACTCTCCATCCCTGGAAATGTTCAAAAAACATGTGGATGTGGCACTTGAGGACGTGGTTTAATGGTTGATGGTTGGACTTGATGACCTTGAAGATTTTTCCCCAACCTCACAACTCCATAATTTTATGCTAAAACCATAAAAGGAGGTAATTTCTTCAACATTTTTGTTGCACTTGTTAATCTGTATCTGTAAAAGCAGTGCCTGAGCTGAAAGAAAAATCAGTTATTTCTGGGGGGGTTTTACTGATAAAACAAGATGAATGTCTCCTCCTGTCTCAGCTTTCCGAGGGTACCACGTGTCGGCCTCTCCACAAGCCACCTCAGAACCCAACACAGGGGGAACCCAAGGAGTTACTGCTGCAAGAGAGGAACATCAGGACATGCAGGATCCACCTGCAGGACATTCCTGGGGGGAACAGGATTCCTCCCTGAGATCTGCATCCCAAGGGAGCCATCCCAGCTCTGGCTGCACAGGTGGAGCTGCTGCCAGGGCAACAAAAGCTCCTCCTCCATGAGAGATCCAGGGCAAACTGAGGCAGTGGGTCCTATTTAGCTCCACCAAGTGCAGATGTTTGGCCTTTGTACAATTCAGTCTGCTGGGAGGAAAAGCTGCAAGAAATTGTTCTACCATGAGGAAATGCAACTTGCTGGTTGTGGGAATAAAAAAGGCAGAAGGTCTTTGCACAGTTACATGTCAATTAATTTTAGTGGAAATAATCAAAAGCAATCTGATCAAACCTGATTCCCACTCCAGAGCAATCTTGGAGACATCCTGGCCCATGTGAGGATGCTCCAATGTACCACACCACAAGGAAGGCTTTTTTTACCAGAAGAAGAAAAATAAAAATCTAATATATTGTTATTTCTCCAGAGTCTTATTCTTACCTTATTCAATTCCTGCTCTGCCCCTCAGCAACACGTTTTTGTAGCCCTGAGAGAACAAAACTTAAAAAACCTTAAAAACTTAATATTCACTTTTCTTCCAGTGCTTCCCAGGCTTATCCAAGAGAAGAGACTGAATGTATGCACATATTTCTTGGAGAATAAACCCCATTTTATGTCAAGAATCTTTTCCATGGGTAGTTGTGGCAATAGTTAAGCCCCAAACATGCCCAGGTGCTGCTGTATCAGCCCAGCACTGTGCTTGTCCCAGAGAAGTTGGGAGGAGGTGTCATTTCCCTGTTGTAGCTTCCCAACTCACTCCTTTCTGCTCCTCCAAATCCACCCACCATGGAATGTGGCACATTCTGGGGCACTGCCTGGACTCACCTCTCAGGTTTTAACCTCAGCCACTTTGGGGCTGTTGCAGAATGTCCATGCCATGACCAGCAGGGAAGAACCTACAAACCCAACGTGCCAAACCACCCTCAGACTTGTTCCAAGACACCAACACACACCAGTGGTGTGTCCAGTGGTTGGACTCGACCATCTCAGAGGTCCTTCTCAACCTGAATGGTCCTCTGTGAGTTGGGGAGGCCCTGGCACAGGTTGCCCCACCATGGAAGTGTTCAAGGCCAGGTTGGACGGGGCTTGGAACAACCTGGGCTGGTGGAAGGTGTCCCTGCCCATGGTAAATGAGCTTTAAGGTCCCTTCCAACCCAAACCATTCCGTGATTCTACAACCCTGTGATCATTCAGAACCCTCAGGGTGTTCTCATGAGGCAGCAACAGGCAATGCAAGTAAAACACTGTGGTTACTCAGAAACAAAAAAGCTGAAAAAGAGAAAAAAAAAACCCTCAAGGCTGGAGCAGAGAATGTAGAGATGTGCAGGGAAGCCAAGCCACACTGCATAAATCAGGGTAAACCACAAATGTGTCTGCCACAGTCTGTCCTGGCAGCAGCTCGAGCCTGGAAGAAGCCAACTGTACCTCCTGGAGACACAGAGCCCAGGTTTGTAGATGCTATCACAATGGCAACTGCACACACCAACTGAGCCCTCAACAAAGCTGAATTCAACTGCAAAGCTTCCTCCAGAAACCACTTTGGCACAGGAAATATCCAACTGAGTGGGTGAGCCTGGGCAGGAGGGTTGGAGCTTGTGGGTTCTTGAGCAGGTCTCAGCCACCACAGCAAGGCAGGACATCTCTGGGCTGTCCCTCACACTCTGAACATTCCAAAACCTTATTGAAAGGGATTGAAAACTCCAGAAATAGCTTATTTCTCTGGGAGGGAACCCACTGCCTTTCCCAGAATCCCAGAATTGCTCAGGCTCTCCCTCCCCCTCTCACAGAAATGGCTGAATGCATCCAAATCCAATTACCATTAATATAATGATCTGTTGTGCTTCAGTTGAGTCTTTAACAGCTGGTGAGTGTTTGAACACCATCTTTTCCCACATATGTGGCCCAGGGATGAAAGAAGTTGCTCCTTTCTGTTTTCCAGGGTTGTAGACAGGGTTTGGAGGCAAGGTCTGGGCAGAACGGGGCATGGAGGCCCACCTGGGTCTGGTTTTGGTGTGTGGGGGCTTATTTCTAGTTCCCCCTCACCCTCTCATCCCCTGCAATCCTTCCTGCCACTCCCTGCAAGGGCTCAGGAATCCTCCTTGGGAGATGGAGACAGATGGGAGACCATACTCAGTGGAGAAAAAGAGAGGAACCTTCTGGTCTTTCCCCATCCTTTTCCCTCCCCACTCTGTTTCTCCTGGGACTTCCAGGAGGGAATTGAGCAACACAACATGTCCAACACCAGCCCCAGTTTGAAAGAGGAGCCACAGAAAGCAGGAGGATCCTCCTTTTTCTCCAAGAAGGTTGAAATCACAGCAAGAGTGGGTGAGAAGCACAGACAGGTCAGCTCATCAAAGTAAAACGGGTGTTTTCAGCGTGGAGACCATGGAGAACCATCCTGCTGCACACAGAGCAGAGCAGAGACGGGTCCAAGAGCACCCCACACAAGTCACAGAATCACTGGGGTTGGAAAACACCTCCAAGATCATGGAGTCACCTCCTTACAGCCCAAGGCTGGGGGGACATGGCAGGAGAGCTCAGACCTGGGCCCCTGGTCCATGGGATGCCAGCACAGGGCAGGAGCCACCTCAGCACAGCTGGACACACAGCTGGGCACAGCTGGACACACAGCTGGACACACAGCTGGGCACAGCTGGGCACAGCTGGACACACAGCTGGACACACAGCTGGGCACACAGCTGGTGCTGAAAGGGACCCCAAATAGGACATGTCCCACCAGGAGCTCCACTCCACCACCAGGTTCTTCCAGCATGGTGAAACCCCTGGAGAAATTTATGGATCTTACACATTACTGTTCTCCTCAGCAAGTTCTAATCCAGGGTCCCCACACCCTGAGCTTTCTAAAGCACCACCCCAACAGGAGCTGCCATTTGAATCTTTCTTATTGGCTTCCACCATCACAAAGCAAACCCAAACCTGGCATCTTCTGCTGATTTTCATCTCCTGTAGCACATTTCCAGCTCCAAGCAATGAAGCAGATCAGTTGTTATTCACCAGCCTTGGAAAAAACCCAAATTCTTGGAAAAACCCCTGCCTGGCTTGTGCCATTTTATTTACCTTCTGAAATTCCACCATGGAAGATGGTTGTGTAAGGAAAACAGATCATGGTTTCCCAAAAACCTAAGGCTAAGCATCTGATTTACAGTTTACATTATATTCCAAAAAGCAAATGCATGTCTCTATTTCAGAGGGACAACCAAGAGAAAAGCCAGAGCAGAATTTCCCAGCATTTCATGTCTGTTCTGTTCTGCATTTCCTTCACAAACAAGCAATCCCTAAAATGATGAAAGCTCAATGTGAATTAATTTGGGGGGAAAAAAAAACACGAAAAAAATGTTAATTAAGAAGAGACAATAAACATCCAGCTCTGGAAATCCCTTCATTAAAAAGCTCACTCTCCTCACCCAGCACAGCCAGTGACTGCCTGTATATTGGGAACCTGAATCAGTGATCTGAGTTGTACAAATACTCACAGAATCCCATGGTTTGGGCTGCAAAGGCCCCTAAAGCTCATCTTGTGCCATGGGCAGGGACACCTTTCACCAGCTCAGGCTGCTCCAAGTCCTGCCCAACCTGCCCTTGGAGAACTTCAAAATCTTGAGGATCAATTTTGCAAGACGAAGAAAACTGGTTTAAGCAGCAGAGTTAATTTATAAAATACTGACTTTCTTTGGGAAAACATTTGGGATCTTCCAAGACACTGCTGAGAAGGACCTTGCTGTGGGTGTGATCCTGATGATACCAAGTTATTACCTGAGAAAAATAAGATGGCAGAGCTGTAGAAAATAGAAGGTATTTTTAAAACTGTTGCTTTGGAAGTCCTCAAGGTCAGGATGGGGTGAGGGAGAAAACACTGTGGACCATGGGGAGGGAATGTGCTGTTTGCTCAGCAGAGAAAGTGCTGAGGACCATCCTCAAAAGGTGTTTCCCTCTCTTCAGGGACTCCAAGGGAAACCCTGCAGTGCTGAGGACCATCCTCAAAAGGTGTTTTCCTCTCTCCAGGGACTCCTGAGGAGCACTGCATGTCCAAAATTCAGCTGGCTACTAAGAGACACCAAGCCATGTCATCTCCTGCCTGCTCTGCTCCTCACAACACCCCCCAAAGCCACGAGCCACCAGGAGAACTTCCAGGAAGGAAGCAGCAGCATATGGGCTTGCAGCATCTCTGAGGCAAAAATGACAGATGCAAGACAAGAAGGAGACTTGTGGCTTCTGGTGGAGCAAAAAGCCTGAAGGCTGTCGAGGTTTTGTGCTGTTCTGAGGCACTTTCAAGGCTGGACACGGTGACAGCAGCCGTGGGAACCTGTCCAAGGGGTTCGGAGCAGGCAGGGAGGAGACTGACAGATGTTTGGAGGGAACTGTGGTGACATTTTGGCCATGGCTGGTGAGAACTCAGCCCTGAGGAAAAGAACAAGCTGCAGCACAGAAGCATTTGAGTCATGGCCTTATTTCTTTTTTTTTTTTAAATCTCTCTCCAAATTTGATTTGTTTTTTTTCTTTCTGGAGATCAGAGCAGGGCAGTGACGACATGGACTTCAGCAGCTCAGCCAGAGAAAGCAGCTGCAGTGCATTCAGCCACAAGAGAAGGAAAATGCTTGGGAAAGGCAATCAGGGAGAAAGGAGAGTGAGGGAAGACAGAACACTGAAAATTAGGGGCACAGAAGAAAGCAGAGAAGACTCCCCAAGTAACGACATTAACGATGATACAGGTGGTGAAAGGTGATGATTTGCCACACCACAAACCCAAAGTCAGGAAATTCCCTGTTTGTGAGGCTGTGAAAGTTAGAGATTCCATACCATGGCTTGGTTTCCTTGCTGCTGTTGCTGTGCAGTTGGTATTTCCTGGGCATTTCCTCCTGAGGTGATTTTCCCCCCAGCTCCACACAAAGGAGCCCCTTATGTAAGTGGCATTTTGCTCAGCACAGGTGAGGCCGTTGCCATGCACTGCACAACAAAGTCACAACTGGGAAGGAAAGTCAGGCACCCAGGGGAAAACCAAACTGCCTCCAACACACAGCAAGGGCTCTCCAGACCTTCTGCTGGAATGTTGAGGCACATTGAAATAATTCAGATGATGTTTTAGCACGTTTTGGACATGAAAAGGTGGCTGTGTCTGTTATGTGGTTTGCCATGTTAAGCTCGTGCTCACACACAGACAGTCTGGAAATCCTTCTTTCTAAGGGTGATTTTCTTCCTTTCTACAGGAGTTTCCCTCCCATACCAGGTTAGAACATGGATGTGCAGTTCAAAACCACCTGACATTAAGAACTTCTGAAAATCGAGGTGAGAACCTTCCCTCTTTCCATTAAAAATGAACCCTGAGGGTTCCCACCTCCTTTACAAGTCAATTCAAGAAGAGATTATTCATTACATCTATAAATACAAATTTTTATGCTTTCCCCCAAACCATCCAGCCTCCCTGTGCTGATTCTGGGCCACATTCTGCTCCCCTAATTCCCAGCAGGAATATCTTTCCACAGCCTCCCTTTCTCCAAACACACTGGTGGGGGTCAGACGAGCAGCATTTCAGTGCTGGGAGATACAACAGATGTTCGAGGGAATTAATGTGTATAAACCTAAACACGAGCGACTACAACCAATTAAAATGCTGAAGAACATCCTGAAGCCTGCACAGCTCATAACCAGTTTGAGGTTGTTATTACTGCTTGGATTAAATGGGAAAAAAAGGCAGCAGAAAGCATGATTCTAGAATTCCCATTTGAACCGAGTGTTGCTACACCCCAAATGGATGTTCAAAGGGAAAGCTAAAAGTCAGTTCTCTCAGTTCCACTCAGTACAATTCCCTGCTATCCAAGTTTGCAGCTTCCACTCGGATTTTTCTTCCTGTTTAACAACCCAGGACAACTGTAAGAGCTACAGAGCCACTCTCAGCAATTAGTAATTCACTTCAGAAGGAAATACAGCTCGGAAATATTTCAGCATTACTCCCAGGCACCAATTGCAACACAATGTTCTGTGGGACAAAGCAGCAGACAAGGATGGGTGGCTCAGATACCCCAAAACAAGCAGCCCATACAGATTCCAACGGGATAGTTTCATCCTCTCTCCTCTGATTCAATCTATGGAATGGGAAAGTAATGGCTATGGCTCTGTGAGAGCAGCCTTTAAAAAAATCCACATTACTGAAAGTTTCCTGGTTTAATTCCCACAGTCAACTAGTGAATATTTATGGAGACTCCTGGAATTTAAAAGGTGGACCGTGCAAGGCACACACAGAACAAATTTAGAAAGTGAGATCCTGAGAGACTTTCCTGAATTCTCTGTTTTGATCCCTGTTTATGGCACGGATTAACCAGACAGCTGACACTCAGAGGCAGCTCCAAACGACTGTAAAGGCACACAAATCGACTGTTTGGGGTTAGTAATTCGTAGAGAGGGAAAAGAAGACTCTCAGACAGAGTTTCCTTGCAAAAACTGGCTGAAAGGAGGGCTGTTTGTAGCCAGGAAAAATCGTTTAAAGGCCCCTTCGAGTGAAGTGAAAGCCCTTGGCAGCATTCGGGAGTGCCCTGTGTGCCCCCCGGTGTGCGGGAGAGGGCACAGAAAACCCCTCCGGAAGGCTCTGAAACCAATCCCTGCGTTCACCCACAATCCCACAGCGGATGGCACAGTCACCGGTGCTGCCTTCGTGCCCGAGGGTTAACCTGGCACACGGGAAGGATGCGCTGCCTGGGCAAGGGATGCTGCATGAAATCCTACACCGAACATCCTCCCGATGCCTGTGCCACTCGCGGGCAGGGCAGTGAGGGAAGGCTTTGCCCGGTGCCAAGCAGAGCTGCACAGCCCCGGGTTAAACAGCCCCTGCCACCCAGAGCCTGGGCAAGGGATGCTGCATTAGATATTACACCCAACATCCTCCCGATGCCCGGTGCCTGTGCCACTCGCGGGCAGGGCAGCGATGGAAGGCTTTGCCCTGTGCCAAGCCCAGCCACGCAGCCCCGGGTTAACCCCCCCTGCCAGCCGGCTCTTACCACGTATGTGCCACCGTGAAGCGCCGGCGCTGGCGGATGCTTTTATTGACCAGCAACTTTCTGAAAAAGCACGGAGAGTTCCTGGGCGAGCTGCGAGGGGAGATCTTTGGCGACGTGGGTCTGTTCCCGGGCAGCTTGGGCAGCTCGAGCTCCAAATGCATCTGCTCTTTGAAAGTCCTGATGTAGAGCTCGGAGTCGGGAGTGGCGAGTTCTCGGGAAGCCTCTTTGGCTGTCATAGCTCAGCCGCTGGGCGAGCTCTCACCAGGCACAAAGCGCCGGCACCGACCAAACCGCAGCGCAGCCAGAGAAATGAGGCTCGTTCACAGCCCGGGCTCGCAAAGCAAAGGCTGCCCGAAGCCACAGCGGTGCAGAGCGAAGGCTGGCGAGCCAGGAGGGGGGAAAAGCCACCCTGAGCGCAGCTGTGCCCCTGCCAGTGTGCCAGCAGGGTGGTGGCGGTGTGGCAGCTCCGGAGCCATCGAGCCCCGCGCAGCGGCTCATGAAAAATTCATCACGCCAAGCCCTTCCCTCCAGCGCTTCCCCTTCGCCCACCCAGCAGAAAAGCGGCGGATTTTAACCCTGCACCGCGAAAATCGAGGGATGCCCCCCAGCCCGTGCCAGCCGCTGCGGCCCCAGGGGGTAATTAAAGGGCTTCATTGAGAATTTGCTCGCCCCGAGCGGCGAGAGCTCCACCCAGGACGCGCTTATTGGCTCGGGGTTGCTTTGCCAAGTGGCCTCTGCCCTGCCCTGGCTGTGGCAGGGAGGAGCGGGTGGCACTTCGGGGCATCTGAACCCCCTGGCATTGTCCCTGCAGAGACCCCCGGGAGGTGCGAGCAGCACTAAGGAGGGAAAGGAGAAAGGGCTGGGAGGGACAAAAGGCAAGGGATGACAGTGTGTAGGAACAAAGAGTGCAAGAATGTCTGCTCCTGCTCCTGCTCCTGCTCCTGTCCCTGCTCCTGCTCCCGCTCCCGTTCCCGTTCCTGCTCCTGCTCCTGTTCCAGCTCCTGTTCCTGCTCCTGGTCCTGCTCCTGCTCCTGGTCCTGCTCCTGTTCCTGTTCCTGTTCCTGTTCCTGCTCCTGCTCCTGTTCCAGCTCCTGTTCCAGCTCCTGCTCCTGCTCCTGTTCCAGCTCCCGCTCCTGTTCCTGCTCCTGTTCCAGCTCCTGCTCCCGCTCCTGCTCCTGCTCCCGCTCCTGCTCCTGTTCCAGCTCCCGCTCCTGTTCCCGCTCCTGTTCCAGCTCCAGCTCCTGCTCCTGCTCCTGTTCCTGCTCCTGCTGTGCTGCCCTGGCATCTCCACACGGGCAAAGGGCAACAGATCTGCCAAAACCCAAAGGAGGGCAGAGCTGGCACCTCCCTGCAAAGACAACCTAAGTTAATTCAAATTAATTTATATGTATTTAAAAAAAAACCAAACCAAACCAAACCAGTATTTTTTTCCCTGGATATAAACACCATAAAAGCAACTCCTGGGCTTGCAAGGTGAAAAAACCCAACAACAAAGTAAGGAAGTTAAAGACAAGATTTGATGCTGGTAAGAAGAGCATAATAAATAGTAACAGGAGTGGCAGAGCATCTTTTTAACTGGTCAAAAGCAGGTGACTTGAAATGTTTCTAAAGGAGGAGGAGAGAGGGATGGGTGAACCCAGACAGTCTGTGGCTCAAGATCTGCATGTAAGAAGCTGATTGCACAGCACAGGCATCAATTCCACAACAAATCCCCAGCAGTCCTTGTCCATTCCAGTGGGTTTGCACCCAAATATCCCAAAACACTCCACAAAACCATCAGCAGACCTTCCTCAGCTTCAAAGGCTTGTCAGGGAGAGCTCCCCTACCCGGAGCCTGGGGAGGAGTTCCCAGGCACCAACCTGCCCTCTGCTATTCACCATGCACAGGAATTAAACACCAAAATCAAACAATGAACCAACCAAAGAGCCTGAGCCTAACCTGGGGACCCTGGAAAGGCAGGCAGGGTTCATGCTGAGAGGTTCAGGCAGCAGCAGAATGGGAATATTTAATGCTTTAGGAATTATGACGTGTCAGGCTGAGCTGTTACTCGACTGCACTGACAGGCAGAGAGAGACAAAGGGAGGCTGGAGAGCTCTGCTCAATGAGAAAGAAAATCCACACAAATGCTTCCCATCAGGAAAATAAGGAACTTCCTAACTCCCCAGGAAGCATATGGGGTGTTGGAGGGGCTTTGTGAGGATACATCTGATATTTTAGAACCAGTATTTCCATGCCTTTTCCTAAAGCTGTCCAAAGGGCAAGGAGCAGAGAGGGAAATCAGCTTTTAAAAGCAACAAAAGATGCTGTCCAAGGACATGCTGCTGGTGCTCAGTGTGTGCTGTCCCTCCTGAACTCAGAGATGCTGCAGAACAGTGGCCATGAAGAGGGTGCCTCCCACCATTAGGACACCCATAAATCAGCAAGGAGCTCTCAGGCCCCTCAGCCTGAGCCAGGTCCTGGGCTGGCATGGGCAAGGGCACACAAGACTGAGCCAAGGAGAAGGGAAAAGGAGCCTGTGGAGGGAAGCAAAGCTCCATTCCCTTGGGAAAGCACAAAGAATGAAAACACAAAGTGCCTCCCATGGCTCCAGGTCCTTCCACAGGCTGAGGTGGAGGACACCAGTTGCTCAGTGCACCTCAGAGCACTTTGAAGGCTCACCATGAGCTGCTCTCACTCTGCTCATCCCCTGGGTGGGCACCAGGGCTGCCCTCAGCCTGCCCATCTCCTGGGTGGGCACCAGGGCTGCCCTCAGCCTGCCCATCCCCTGGGTGGGCACCAGGGCTGCTCTCAGCCTGCTCATGCCCAGCCTGGGTGGACACCAGGGCTGCCCTCAGCCTGCCCATCCCCTGGGTGGGCACCAGGGCTGCAGGGCCAGGGTGACTGATTGTGCCCTGATATACCAATGGAAAGGCCAATGGGCATCTCACCCTTTCCCGAGCTCCTGTAACTCCCCAGGAACACACTGGGAGGCAATAATTTGTCCACCAATACAGATCATCCCCTGCAAGATGTCCCCTCCTCAGTTCAGGAGTAACAACTTCAGCACATCAGAGAAGAGATCAGTAATGTCCTGTCAGCTCTGGCAGGAAAACGGGACCACTTGGAAGAAGAAGGATAATTAAGGCAACTTTCCAAAGTTTAAGTTTACTTGGGTGAGGTTTCACACACACTTCCTCCCTCCCTGAAATGTCTTGGACTGCAGAAGGCTTTAATATATTTGATTAAATTAACTGATGGAGGCAGTAAACAACATTTTCAAGCATGTGACTCCTCATCAAAAGCTGATCTTCAGTGTGTTGGGAGCCATTGCTAAGCAACAGCAATCTATACCTTTCCTTTACAGTAGCACATTATTTACCTGGTTCTCAGTCCTGACAGCCAGGAGAGAAGGAAATGCCAGGGCAGAGGGAACTCTGGGAGTGTCCTGGATGCTTCAGGGGCAAAGGAAAAGCTCTGAGCTGATGGGGCACAGCACTTGGAGTCAGTGGCAGAGGAACTGGACCATTGTTCCTCACAGCACAGACAGATAGAACAGGTAGGCAGATCCCCTCTGTTCTTCAGGCAATTGTTCCACCCATCCATATTAGAAAGGCATCTCAAACAAATAAGGCTCAACTGACAGCAAATTAATTAGAACAATTATATCAGGTGATTGCCATGTGCTGGTGCTACTTGTACTTCTTTTTCCAAGGAGGGAAAGCCAAGGGAAACATATTTTTAATCAAGTACAGAGTCCCCTTTTAAGGAATCTTGACATTCAGTATTTCCTCTTTAAAAGCAAATCCAAAGATCTTTATCAAACGTTGAAACAATCTGAAAATTAAGAGTATGCCACTTGCCAACAATTATAACCCACAGATCCCCTCTGCCTGTTTTTAATTGTGGTTCCAGCAATTTGCTGCCACCTAACAAGTGATCCTGCAGAAACAGGGTCTGTCCCTTTGTACCTGTGAGTCCTGGAAGGGCTTTGGGGGTCTCTCATCCGTGTCAGTGTCTGTTTGGCTTAAATCAGGCCAAACAGGATTGCAAAGGTCACTTGGCAGAGATGGATGTCTTTATTCACAGCTGAGGATGCACAAGGGAAGGATTCCACCTCTTAGAAGCCAATATTTGTCTTTTAGACTCCAATTTAAACACATTTGATGGGAAAAAACCCTGACTATTAGGCCTGCAACATTATGGAATTTCACAGAACTGTCCCTTGACATGTGATGAATTTAGAGGACCAGAGGAGCTGAGGAACATCTGCTCCTGTGGAAGGGCAGCAGAACAAGATTTTGAGGAGCTGAGGAACATCTGGCTCTGTGAAGGGGCAGCAGAACAAGATTTTGAGGAGCTGAGGAACTTCTGCTCCTGTGGAAGGGCAGCAGAACAAGATTCTGAGGAGCTGAGGAACATCTGGTGAGGAGTTGAGGAACTTCTGGTTCTGTGGAAGGGCAGCAGAACAAGATTTTGAGGAACTGAGGAACTTCTGCTCCTGTGGAAGGGCAGCAGAACAAGACTGAGGAGCTGAGGAACATCTGGTCCCATGGAAGGGCAGCAGAACAAGATTTTGAGGAGCTGAGGAACATCTGCTCCTGTGGAAGGGCAGCAGAACAAGATGTGGAGGAGCTGAGGAACTTCTGGTTCTGTGGAAGGGCAGAAAAAGATTTTGAGGAGCTGAGGAACTTCTGGTTCTGTGGAAGGGCAGAAAAAGATTTTGAGGAGCTGAGGAACATCTGCTCCTGTGAAGGGGCAGCAGAACAAGATTTTGAGGAGCTGAGGAGCTGCTCCTGTGAAGGGGCGGCAGAACAAGACTGTGAGGATGAGGGGGAAAGTAAACCAAGGTAAAGGAGGAGAAAACCCAACCTATGGATAGACAATTTTCTGTTGGACTAACCGAGGGTGAGTAGAGAGAAATCTGAAAGTAGAAGAGAGAGTCAAGAATATGAGAACAGTCATTTGTACTGGGAAAGAACTCAGTTACAAAGACAGCAGTAGAGGAGGGAATAAATTTGCAGTGGAAATGTCACAGGACTGACAGGGATGTGATCTCTGGTTCAGTGCCTGAGGCAGGAGATGTGATTGCCAAGATGAGCCAGTGCTGGGAATAAATAAGAGCAAGCCAGGGAATGGGAGACAGGCAAAGAAAGGAGGAGGGAGCAGGGAATCAAAGCACAGGGAAATAAATGTCTGGAGCAAGACACAAAACTACATCAGTGAAGTGGAGGCTGCAGAAGGGGGAGCAGCCAGGAAAAGACATGCCAGGCCATGGGGCTTCAATGAGACAAGGGAAGCCACTGTGGATTAAAATGTAAGGGCAGGGAATGACAGGCAGGGCTTTGAGTTGGAGCAGAGGCTGGTTAGGAAGAGCAGAGAAGGGGATGGGGATGGGAAAGGCAGAGCTGGAGGCAGCACTGCCAAAACCTGGAGAAGATTCCAAGAAAACCAAAAGCAGTGTCACACACAAGGCTGTGTTTGTGCCAGAGAACTTCGACCTTTGCAGTGGTGGAGCAGCTTTCCAGACACAACAGAAGTGGAGAAAAGGGACAAGAAGGGTGAGGAGCATGAGCTGAAGAGACCAACATGAGAGAAACAACACAACCTTCCTTCATGCCTTCCTTGTTTCCTTTCCATCATGACCAAGAGACCCATTATATCCATCCCACCAGTGAGTGCTCCTAATTCCATGAGGGGCAGAGCCAACACTGGTTAATTCTACCCCATCCCAGTCCCATTTTCACTTTTAGCTCCCTCAGAGTAGCAGCAAGTCTGTGGATATCACATTTGCACACAGACCTAGGCCTGGCATTTTAAACCTTCACACCAAGCAGGGAGGCCCTAAAAGAATAATTTAAGCTGAATAAGAAGAATTCACTGCTGCAATTTGAGATGCATTTGATCAGCCACATCTTTCTACAAGGGGGGAAAGAAAAGCCACCACACAGCATGGAGATCAACCCTCCAAAACACACAGTCCAAAGCCAGGCCCTGAATGGAGCAGCAAAGGAACATCTGGAGCTGTGAGAGATGCTGATGTGGCTGCCCCATCCCTGCAGTGTCCAAGGCCAGGCTGGACAGGGCTTGGAGCAACCTGGGACAGTGGGAGGTGTCCCTGCCCATGGCAGGGAGTGGGACTGGATGGGCTTTAAGGTCCTTTCCAACCCCAATCCATTCTGGGATTCCATGGCTTGTCAGATTGCTCCCCACAGCCTCTGAAACTCCCACTGTGAATTCCTGAACCCACTTCCATCTCCTTCAGGAGACAGAACTGCTCCTCTGGAGTGAGCACAAGGCTGGAAGGTTCCTTGAGGTTCTTCCTGGTGCTCTCAAACCTTCCATGAGCAGCAGGAGGACGTGGGGTCAGCCAGGGGGGGAATCAGGTGGAGGAGGAATCACCTCCCTCTGTGGTCAGGTAGATCATGGAATCTCCTGAGCTGGAAGGGACCCACAAGAATCGTCCAGTCCAACCTCTGACCCTGCACAGGACACCCCAAAATTCCACCAAGTCAGTTCAAATTTATAATAACTAATAAAAACCAGCCTGGGCTTCCCAGGTGTTTTAGTGCCTGGTGGGTTTGTGTTTGGGATCGTTGGAACTGAATCCTCTCCAAGTGTAAAGCAGTGGGATTCACAGGCACCCCCAGGAGCTGCACCTTGTCTCCCAGAGCCTGTTCCAGGTGGGAGGAATGATCCATGGAAGGTGTTTTGTACCTTTGCAGGATGTCAGGTACTACAGTGAGGAGAGTGAGGTGGATCTGCGGGACCCCATCAAGGACTATGAGCTCTACAGGGAGACCTGCCAGGAGCTGCAGAGGCTCATGGCAGAGATCCAGGAGCTGAAGAGCCGGGGCATCAAGGAAAACGTAAGGAGAGGCCTCGGCATGGGGTGTGACTGAGCTGGCCTTTGGGGGTTTCCCATTAGTCCCAGAGGAATGGGAGCAGGAGGAGTGATGTCCCCTGGGGAGAGTCAGGGAAAGGGAACAGTTTGCCCTATCCCATGTTCCTGGGGAGGAATTGAGCAGCCTCCCTTGTTCCAGGCTGCTGGGGCAGGGATTGAGCCCTGGAAATGGAGCAGCATCCTTATCCCAGGCTGCTGGGGCAGGGATTGAGCCCTGGAAATGGAGCAGCATCCTTGTCCCAGGGTCGTGGGGCAGGGATTGAGCCCTGGAAATGGAGCAGCATCCTTGTCCCAGGGTCCTGGGATACCTCTGGTGCTGCAGGCTCAACCCCCTCTGTTCCTGCTGCTGAGAAAAACCACTGGAGAGATTTTTGAGCAGCCTGAGCCCCTCTCCCAGCTGTTTCCCAGGGGCTCTCTGAGATCTGACAGTGTGAGGCTCCCTCAGAAGCCCCAGTGACAGAAATGTGACTCCTTAGCATGGTGTGGAGCCCCTTTTGTGCCAGGACCTGCAGGAATTCCCTGCAGGGAAGGGGCCCTTCGGTGCCAGCCATCCCTCACCCCTCCCACGGTGCCATCCCTCCCTCCCTCGGTGCCAGCTGTCCCTCCTGGTGCCAGCCATCCCTCCTGCCTCCAACCCCCCTGTGCTGCCCCCAGGCCGCAGAGATCGACGAGCGGCGCGTTCAGAGCTGTGTCCACTTCATGACCCTGAAGAAGCTGAACCGCCTGG
Organism: Myrmophylax atrothorax; assembly: GCA_026770055.1. Taxonomy (NCBI): domain Eukaryota; kingdom Metazoa; phylum Chordata; class Aves; order Passeriformes; family Thamnophilidae; genus Myrmophylax; species Myrmophylax atrothorax. Next base: position 13,491,831 of record JAOXXN010000212.1, on the reverse strand, counting down.
CTCACATCCGGCTCAAGAAGGGCAGGGACCAGACCCACGAGGTACAGGGGGCAGGAATTCATGCTGGGATTTGGGGGGAGGTGGTGCTGTGTCTGCCTGTTCTGTGCAGGGAGTCACACACCAGCCAGGCCCTGGGGCTTGAGCTGGAGGTTTATTGGGAGACTCCGATCCTGAAAAGCTCCTGCTGGGTGCAGGGCAGCTGTAATTGCAATGATTAATGAAGGAGGGGTGTCCTGAATATGATGGGAGATCAGAAAGCTCCATCTCAAGAATCTGCTGTATAAATGTGTGTGTGATTGCCCAGGAAGCTCCAGAGTTTCACAGAATCACAGACTATTCTGAGTTGGAAGGGACCCACAAGGATCATCGAGTCCAACTCAAGCCAGTGACCCACACAGGGGATTGAACTCATGACCTTGGCATTATTACAACCAAGTTTTAACCAACTGAGCTAATCTCAGTTCTTGGAGAGGGGACTCAGTCCCTGTGCCTGTCCTGTGCCTTGAAACCTGCTGGAAGGAGCAGAGTCAGGCTGATGTCACAACCTTTTTTCCCTGAGCCCTTAAAAATGTCATTCTTCCCCCAAAAAATCATTGCATAGCCCCAAATCCGCTGCCCCAAGGTGTGGTGGTGATTGGGGGGTGTTGGTGGCTCTCCTGGGGTGTCTTTCCTGGGAGGAAGGCAGCGGCTCCATCCCTGCTCTGGCCGTGTCCGTGTTCCAGGCCAAGCAGAAGGTGGACGCGTATCACCTGCAGCTCCAGAACCTGCTCTACGAGGTGATGCACCTGCAGAAAGAGATCACCAAGTGCCTGGAATTCAAGTGAGTGTGGCCAAGGAGCAGAGGGAGCAACAGTGTCTGGGATGGGTAGAGGCTTCCAGCACTTGCCACGTTGCCTGAGCCCCCTGCAGTAGGAGAACACCTGCAGGTGTCACAGAGCCATGGAATGGTTTGGGCTGAAAGGGACCTTAAACCTCATCTTATTCCACCCCCTGCCATGGGCAGGGACACTTCCCACCAGCCCAGGTTGCTCCAAGCCCTGTCCAACCTGGCATTGGACACTCCCAGGGATGGGGCAGCCACAGCTGCTCTGGGCACCTGTGCCAGGGCCTGCCCACCCTCACAGCCAACAATTCCTACCCCATATCCCATCTATCCCTGCCCTCTGGCAGTGGGAAGCCATTCCCTGTGTCCTGTCCCTCCATCCCTTGTCCCAAGTCCTTCTCCAGCTCTCCTGGAGCCCCTTTAGGCACAGGCAGTGGAGGAGAGCACAGGTTCAGCTCCCTGGTGGGGGTGGTTCACGAGGGGAGGGCAGGGAGCACCAGTGGAACGCTCTCCTGTGGGACACGTTGGGTTTGGCTGTGCTGCAGCACTTCCCACCCTTCCCTGACCTGATCCATCTGTCCTCACAGGTCCAAGCACGAGGAGATTGAGCTGGTGAGCCTGGAGGAATTCTACAGGGAGGCCCCCCCTGAAATCAGCCGCCCTGCCATCACCCTGGCAGAGCCCCACCAGCAGACCCTGGCCCGCCTGGACTGGGAGCTGGAGCAGCGCAAGAGGTGGGTCAGCTGTGGCCCTGTCCCTGTCCCTGCTCCAGGGATGTGGGCAGGCACCTGGTGCTCCTGGGTGTCCCTGCTCCCTGTCCCTGCTCCCTGTCCCTGCTCCCTGTCCTTGCTCCCTGTCCTTGCTCCCTGTCCTTGCTCCCTGTCCCTGCTCCAGGGATCTGGGCCGGCACCTGGAGCTGCTGGGTGTCCCTGCTCCCTGTCCCTGCTCCCTGTCCTTGCTCCCTGTCCCTGCTCCAGGGATCTGGGCAGGCTTCCAGATCTGCTGGGAGAGCAAACATGGGGGCTCAAGGTTCATCCCCCTTGGATCAATGTGGAACAAGTGACACATCTATAGTGTGATTGGGAGATTCCCTCTGTGTGGAGCTGGGCTGGTTGGGATCCTTGTTCCATAGGTCAGGAAATTTTATTTCCATTCCTGATGATCCCTGTTGTGTCTGCAAGGAGCAAAAGGAGCCCAGCCTGGCTGGAGCTGCTGCCATTCCATGCCATGGTGTGGAGCTGCCAACCATCCACCTTGTCCCCACTGTCCAGGGGCTCCCTGACTCTTGCTCCATGGGAAAAGCAAACATGGCACAGCATTCCTGTGTTTGGATAACAGGCAGGCAGTGTCCAGGACCCTCCTTCTGGAAAGTTCAGTTGGAATGTGCTGGTCAGTGCTTCCTGAGGGCAGCTCAGCAGAGCAGACTAGTGAGAGGTGCTGGGTGACTCCAGCCCTTGTGCTTCCTGTCTCCCAGGCCATTCCCCTCAAACCTGGCATCTTTTTCCTGGTGGAGGGCACAGTTGGGATCCTCCAGCTGGCTCTGCCTGCAGGACATGCAGTGAGTGTTCAGCTGGAGGTCTCTGAGTGTTCTGATTAAAAATGATCATTGCAAACCTCATGGAGACCCACAGTTAAATTGCTGAGATGCCTTGGAATTCCCAGTCCTCACCCCATGGTATCCAGGGAATGCCACTGTGCCCCTCCCGGCACTGCTGAGGTGGGACACGGCCTTCTCCGCTGCTCCAGAGCAGTTCCAGTGTTGAGGTCATTCACATCCATCCACGACTTACCTTGCTGTATGAGCTGTGCAATCCCATGGATTGGCTTTGGAATGTTCTGCAAGGTGCCTTTGGAGGGTGGGAATGTTCTGCAAGGTGCCTTTGGAGGGTGGGAATGTTCTGCAAGGTGCCTTTGGAGGGTTGGAATGTTCTGCAAGGTGCCTTTGGAGGGTGGGAATGTTCTGCAAGGTGCCTTTGGAGGGTGTGCAGGGATTTCAGTAGCTATTTTGGGGAAGTATGTGAAAACTGGACCTCAGAACGTGTGTAGGAGCCTGTTGGGGCTTGTGTTGACCCCCACAAATACAGTTTTGCCCAGAAACAGAGGTTTCCAAGTCCTGCAATGTGACACCTGTTCCCCCTCAGCAGGGGCTTGTCCTGAACAGTTCACTCCCATTCCCAGCTTCCCTGCTCCTGCTGGGAAAGGGCTTGCAGTCAACAGCAATAAGGAGGTTTAACATGTCCTCCCTAATCACGGGGCTTGGAGCATCGTGGTGAGCTTCCCTTTTCCTGGGCTTTCTGTGTTACACCTTGACTAAGTGACCTGATGTGAAGTGGAAGAGCCTCTTTGGGAGCTTGATGGGGTCGTGGCAGCTGCTGTGGGAGCAGATCTGAGGGAAGATCCACTTACTGCCCCTTCTCAGAGCACAGCACGAGCCTGAGCTTCCCCTTTGTCTCCCTGTTCGTTTCCCATCCTGGATCAGTTCCTTCCTACATCCACTTGCCCTTGGCATGAGCAGCAATTTGTTTATCCTGTGTCTGAGCTCTCCTGGTTGGTGTGTCAGGCCTGGAGAGCTGGGGCCTGTCACCCAGGTGGATCCTGGCAGGTTTTGCAGCTGTGGTGCGTGGCAGTAACAGAATTCCCACCCCCAGGCTGGCAGAGAAGTACAAGGAATGCCTGACCAGCAAGGAGAAGATCCTGAAGGAGATTGAGGTGAAGAAGGAATATCTGAGCAGCCTCCAGCCTCGGCTCAACGCCATCATGCAGGTACCTGAGCTCTGCAGGAGGGAACAAGGTCCTGGGGGCTGAGCTGAGGTCCTGCTCCCAAGGGCAGTGCCTGGGCTGGCTTGGATTTGGAGCTGGTTTATTCCCAGTGGGTGAGGGGCAGATCCACCTCATGCCAAGACCCCCGGAGTCTCCTTGTTTATGCGGCAATTCCTGCAGAGCTGGAGGAGCCGCTAAATGGGCCTTTCCCTGGGGACCCCCACGCTGTTCCAGCCCCCTGCAATTGCCGTGGGAGGGAAGAACAGCAGAAGGAACTGGGTTATGTTCAGATCCAAAGCTTTCCCAGCCCAGGCCAGCCCGGCCTTTCCCTGGGGCTCACCGTGCCCGTGGTGTTTAACCCAGTGCTGGCTCCGAGGGGTGAGGAGGGTGAGCTGTTCCCTTCCCAGTGCTGAAGGCTTTCCCTGTCATTCCCAGGCCTCCCTGCCCGTGCAGGAATACCTGTTCATGCCCTTCGACCAGGCACACAAGCAGTACGAGACCGCCCGGCACCTCCCGCCGCCTCTCTACGTCCTCTTTGTCCAAGCCAGCGCCTACGGACAGGCCTGTGGTGAGCACAGAGGGGGAGCACGGCCCTTGGAGAGGGATCTGGGATCACTGCCCTCCCCAAGGCCAGATTTCACTCCTGCTTGCAGGAATCACCCCCCTGGGGGGCCCTTTCCACCCCGTCTGCTGTCGGATTCTGCTGAGAGCCCGGAGCGTGGGGTGGCCCCATGAGGCAGCAGCATTTGAAACCTTGTTTGCTCAGCTGCCTTGCTGGAAGAACTGCTTGGGAAGCTCACTTCCCACCCCTTCCTCCCCTGCCAAGGTCGGCAGGGATGTCCCTGCAGCCTGTGAGCTGCCTCAGTGCTGTCACAGCCTCCCCAACATTGTCACCCCATGGTGGTGGGGACTCCAGGGCAGGTGGTGCCTGTGCCTGCCTCTTCCCTCAGCTCATCTGGAAGCCTTCACTCCCTCAGACAGCTTTGTATTCTGAGGGGCTTTCTGGAGCTTCCTGAGTTGGGAGGAATTTCCTGGAAGGGGTCAGGGATCCCTCCAGGGTGTCTGCATGGAGAAGGATGTGATGTCCCTGCTGTCATGCCACTCTGGGAGTGGAACAGGTTCCAGAGGAACAGGGAAGGACAGTGTGGCACTTGGCCACACCAGGGCCCTGCTAGTAGACATCTCCAACTATGATGACATGGCTCCTCGCTCCCTGCTTGTGCCAGCCAGACCCCAATCCCTCCTGGCTCCTGATTTGGCCCTAATGGATTCCAGGGAAAGTCCTCAATACCCAGCATTTTCCTTCCTCTGACCCTTTCCTGCCCAGGACATCCTGCCCTGTGGTGGCATCAAGGAACCTTCCAGATGACTGCTCTTCTCACTGACCCTTTGTTGGAAATTTTTCTGCCAGGAATTAGAAGTTTTGGTGGCAGGGCTGCTCTGCCTACTGCCTTTCCCAGCAAAAGTGGGATTCCTGGCTCAGCTTCCCTGTCTCCTCTGCAGATAAGAAGCTGGTGGTGGCCATTGAAGGGAGTGTGGAGGAAGCCAAGGCCCTGTACAAGCCACCTGAGGACTCCCAGGGTGAGTTGGGGTGTTGATTGATGGACGTGTTCCTGTGTGTCTGCAGCTCCTGGGACCCTGCTTTTGTTGGGAGAGGGATGTCTGGGGCAGCATCCCTTGGGGAAGGGTCTGGTGGTCCTGCTGGTGGTGGGAGAGCTGAGCCCTGGGTGGTCCCTCCTTACACCCCTCTCTCTGTGCAGATGACGAGAGCGATTCCGACGCGGAGGAGGAGCAGACCACGGTAAGGGACAGCTCTGTCCCCTCTGGGTCCTCTCCCAGCACCATATCCTGGAACGTACTGGGAGAGCTGGGCCTGGGTGGGGCTGGGAACTGGTCCCTGCACGCTGTGAGTGCGTGTGGAGATGCACTGCTGTTAAATTCAGGCTTTTCTTGGGATGAGGGAGGTGCCATTTCCAGTTTCTGTCCTAAATGCAGGAGAGCCAGGATACAAACGTGCTCCACCTGGGTCCCACCACACTCACATCCCGCTCCAGATGGAGCTGCTCCACTTTGTATAAATAGCCCGAGGGCAGGGAGCTGGTGTCCAACAGGGAGGGATCTGTGTCCATCCCCTGCCAAAAGCATTCTCCTCACTGGGGGTTGTTCAACACTCCTTCAAGGAGCTGTTCATCCTGCAGATAATTCCTGCTGGATGCTGGGGACAGGCTGGAAGTGCTGGTTGCCCCCAGCATCAAAGCCTGAGGGGGATCTGGGCCTCCACTCCCACCACCTGGCAGAGCACTGGATGTACTGGGCTGTTCTGTGAGGAGGAATAAAGGGAAGAGCCTTGGGTGTCCAGAGAAGGGGCTGAAGCACCAGGAGTGGCTGAGGGAGCTGGAGGGGCTCAGCCTGGAGAAAAGGAGGCTCAGGGGGGACCTTCTGGCTCTGCAATCCCTACCAGGAGGGGAGAGACAGAGGGGGATCAGGCTCTGCTCTGGGGAACAGGGACAGGAGGAGAGGGAATGGCTTTAAGTTGTGCCAGAGGAGGGTCAGGCTGGATATTGGGAAAGATTTTCTCACTCAAAGGGTGGTCAGGTCCAGAGCAGGGGTGGGGTCCCCATCCCTGGAGAGATTTAAAAGCCCTGTGATGTGGCATTTGGGGACATGGTCAGTGGTGGCCTTGGCAGTGCTGGGGGATGGTTGGACTTGATGGTCTCAGAGGACTTTTCCAACCTGAGTCATTCCATGATTATAGAATCTGCCCCTTGCAGTGGGAAAGCTTTTGGGGCCAGCAGGGCCTTGGCTTTGTCTCCCAGGGATGGGAATGCTCCTGGGAGCAGAAGGAGTGACAAGAACTGGAGCTGGGCGAGGGTTTCCTGCTCCCCTCCCTGCCCAGGGCAGCTCTGTGGCCGTGGGGCTGGTGGGTTGGGGGACTAAAGAAGGACAGAGCAGTGGGATGGGAAGGTGTGGTCCATGGGGAGGGGCAGGAGGAGGCTCTGAGAGCTGTTTGTGCCCCCAGAAGCGGCGCAGGCCCACCCTGGGGGTGCAGCTGGACGACAAGCGCAAGGAGATGCTGAAGAGACACCCCTTGTCTGTCACCATCGACCTGAAGTGCAAAGGTGAGGGCTGTGGGGAGTGGCAGCAGGACAGGGACAGCCCAGCAGCACCTTGGGGTCCTCAGGGAGAGCTGAGGGTGGGGAGGGGTTTTCCTGAGCGTGGCCTTCCACAGAGACTGGACAAGGTGTATCAGCTCTGCCTCCCTGAGCATCTCTCCCCTTCCACACCAGTGGGGTCACCTTGCTTTGCAGCTCCTCCATCTAGTTGGGACCTTTTTTCTTCTCATGGGGTCTTGGGCCTTGCAGACACCAGCTGGGAAGCGCTGGTGGGATCGTGTTGGGGTTCCAGTGCATCCAGTTGCTCCCACCCCACCTCTCTGCCCCATTGCTGCTGTCCCAGCAGAGCGGGGAGTGTCCTGCTCCGCAGAGCGCTCCGAGCTGGAGCAGCCACCAATGCTGTCCCTTCTCTGGCACAGATGAGAACGTGCTGCACCTGACCTTCCACTACCTGATGAACCTCAACGTCATGACAGTGAAGGCCAAGGTGACCACGGCCATGGAGATGACCACGGCCATCAGTGCCGGGTAAGGAGGGTCTGGTGGGTGCTGAGCTCATTGGGCAGGGATCCCATGGGATCCAGGAGCCCTGCATGGCCTGGAGCTCATTGGGCAGGGATCCCATGGGATCCAGGAGCCCTGCACAGCCCAGAGCTCATTGGGCAGGGATCCCATGGGGTCCAGGAGCCCTGCACAGCCCAGAGCTCATTGGGCAGGGATCCTATGGGGTCCAGGAGCCCTGCATGGCCTGGAGCTCATTGGGCAGGGATCCCATGGGGTCCAGGAGCCCTGCATGGCCTGGAGCTCATTGGGCAGGGATCCCATGGGGTCCAGGAGCCCTGTATAGCCCAGAGCTCATTGGGCAGGGATCCTATGGGATCCAGGAGCCCTGTATAGCCTGGAACTCATTGGGTAGTGCCCCCTCTGGTCCACAGGGTCTGGGAGCCCTGCACTGCCCAGGCACCCTCCTCCTCTCCATGTGCCATGACAAGGTGGGGCAGGGAGTTTGGGAACCTTTGGCAGAGCTGTCAGGAGCTGGGAAGAGCCTCTCCTGCTGTCACATTCAGCCTCCCTCCCACAGTCCATGCCTGGCAGCTCCCTCACCTGCCTGCTCCACAGATCACCTTGTCCTGAGCTCCAGAGATGCAGCTGCCTCTGCCTGTGCTCCCCAGAGTCCTCTGGAGCCTGATTTGTGTGAGGAATAGCTGAAGTGGCAGCTGTGGGAGTGTGCCCAGGGAGCTCCCATCAGCTGCCAGCTCTCTGGTGGCTCTCCCGGGGACAGGAGGAGGTGCCTGAGGAAGAGGGAGGTGGGAGAGGCTGGCCTGGGCTTCCCTGGAAGCAGGTGCTGCCTCCCAGCCTGTCCTGTGTGCAGCCTCCCCATCCTGTTGGGGTTCTCTTTTCAGTGTAGAGACCCCAACCCCCCCGTGACAGCTGCTCAAGTTCCTGCACAGTGTTCCCTCCTGCTGCCCTTGGCTGTGTTACCCCACACCAGGGAGGCTGTGCCTTGAGCCAGACCCCAAATCCTACAGCCCACTGTGCTTGGGCAGGCTTGGGAATACAGTCAGGCATTAAGAGGTTTTCTGCACTGGAGGGAGCAGCTTCCTGGCAAGTTGGTACCCTGTGATGTCCATCCTTTTCCCAGCCAGAGTGGAGACAGATCTTTTGGAGAGGAATTAGGGGAAAGCCATTCTGGTTGTGAACTTGTGGAGCTCATAATCCCCTTCTGTGTGTTTGGGGTCAGTCAGTGGCCACCCCAGAGACATGTGGAGCCCAGGCTGCCTCTGATTGACCTCTCCTCTCCTGCTGCCAGGGACCTGCTGTCCCCAGACTCCCTCCTCAACTGCCTCTACCCAGGAGACCATGGGAGGAAAACGCCCAACCCAGCCAACCAGTTCCAGTTCGATAAAGTGGGGTGAGTGAGGGTGGGTGGTGTGAGTGCCCCGCTCCCAGCCTGGCACATCCATCCCTGGCTTGGCAGGGAGGGTTTGGAAGCTGGGAGGTTGCTGTCCTGCCAGTTGCTCACCAGGCACAGTGTGGGGAGCAGGAGGAAGCAGCCCCTGCTCACGGGCTGGGTGGTGGGATGCTCTGGTGACGTGCCCTTCCTTGTTGTCCCCACAGCATCGTGACCTTGAGTGACTACGTGTCAGAGCTGGGGCACCCCTACGTGTGGGTGCAGAAGCTGGGTGGTCTGCACTTCCCCAAGGACCAGCCTCAGGCATGGCACCCCTTCCCCTCTCCCCCACAACTGAGCTGAGCTTTGGGGACACTCTGGGCACACCTGTGTCCTGTCCTGTCCCCTCAGAGCTTGCTGGCACCAGCTGCTCCCACCCCCCCGGGGCTGGGACAGCCTGGGCTGGATCTGTATGTGGGGCCACACTGGTGTGTTTGAGGTCACACACGTGACCCTGTCAGTGATACAAAGCGACCCAGCGGGTGCCAGTCCCCGTGGCAGGGTGGCTGCTGGCCTGTGGGGTCCCAGTGGGGCCCACGGGCTGGTGTGACGATGCCACCCCTCGTGCCCACAGCACACGGTGGCTGCTGACAACTCTCTGAGCGCCAGCCACATGGAGCTGACAGTGAAGCTGCTGCGGAGCCGCCTCCAGTCCCGCCTGGCCCTGCACAAGCAGTTCGCCTCCCTGGGTCAGTGCTGGGCTCCCTGGGGACACTGGGGCAGTGACGGGGTCCTGCTGGGCTCCCTGGGGACAGGGGGGCAGGGGCAGGGTCCTGCTGGGCTCCCTGGGGACAGGGGGGCAG
>JAOXXN010000212.1:13408571-13424108 GCA_026770055.1 Myrmophylax atrothorax | reverse complement strand
TCCCCACCAGCGTCTCCCCTTCCCCAGCATCCCATCACTCTTCCCCCCCCTCCATCCATACTTGTCCATCTTTCCCGGACCTCCACGCCGTCCTCTGCCTCCTCCACCCATCTGCTCCATGAGGGGGCCGGGGGGTCCCCCGGGGCCTCCTCCTCCTCCTCCTCTCCGGCTGCCTCCTCCGTAGCCTCCTCGGTCCATGCCGCGGCCCCCTCGGAACCCGCCTCTGTCTCCGCCGCGGCCGCCGCGGAACATCCCTCCGGGGCCGCCCCGGTCCATCAGGCCCCCGCCGCGCCCACCGCGCATCCCCCCGGGGCCGCCGCGGCCGCGCTCACCGCCTGGGGGGACGAGAAGACCCTCAGTGACCCCAGGGGAGCACACCCCGCTTCGGGGGTACCCTGCCCCGTGATCCCCGACATCCAGCTCTGGCACGAGCAGAGGGAGAAGGCCCAGGATCTCCCGGGGACTCTGAAGGGATTCGGAGATTGCAGCATCCACCCCTCATTCAGCTCCTCCTGAGCCAGAGAAGCCACAGCTCGTCAGGGCCCTAACGAGGTGGGAGCAGTGCCCGGAGGAGCTGGGGTGCTGCTGGACAGCCCCCCAGGAAAGGGCCCCCAGATCTAGGAGCACTGGGAAGCACTGGAGGAATGGTGATCCCAGCCTCCATGTCATGGCTCATGGAGCAATGAAGGCCTTGCACCTCCAGAGGCTGGCCCAGCTGTTCCCCAAGAAGCCCAAGGCCAGGCCTGGAGTGTCCCACTGGGAAGCAGAGCCGTGATCCCCCCACACGTACCTGGAGGGGGGAAGGGGGGCGGGAGGAAGCCCTCGGGTTTGGGTGCCTTGCACTGGTTACACTCCGTTCTCCAGGCGAAGTTCTGGTTTCCACAGCCCCTGGGTACAAACACCAGTCAGCCCAGGGCAGGAGCACGTTCCTGCCAGGGTGACACTGGGAAGCACCACAGGCTGGAGAGCAGGTGCAGAGCAGACACAGGAGAAGGACCTGGGGCTCATCTCCTTGCCCAGCTCCCTCACTGGGATGGGGATCTGGCTGCATGTTAAACCACAGCCCCCAGCAGTGACCCAATCCCTCCCTCTGTGCCAGCTGGGAAGAAGGAGCTTCCTGGGAAGGCCCAGCAAGTGATTTGGGAAAAGCCTCCTTGTCCTGGCCAGCTGCTTGGACAACAGGGCCAGGGGGTACTCACGGGTTGGGGCACTGCCAGTCGCCGGCGCGGTGCTGGACGCTCCCTCCAGAGGGGTTTCCCCGCGACCCCCGCGGGCCTCGCGAGGAGAAGCCACCCCTGTCTCCACCTCTTCCACCCATCCGGCCCATGGGGCCGCTGGGGCCACTGGGCCCCCCTGGGCCCCCAGGACCCCCCGGACCTGCAGGAAGGAGCCCTGTTACTGTGGGAGCCGCGGCAGGCGAGGGGACAGGGAGCAGCTCCGGGGGGTCCCACACGGTACCTCCTCGCAGAGGGGGGGGCATTCCCCGCTGCTCCCGGGGGGGCATCCCGCCCCGCAGGCTGTTCATCGGGCCCTTCTTCCGGGCCAGGGTCACCTTCAGCTTGCTGCCCTGGAAATCCTTCCCTGGGGGGGACACAAGGACAGGACATCAGTGCACACCTGCACCCAGGTGCTTCCCACAGGGAATTCCATCCCAAAGCCCCTCCCACACTCACCATCAAACCATTCCACAGCTGTTTTGGCAGTAGACGGGTCATCGTAGGACACGGTGGCATCGCCTTTGGGCTTGCCGGTTTCCTTGTCGATGTAGAGGTTTATCATGGGCTGCCCCGTCCTCTTGTTCATCTAAGGGACACTGGAATGTCACCTGGAGTCCTGTCTCCCCACAAGCCCAGTGGGGATTTACTCCCTGTTCTGCTCCCAGACAAGCAAGGCTTGTTCTGAGGAGTGCAGGGCAGCAAAGAGCCCCCCTAGGCCTACCATGGGTGACAGTGACTGCCCAGACACCCCAAAAATGAAGAACAGGCCCAAAAAAGTGTTGCCAGGCCCAACAGGCCTCTCCCAGGGACCTGCAAGCACCTGGACTGGAAGGATGTGAGCAATGGGAAGGGAGGAGGAGCAGGAGGAGGAAGGGGGTGATCTTCCCCTGCCAGCTGGGGGTCACAGGAGTGCCCTCACCTTGACAACACCGCACTGTTTGAAGAAATCTGCCAGATCCTCCAGGGTCACATTATCATTGAGTCCCTGCACATACACTGCAGTGCTGTCTGAGTCCTCCTCTGGGTCCATAGGGGGGCCTAGGAGACAATTTCCAGGGTCAGTACAGGGAGAGGAAGGGCTGGGATACCCCAGGGCCGAGTTCTTTCCATCCCATCATTCCTGTCATTCCCAGCTGCAGCTCCACTCAGTGAGTGACAGGAAACCCCAGGCCCCCAGGGAGGTGACTGCACCCCCCACCTCCTGCCAGACAGACCCCACACCCACCCATGTGGGAAGAACCCCCTGGTTACATCAGGACACATCCCAGGGGAGAGATGAGGAAGACCTTGGTGCCCTCTGCGCTCCTGCACATGGACATCCACCCCCCTTTTCCGATGCTGGAAGCTGACGCATAACTTCCAGACACGCCTGCAGGACAGGAAGGGACAAGCCACACGGCCACAGGCTGGTGTGGCACGAGAGGAGGCTCCAAGGCTACTGCAGAATCCCTGGAAAAGCTCCAGAGCAGCCCCCAACCCGCAGCTACTGCAGAATCCCTGGAAAAGCTCCAGAGCAGCCCCAACACCCCCAATTCCTGCAGAGAAGGGTGGGTGTCTCACAACCACATGTGGTGTTCCACAGTCCAGCTGTCTGGATGAGTTGGGAATCAAGCAATGATGGGAACAGGCAGAAAGAGACTGGAAGCAGGGCTACACCTGCCGTGGGGTGACACCCGCCGTGGTCAGGAGGACACAAGGGTCCAACGAGCTCAGGAGGGAGTTTGATGGGAATTACCTAAATCCAGGTCAGGTCCTTCCTCCATGTGTCCTGCCAGGCGGGAGAGAAGCACAGGGAGTGGTGTTAGTGCAGGCCCTGGGGCTGGAGAACCAACACACACAACACTATCTACACCTCAGCACCGGCACGGCGTGAGGGGGAACCTCCAACTGACCTGCGCCGCACAAACAGCAGCACTGCACCTTACTGGGCCATCAGGTGGCTACTTTTAGCACTTTTGCAAACCAATAACCACTATTACATTGTCTTTTTTAGCACTTTTTCAAACCATTAACCACTACCACACTGATTTTTAGCAGCTTTCAAACCGTTAACCACTATTAGGCTGATCTTTTTTTAGGAGCTTTCAAACCATTAACCGACTATTACACTGATTTTTACAAAATGTTATACCAAGCCAATCGGTTTTAAGTTCACTAATATAAGTTACTTAATATAAAAAGAAAAGATTTATTACATCCAAACCATTTCTTTTCCCCAAATTACAGGAGTGGTTGCTCAACTCTTCCACTGTGTCCTGTGACCGCATACCCTTAGGCATCGCCGGCAGTACCCATTACAGTCTTGTTGCATATGTCATTTTAAACCACTTAAACGAATAAAAAATTACACTTTGTTCTAAAAAACTGACTGCAAATGCTTTTTTTTTTTTTTTTTTAACACTATCCATTGTAATGCTCAAAAACTTACCACCAGGCTTATTGAAGCCACCTCGCTCTCCAGCGCTGCTGGGGGGATAAACGAAGAAATGAAGGCCTTTCCCTTTACAAAGCCAGCACCGCTCTGAGCCTCTGCGGCTCACAGGGGAGAAGGGCACTGGCTAAACATCTCCAAACATCTCTCTGTCTCTGTCTCATCTCGGCACTAGGCCTTTCTTCAGGGCAGCTTGCTCAAATTTTCTTTACATATAAGCAACCTGGTGTGGTTTGAGGCACCGCTTTGCTGTCGGTGCCCTGGCGTTACTCAGGTATCATCGGTGCAATACTTGGCAAAGAAATGGGGTTTGTGTTATAAATTGGGATGGGGTTTTTTTTGTGTTTCAGAGAAATTCAGGGGGTGTTTCAGTGGTCAACTCCCTCCCCTCGGTGTGGCCACGAAGGTGCACCCTCAGCCTGTGGCAGCGCCGGGCCCGCGGGTCCCTGACATTTAACAGTGTAAAAGGAGACAACCACACGCGAGAACCTACAACACAGTTCAGCTGACATCGCCCCTGGAACCCTCAAAATAAAGCCATACATTCAGGTCACTACTGAATTTAACAACTCTCTGGAGGGAGAACTTACAGAGTACAGCGGGGGCTCCAAGGCCTGGGGTGCAGCTTTGTGGACACACTCACATTTGGGCAGGTGCCAATGCAAACGAGGCCAAGGCTTTCACCAAAAGCTTTGGCCGAAGCTTTCACAGCTAAAACTGCTTTTGGAGTGTGGTGGATAAGCAGGAAAATGCCACCTGGAAAAGGATTTGAGCTGTTTCTTGCTCTTTTTTTTGTTTTTTTTTGGGGGGGGTGAGAGAAGCTGTTTGGAGGAGGGAGAGCACCGTGCATTTTCTAGCAAGTATTGCACCTCTAATACTGGGAAAAAAAGAAGTCAATACAGAATCTCGAGCTGTTGCATGCAGCTTTGCCTCCTCTCGTTAAAGTACACACCATTTACGTAATGTCTCTCTTTTTTAAACATCAGACTTTTACACTTTTTTTTTTTTTTAACGTTACACAATTCTAAAGTAGTAGTATACCCTCCTCTGGTTTTATTACCAAACAACAAGTATGCAGTTACCAAAGTTACAGAAGGATTCCGTTTATACAATCAATACATTGGGTTAAAAATATTCTATGTATATTTTTCCTCTCCATATGGACACCGTGTCTAGTCCCACTTTTCATTATGCTGCCGGCTGAGTACTGAGTACGGGTACTTTTTAAGTATTGAGGTGTATACAAGGCTCTCACTTTGTAACCTGTAGCATATAAATGCGACAAAGCATGTTAAAAAGTTTCCATTGTCATAAAATATCAAATCATCGAGGCAATGAAAAAGGGCACGTTAATAACATCGAGCTCCTTACCTGCTGGAGACACTGAAATCCATCACCACAGCATTCTAAGGTGGGCCGAGTTCCCCTACCTGCCCTGGGCGTCCCCTGAAGGCCACCTGTTCTATGGACAGCACAAACTCTACGTCCATAAGGCGGGGGGGGACCCTTTGTAAGGGTCTGGCCAGGTGGGAATTCACTAGGGACGCAAATTTGAGCTGGGATTAAGGTGTGAGATCAGACACAGGTGACAAATCTTTGGCGGGAGCAGCTCTGAAGGGGCTAGAAATTTGAAGATGTGATGATAGACATTTCAGGTGTCTACATCTACTTTTATTGTTAAGAGAGAAATCCATCAGGGGTGAAATCTTTATGCAGATCTGTGGAACTCTGTTCCACACGAGCCAATTCGGAGCTGGATATTCCCACACAAACCAGCCCTTTTCATGTCTTTCTTGGATTTCTCTGATAAAGATTTCATGCCACATCAATGTGCTGCGACAGAGCTATGCAGAATGGGGCCATCCATTGCCCAACCGGGCTGTGCCACACAGGAAGAAGTTGCCTATGGAGAGCAGTCGCCATCAGGGCCACCCTGCCAGCACCAGGGCAGGCACAGCGCGTCCCACTAGGAGTGTCCACCTAGGGACACTCTGCATAGCTCTGAGCAACAGGCTGAGGGGATGGAACACACACAAAGCTACAAATTCCCTCTCTGAGGAGCCTCTGGGGTGAGTTTTCCTCCCTCACCTCTACCAGGACAACCTCCAGACAGGGAGTGACAGCTGAAGGCACAGGTGACCCAAACCAGGTTGAGCCATCAGTTACGATGGCCAAACTGATCCAGAGCACCTGAACACTCCGAGGGGGAGCTGGCCTGGGAGCCAAACCTCTTCTCTCTGTTCTTGGGGTCCTTGTCCACGCTCCAAGTGTCCCAGGCACTCAGAGCCATGGCTCCGACAGCAGCACACACAGTGTGTGCTGCTCTGGTGAGGAGGCTGACTCGAGGCTCCTGCCCTGCCAGGATCCCACTCCTGAGGCACAGGGAGTGACCCCTGGGCCCGGTGGGAGGTTTGTGTGCGTTCCACCCACAGTCACTGTTAAACCCCACAGAGGTTCCACCTCTGGACGACCACGAAGGGAGCTGAAAGTGCCACGGTCAAGCAATACCCCCAATTTACCCCTCCCTGGGGCCCAACCAGCCGCAGGACAAACCAAACAGATCCTGCTCCTATCTCCCTTAGGGTAATGCTTCCATGGATTACAAGCCATGCTGCTACAGAGATGTTCTCCATGGAAGCACAGTCGGCAACGACAACCTTTCAGTCCCTTCTTTCTGTTTCAAATCCTACAGGTAAACCAGGATTAGGTAAAAGGAGAAAAGATTTGCTCTTACCCCATTCCACCGCGTCCTCCTCCCCGCCCACCTCTGCTCATGCCTCCTCGATCATATCCCCCTCGTCCCCTGCCCCTGCTATCGGGGCCGCTCAGGCTCCGGGTCTCTCCTGGGCTGGAGAAGCCTCCGGACTCCTGCCCGTACATGTTCATGCTGCTGGGATGGTCCTGGCGGAACGAGCCTGGGGAGGGGTGTGACACACATGTCAGGGAGTTGCAGCCCTTCCACCCGCCCTCAGCCACAACAGCAGCGGCAGCACAGGAGCTCAGGATGCAGAAACCCTCTGAGACCATCGAGTCCAACCATCCCCCAGCACTGCCAATGCCACCACTGCCCATGTCCCCAGGTGCCACATCCACAGGGCTTTTAAATCCCTCCAGGGGTGGGGACTGCACCACTGCCCTGGGAAGCTGTGCCAGGGGTGGACAGCCCTTTCCACGAAGGAATTTTCCCTGACACCCAACCTGAACCTCTCCTGGCACAACTTAAGGCCATTTCTTCTCTCCTGTCCCTGTTCCCTGGAGCAGAGCCCAACACCCCCCAGCTCCCCAGTCCTGTCAGGGAGTTGTAGAGGCCAAAAAGGTCCCCCCTGAGCCTCCTTTTCTCCAGGCTGAGCCCCCCCAGCTCCTCATCCATCTCCTCACCAAAACTACTTTGTGCTTCTGTATTTCCAACCCCTCTGGGTGGATGATCCCAACCTGCTCCCGCTCCAGGGAAGCCGTTTGTCACTGAGAAACAATTCCCACCTACAACCTGCTGTCCCTTCAACACAGCTCTGAGGTTTAGACCCAAAATAACCCCAGGGCTCCTTCTGAGGGTGCCACTCACTCTGCTGGCCATAGCTGCTGCTCTGCTGGCTGTACTGGCTGGGGGCCTGGCTGTAGGATCCGGTGGGAGGTGGGTAACTGGTGGGAGGTGGTTGCTGCCCGTAGCTGCTCTGCTGCCCATAACTGGTCTGTTGGCCGTAGGAACTCTGCTGCCCGTAGCTGCTCTGCTGGGAGTAAGTGCTCTGATCGTAACTGCTTGGCTGTGTGGAGGAATAGCTGGAAGAGAAAAGCATTGGGAAGATGGGGATGATGAGGCAATTCCCTGGCAGGGTGCATTAGGCTGCTCATGCTGGATGGCAGGGCTGTTGGATGCCATATGTAGTGTTGTAAATCATTCTGAAGGCTGAAGTCATCCTATGGAGGCCGTGCTGGAGGGCTGCTAAAAGCAACATCCACGTGAGCAGTGCCAGCTTATTCATACCTCTAGGAAAAGGCACAAGTGACAGGGCAAAACTCAGGTAACAGGCTCTCCTTCTGAATCACTTTTGACTGATGGATAATTAAAGTTCCCCTCGTGCAGCTTAAGCTTTTGAGAATTCCAAAATGTCCATTTTAGAAGTCATATTAAAGACACCTGAGGGGAAACATGAGCTCCTGGCCAAGCCATGTGTGCAAGGAGGCAGCAAAAAGTCACTGCAACACACTCCAGAAAAACCCTTAAAAATTCTCAATTTTGAAAATTAATGTAGGAAATTTCTGAAAACACTTGTCATCATTCCCAGGTGTGCACACAGAGACACTTCCACACTCAACCCTCATCTGCCCTCCCACAACAACAACAACAAGAGGCACAGCTCCTCCTCCCAGGACACCAAAACACCTTTTCCATCTCTTTGATTAAAATCCCCCAGGAAAAACCCTTTCCCTGAGCATTCCCAAGGCTGCTGGAGGGGTTACCTGGTCGGGGGGTAGGAGGGAGGAGCAGTGACGGGCTGCATGGGGTAGCTGGCAGGCACCTGGGGGTAGCTGTAGTTGCTCTGCCCATAGCCCAGGCTGGGCTGGCTGTAGCCTGTCGTGCTGGACTGGGGCTGACTGGTCTCTGCTGGTTTGCTGCCATCCTGGGGTCTAGGGAGAAATATGGAACAGCATTAGTGCCCAGCCCCACACCTGGAAGCAGCAAAGGGCCCAGATCCCTCATGTTTTTTGAAGAAGTGTTACAAGCTGGCTCTGAGTGTCTATCACTCTAACAGCAGTGAGTATATAATAATATATAATAAACATGATTTTAGCACTCCCATTTGCACAGTCCAGGAAAGGCCCAGGCAGGGTCCTGAAGAGAAAGCTCCACAGCTCCTGCTCATCCCAAAGCTGAGGGAGTCAGAGCTCAGTCTTGGCTCAGGCTGAGTGGAGGGTGTGGAATGCCAGGAAGGCGGTTGGCAGCACTGCCCTGCACTCCAGTTGGTTCTGCACAGCCCTGGGAAAGCAGGAGCTGAAAGCAGCCAGCAAGGCAGGCAGTGAAACACCCCATTGTTTGGTTCAGAATCCAGCTCAAGCAGATATTACCTCACATACATTATCCCATGGAAGGGAAAAAGGATGCTGGGGTTGGGCTGGGTGACCTTTAAAGGTCCCTTCCAACCCAAACCACTCTGCAATCCTGTGTTCAGTATTAACTCTCAAGGCCTGAAATTAGAGAAACTTCTGCATGTGATTCACATGGCCCCTTCCATTTGCCCCAGTTTAACAGCCATGTGGATGTGGCACTTGGGGACATGGGTCAGTGCTGGCCTTGGCAGTGCTGGGGGAACGGTTGGACTCAATCTCAGAGGGCTTTTCCAGCCTAGAGGACTCCATGGGTCCATAATTTGTGTTTCTCAGAGTGGAGCAAAAAGAGCAAAGTTACTTTTGCTGTAAAATTTGGGAAAAATTATTTATAATGTCAAGATTTATCCTTAAAATTAACATCCCTTTCAAGTGTAATCTGACAGAGCTGTGCAAGGCTCTGCCTGTCCTTTCCACAGTGGTTGCTACAAACACCAGGTAAGTGAATAAATCAGCTTTTACTCACTATTTAAAAAGTTTCCATTAATTTTTCATACCCTCTGAGCACACAATTCAACCAAACACGTGACAGGCAGTGCTCAGAGAGGAGAGATTTAAGAAGGAAATGGCCTGCAGTGTGTGCCTCCCCCCAGCACCCTGCCCGACCCCGGGGCTCAGGGCCTGTTTTCCGCTCTCGGCTGTGCATTGAGAGCCCCATTTCTGTGTGTGGTTGTTCCCTCTTCCCCCAGCACAGCTCTGAGTCAGCACAGCCCTCCCAGGCCCTCCCCCGGCCCCGCGAGGCGCCCGAGCGGAGGCAGCAGAAGAACTGACGGGAAACAGGCAGGGAGGAGGTGCTGCCAAAGCAGGGGGTGCAGCTGGGGGTGACTGGGGGTGGGGAGAAGGAAGAGGAGGAGAAGGAAGGGGTAGAAGAGAAGGAAGAGGAGGAAGAGAACGAGGATGAGGAGAAGGAAGAGGAGGAAGAAGATGAAGAGTAGGAAGAGAAGGAAGAGGAGGACAAGGAGGAGGAAAAGGAGAGGAAGAGGAGGAGGAAGAGGTAGAAGAAAAGGAAGAGGAGAAAGAGAACAAGGAGAAGAAGGAAGAGGAAGAAGAAGAGGAAGAGCAGGAGGAAGAAAAGAAGGAAGAGGAGGATGAGGAGGAAAAAAAGGAGAGGAAGAGAAAGAGGTAGAAGGAAGAGGAGGAAGAGAATGAGGAGAAGGAAGAGGAGGAAGAGAATGAGGAGAAGGAAGAGGAGGACGAAGAGGAAGAACAGGAAGACAAGGAGGAGGAAGAGGAGGCTGAGGAAGAGGAGGCTGAGGAAGAGGAGAAGGAAGACAAGGAGGAGGTGGATGAGGACGAGGAGGAGGTAGAGGAGGCCGAGGAGAAGGAGGAAGAGGAAGACGAGAAAGAGGAGAAGGAGGAAGAGGAGGACAAGGAGGTGGTGCAGGAGAACAAGGAGGAGAAGGAGGAGGAGAAGGAGGAGGAAGAAGAGGAGGACAAAGAGGTGGTGGAGGAGAACAAGGAGGAGAAGGAGGAGGAAGAAGAGGAGAAGAAGGAAGAGGAGGACAAGGAGGTGGTGGAGGACGACAAGGAGGAGGAGGCGGAGGGCCCGAGGCCGTACCTGGCGGGGGCGGACGGTGCCGGCTGCTGCCCGTAGGCCGGGTAGGCGGGCTGGGTGCCGTAGGCGGACGGGGCGGCGTAGGAGGTGGGGGTGGTGGTGGCCGTGGCCGTGCTGGTGTCGTAGGCGGCCGTGCCATAGCCCTGCACGGGCTGGCTGTACGCAGGGGGCGCGGTCGGGGCGCTGTAACCTGCAACACCACGGCCGGCTCAGCCCCGAGTCCCGGCAGCGGAACCGGAACGGTGGGAAGCGGGGGAAGGGAGCTTTGTGTTTTTAAAGCTGCTCTCCCGAGACTCAAACCCCGGGTCACGAACGTGGCACAGCTCAGCCATCCCATTTTTCCCAAGCAGCTTCCAAATTCGGCTGTCCCAGGGGAATAAGAGGCTCCTAAACCCCAAATGCAGCAGCAAACACACCGTGGTGCTTCCCACCCAGGCAGGTGCTTCCAGTGGGTTCCCAGGAACAGCATCAATCCTGAATGAGCCATCGCTGGGGGAGGAAGAAAACTCGTTTCTTCTGCTACTTTTATCACCCTGTTTTAGGTCAATTCCTCCATCCTTGAAGGCTGAGATGCTGCTGACCAGAGTATTCCATGGAATCATGGAATGGTTTGTGTTGGAAGGGACCTTAAAGCCCATCCAGTGCCACCCCCTGCCATGGCAGGGACACCTCCCACTGTCCCAGGTTGCTCCAACCCCCATACAACCTGGCCTTGGACATTTCCAGGGATGGGGCAGCCACAACTTCTCTTGGCAATCTGTGCCAGGGCCTCATCACCCTCACAGCCAAATATTCCTTCCTAATATCCCATCTGAATCTCCTCTTTTAGTGGAAAGCTACTCCTTCCTGTCCTGTCCCTCCATCCCTTGTCCCAAGCCCCTTTCCAGCTCTCTTCTAAGACCCAAATGTTTCAGACTATGGCACTCCTGCTGCTGGTTTCTCTGACCCAGGGCACAGACACAGTTTTACCACCTCAGACAACCTGGCAATCCCCCATTAACCCACAGAAGACCCTCAGTTTCCTCACAGAACACTCCCTCCCCTGGAAAGCCACAGAGCACAGCCCCAGCTGTACCCTCAGCATCCCAAACCCTACTCCAGGAGCTTTCTGGGAGCCACCCCTGGAGCAGCACGCAGAGGTGGATTGTTCACAGGCAGAGCACAGGCAGGGCAGGCTCAGGCCTGCAGCATCTCCTCAACAAAGGCAGGAAAACAACCCCCCCCCAGCTCCAAAGTAAAAGAAATCCAATTGATTTAACAAGTACAGTTCCATCCTTTCAGCTTTTCTGAAAAATAAAGGCACAAAACAGCACAGGGCTGACCTGGGAAATCCTTCAGAGGCATTTCTGAAGTCTTATTTTAAATGAGTAATGCTGGAAACAAAAGCAAAGCACTTTCCATTTGCTTTCACTTAAGAGAAAAGGTCAAAAGAGACACATCAGGCAGCTCCTGACATTTCATGTACCTTTCCTTTTCTTAGAATTTGAGTTTGATTTAAGCAAAAAGCTCCGAGCTCCGGGATTTCATTCCGAGCAGTTTTACACAAATATCCAAGGTCCCCAAACAGCTCCTGTATAATTTAGTGACCATTTGGCTTGTCACAGAGGTGAACTGGCTTTATGCTGCTAAGAACCTTCCAAGCAAGTTTTCAAATTAAGGAAAAGAGACTCAGATGTAAAAATAGCAATTAAAGACGTTAGCAAACCTGACTGACTAAAAACAGAAACCATCAAGTGCCAAAGACCAGCCAACTGGTCTCAGGCTTATTTCTGGGATCAGTGAAAGTAACAGCTTCTCCATCACTTCTTAGTTTTAATAAACATGAGAGGCTTGGGACATACTTTTCCTTTAGGCAAATTGTGCTGCAGCATTTTATTTCAGTTCCCTAATTTGCAAACCAAACACACTCCCAGCAGCAGAACACAATGTGCCCTCCTGGAGCACCGAGGTGCTTCCACATCTCACTGTCCTGCCACTAAACCCTTCCAGGGCTGAGAAAAGAAGAAGAGGAGCAGAGGAGGAAGTTTGTGCAGCAGATTAATTAAAAACCCCCAAACTTCAGCTTTCTGGAGTCCCTCAGGATCCTAAAGAAGGCACAAGGCTGTGAGCTGCCCATTTCTCCCTCCTCCCGCCCCTGGCTCCCCACCCTTCCCCATCCCAAGGCTCCAACCTGGGAACATAAACTGCAATCCCACTGGAAAATAACTGGTGTGAAGCACTAGAAAATCAGTTCTTATGGCCATTATTCCTCTCTGTGGTTCTCTGGAAAGCAAAGTCCTGAGTGTTGCTCAGAAGAGTGAAGAGGGTGATGCTTAACAGGATGATTTTTAGAGCCCTGGACAAATTGAAACAGCCCAAACACTTCAGTGTGAGCCACCACAGCATTTCCATGGGAAGCACTGGCACCAGCAGTTAAATGAATCCTTATTTTAACTGGCCAAAGCCTGACCACATCCCAAAAAAGCCTGTTCTTTGCCTAAGTACAGCCTGCAGTCCATGTGCTGCAGCCACAGCCCTGCCCTGCTGGACCTGGAGCCACAGCTGGACCCCCTTTCCCAATGCTGGACCCCCTTTCCCAGTGCTGGACCCCCTTAATTTCCCAGTGCTGGACCCCCTTTCCCAGTGCTGGATCTCCTTTCCCAGTGCTGGATCCCCTTCCCCAGTGCTGGATCCCCTTTCCCAGTGCTGGATCTCCTTTCCCAGTGCTGGACCCCCTTTCCCAGTGCTGGACCCCCTTTCCCAGTGCTGTTACTGGGAGCACAAGCAGGAGGCTTTGCCAACACCTGGCTCTGTACAGGATAAAAGGGAGGGGAAAAAATATCTTGAATTTTAAAATTTCATCTCTAGATGGAGCTTTTGCCTTGTGGAAGTGTGTGCTGAGCAGGAAGGGTTTGTACCAAAGGAAAGGCAGTGATTTACCACCCCACTGGCCTAAATTTTAAATCAACAGCTGAGTTGAGGCAATGTGGGAACCTCAAGAGTTGTGGTTTTGAGGGGGCTGTTTATATTACATCACTTCTCTCTCCTCCCCTCCCAGCTGGGAGGATAAAAGCTGAGGCAGCTGCTGTGAGAAAAGGTACCAGAAGAATTGCTTAAGGTGTTCAAATTTCCCTCAAAGGAGCCAAACAAACCCTTTACTCAAGCACAGGAATTCTCCAGGTGGAGGGGAAGCTTGCAGGATTTGATCCTCACACAACATCAGCTGGAAAGTCTGGATTCAGAGAGATTTATTCTCCCCAGAGGGATTTATTCTTCTGAAAGGGAGCTGATTCCTGTTTGGCTTGTGATCTGCCAGCAGGGAGGGGCTGAGCAGGGATGCAGACCCTTCTCCACTCTGTTTTGGGATAACAGGTTATTGTGGCAGATAAGAGTTCATTTCAAATCCTAAATCCATCAGAAATTTAAACACACACCCCCCTAAATCTCCCAGGTAAAGGGAAGGGGGGGCTGGCTGGCTTTACAGAGCAATTCCCACTTCCAGGAGATCCACACCTGGACATTTAAATGCTCTTTATTTACTCCTGTAATTCATGATCATACACTAAGGAGCAAACAGTGATCCCTAATCCAGCTGGCACTGGGGAGCTGCTCCCAACCCTCTTCTCCAGAACAATCAACTGGGTGGCTCCAGGACACTCTTCCTACAGCTCCAGGGAGGAAAGGAGGGTGGCAACTCTCCCCTGGGATATCCCAGGAGCTGGTGGAAGGCGGGATGTTGGAATGCTGGGAAGTAAAGGTCCACCTGAGCCTGTAAGGTGAGCAGGGGAACCATCCCTGCCATTCCCAGAGTCCTGAGAGGGTGTATCCACACAAACTTTGCATTTCCTTGGCCACAACATCTGACCCAACACCCAGGCTGTCCAGCCAGAAAAAGGCACTTTGCTTTAAGGAACTGCAGGCACCTCTGCTAAAAAAAAAAAGGGGAATGCTTAGGAAGAATGGATTGGGATTCAAGCCCAGGAACCACACGTCTCTCAGGACACGTGGATGTCTGGCCCTGGCAGCACCCTGGGATTTATGGAGCGTGAAAGGCAAGGGGAGAGAGGCTCAGTGTCCTTTCCACAGCTCTGGCTCCTCAAGGAGAGGCAGGTGGAGGAAGGATAAATCCAACCTGGCCCCATGCCCAGGGAACAACATCAACAGTCCTGCCACAGACCCACGACGTGGGCTGAGGTACTTGAAGGTCTGATCTTTTGCTTGGCCACTTCCTGAGTTGTTTTTTTACTTAATGGATGACAAGAAAATGAGTATTTTTGCCTTGGAAAAAAAAAGGCAGCTGTGCAGGAAAAAAAATGCTTAATATTATTATTCCTCCAGCAAATCTCCTCTTAAGGGAGAAGGAAGAACATAAACAGCAGAGTTTCCTGTGACTCCTCAGGGACTGGAGTCTGCAGGAAGCACTAAGGGACATAAATATTACTAAGAAAGGAATTTTGGAAGTTCACAAAATCTTTTTGCTGCCAATTTTTGTTTGGATACTCTTTAATGAAAGGAAGAAGACCTGGAGATAACCCACAGTGACACTGGATAAAGGGAACTGGCTCTCACGGGGAGGAATTTTCCTTATCCATGTAAAGATGTTCAATACTTTATTTTAACTGCATAGAGTATAGGTTAATATTTTCTCTTCATCTTTTCCTTGTGAAGAATTCCCCAGTGGTTTCTGTAGCCAGATATCCCACTGTCTGCCCTGGTATTCCCTTGCCTTGGGAAGTATTTAATTCCCACTCATAAATGTTTATAAAGTCACTCCTGTGAATCTGCAGGACACGGTACCCTGACAACACTGGGAAGGAAATTTGCTTTCCAAGTCTCCTGGATATTCAGCCCAAATATACATTAAATAAACATGAATTAAACAATGTCTCAGTAGTTTCAAACACAAGACCCTCATCTGGAGGAAATTCCAGCTCCAAGAGCACACGGAGGGATAGTTTATAGCACGGTAATGAGCACGTGACACACTTGTTTGCACTGGAACCCCCAAAGTCACACAGGACATGCAAAGTGGGGGGTCAGGATGCTGTTTAACCCTTAGGAGGTGGTGGGATAATGGGGTTGGAGTCACTGTGCTCAGGGTGTTATCCAGGAAGAGATTCTGGAGATGCCAAACAGCACTGCAGCCTGGCAAACTCACACAGAATCCCAGACTGATCTGAGTTGGGAGGGACCCACAAGGATCATCGAGTCCAACTCTTAAGTCAGTGGCCCACACAGGGGATTGAACCCAT
>JAOXXN010000212.1:13287029-13297698 GCA_026770055.1 Myrmophylax atrothorax | reverse complement strand
CCCGTCCCCGCAGTGCCCGCGCCAGCAGAAGCAGTTCAACCTGCCAGGTACCCCCCCCTCTGCCCGGGCACAGGGGCTCCTGCCCCAGGGTGTCCTCAGGGTGGGCATCTGCTCCACCTGATTTGCCTGCCTGGACTTCTGTTTGGATGGGGAAAAGCAGCAAGGATGAGTTTGGGATAATTCAGGCTGGGAGGGAGCTTGGGAGTCTCCAGTCAAACCTCCTGCTGGAAGAAGGGTCAGAGCCCAAGACTTGACTCTTGGGAAGCCTCCAAGGATGGAGCCAGCACAACCTGCTGCTCTTGAGGCTACAAAAGCCTTCCCAGGCATGGATTCTCCATGGCATGTTGCCTCAACTGCAAATGGAAACAAAGTTCTTACCCCTCCACAAGGGCAACTTGGGTTGACTTCTCTGTGGTGATGGGCCCCCAACAAGCTTATTGGCAGCACACATGGGGTGATAGTGGAGGGCAGAGGATGCTGGGGCTGTCTGATGCAGCTTGTCCCATTGAGTCTTGTCTGGGTACCTGGGACCCATCTACTCCTGGAGCTCAGTCTCTTCAGGGATGGTGGAAGAGGCAGTTTGGTCCTGGTGGCTGCAGGACACAGGAGTTACATTAAATGGCCATCCTCCAGGGCTGAGGATATGTCAAAAGTCTGTCTGCCTGTGGGAAGTCCTTGGAGCAGTGCTGCTGTTCTAGGAAAGGTCCTTTCCTGAAGGAGCAGGGCTCAGCATCACTCCTGGCAGTGTGGAGGAGCTCAGTTGTCCTCAGCCACCTGCCTGCCTCTCCAACCCCTCCCAAAAACATCCTGGAGAGGGGAGAGGAGGGGGAGCCACGGCCCTGACCCATCCCTGAGATGCTGAAGTGCACATGGGGCTGGAGGCCCCTCTTTGGTCCATGACCTCAGGCCTCTTTGCTGGAGCAGCAGAAGTTTGGGGTCCCTCCTGCATCTCCAAACCAGCTGTTATTGAACTTGCCCAGTAGGAAGGAGGGTCAGAACGGCTTCTCCAGAGGAACCAGGTGGCATCTTCATGCTCTGCTGATCCTGCTGTGCCATGGTGATACCACCCTTCCATCCTGACAAGCCTTCAGCCTGAGAGGAGGAGGAGGGAGCTGAGGAGGAAGTTGACTGCCATATTTTATCCCACAACAACAAACACTTCCAAAAGCTGGGAAAAAACCCAGCAACCAACCACCAGGTCCTCGTGTGCCCGGAGAAGCTGCAGCCACGCACGAGGCTCCGCCATGGGGTGCCCAGGGCTCAGGTGGGATGCTGGAGGGGTGTGAGGAAGACAGTGGAGGAGCTGTGAGGAAGCACTGAGCACCCCAAGGAGTGGTGTGACCCATCTGTCAGGTCAGATGCCACTCAAGTGGCATTGTCATGCTCTGCTGATCCTGCTGTGCCATGGTGATGCCACCCTTCCACCCTGACAAGCCTTCAGCTCGAGAGGAGAAGGAGGAGGGAGATGAGGAGGAAGTTGAACTGCCAGAATTCATCCCATAACAACAAACATTTCCAAAAACCTGGAATTAAAAACAACAACCGACCACTGGATCCTCTTGTGCCCAGAGAAGCTGCAGCCACACATGGGGCTCCCTCACTGAGTTCCCAGGGCTCAGGTGGGATGCTGGAGACAGTGGAGGAGCTGTGAGGAAGTTCTGAGCACCCCAATCCGTCAGGCCAGGATTTCACCAGCCACAGCCCTGGAGCCTTCAGGTTCTGGGAGGACAATCCACAGTGCCACTGAAGTCCTGAGACCATGGGGTGGGTTTCCATGCTGGTATAACCCAGTTTGTGGTGGTCCAGCCAGAGCTGAAGCATCCTGAGGTGTCAGCAGTGGGATATGTGGGATCAGAGCCACCAGCATCCCAAATCCACCTGCTGGGCCAGCCCTGACCCTGCCTGGGTCTGCAGGGAAGAGTCAGAGAGGATCCAGGATTTGGTGAGCCCATCTTCTGGAGCAGAGACCTCCCTGTGGGTCTCTCTGAGACATTATTTCATTTGGTTTAAAGGAGAAACAACAGAATTATCCCAGAATAAGGGGGTTGATTGTGAGGAGATTCAGCAGCTTCTCTTTCTGGGGACCTGGCAGGTCTTCCCAGCCAGCAGGGATGGAGTGGGGCAGGATCAGACCCAGACTCTGGGAGGTGCCTGTTCCCTGCTTTCATTCCCTGCTCCCAGTGAGAGCCTGACTGACACAAAGCAGGACTTACCTCTCTTTCATCTTCCCTGGAGGGAAGTTCTCTGTGGTTCATCTCAGCAAGATGGTCATCTTGGGGATTAGGATTTGAGCTTGGAAATGGTGACACGGGGACCTTTTCCTGCCAGAATTACCTCTGAGGCTCCTTTGATCTCGGCTCAGGGGTGCTCAGGTGCTGCTGCAGAGCTGAGGTCAGTCTTCAGGGTCTCCAAACTGGAGAGGGGAAGCTGAGGGATGGTCCTTGGGGTCTTGGAGTTAAAGAGGATGATAATTGAGCCGGTGCCAACCTCTGGTGGCCTCAGCAGCTCTGACTTTCTTCATACCCATGTCCTGCCTGCACACTTGAGTTGAACCAGCTCTTGGGCTTTGCCCACTGGTTATGGGGAGCCAGGGGAGGGTCCCACCACCCAGAGCCCTTCTGCAACACTGGCTTTGTGCAGCAGCCCCCCTGACTCCTTCCACTGCACCGGGAGGCTCAGGGAGCCCAGGAAGGACTCAGCTCCAAAGATAGGAAAAAAAGGGCTGAACTGGGCCAAAATGGGCAGCAAAACCCATCACTTGGTGTCTCTGCGATGCTGAATGGTTCCCAAAGACCAGTTGAGGGCCAGCACTCAAACCCCATGGCCTTTTACTGGCAACCAGGTGTCCAAACCCCACCAGTGACTCCACAGATGACATCAACACTCTCCAAAGGGTGTAGAGGAGCAGCTGAGGGGGGCAAAGTTATAATCCAGCCAGAGGCCTTAATTTTTTGGCCTGGCACCCTTCGTGCCACCAGGGGTGGCATCCTCTGGAGAGATGGAGGTTGGGAGAGGTTGGGTCACACAGGTGTGGGTCACACAATCCTCCTGGGGTTGAGGCTTCATGGTGCATGTCTGGGCATAGTTTGGAGCCTCTCCAGCTCTACAGATCAATGTTTAACCCCCCTTTTCTCTTTTCCAGCTTCCCATTACTACAAGTACAAGCAGCAGTTCATTTTCCCAGGTAAGGCTCCCTGGATAAGGTGGGGTGCTGGGCTCTCCCTTGGAGTGGGGGGTGCATGGCTGGCCCTTCTGACCCTGGATTTGTGCTGGGGAGGTTGTGCTGGGGTGGGATTTCCCCCCCACACCTGTATATTGACCGTGCACTGTGAAGGTGCTGCAGGGTTGGGTGGCCCTGAGTCCTCCCCAGCCCTAGCTCAGGGTGTAACTAATTTGACCTGGGGGTGAGGGAGGTTTTAAGCAGGGTTTAGTTCTCCTGGATGCCCTCCAGACCTCTCTCATTCTACTCTCTTCTCTCCAGATGTGGTGCCTGAGACTCCAACCCGAGCCCCACAGGTCGTCCTCCACCCCGTCACCTCCAACACCATGTGAGTGGCTTCCCCTTCTCCTTCCCCTTCCCAAGCAGAGCATCCTCCCCACCCCACATCCTCCAGGCACCCATGGGTGCTCCCCTGGCTTTGCAGGACCTTTTGGACCTCAGGGATGCCTTTGGGCTGGGTGTTCCTGCTGCTCTGACCCATCTCACAGCTCTGCCTCGTGTCTTGATTGAAAGGAGGAAAGGTTGAGAAGGGCAGAGGGTTCATTTATAACCCACAGCTCTTTGCTGGGGGGGTAAAAAAAGCTTTCAGCCCAAGAAGCCAAGCCCAAGTGATTAATTAAATTGTAATAAAATTATAAGCAGATAATCAGGGTCTTTAGGATAGTTTTAGTAAAGGCAGTTCTTGCAGCCCCACCTCTGGTATTTTCAAATCTAATAAGTTTTGGACTGAAACAAGCTGTGAAATGCAGTGTCTAATCAAGGTTAGGACCAGCCCTTCCCAGCAAACCTGAGTCCTGCTCTGGCCTTCCCCAATGTCCTCATGTTTGAGATGTTCCACTGCAGGTCACCTGCTGATCCTTTCTGTAAATGCCATTTTGGAAGGATTTTACCAGGCAGTGGAACAGATAAGATCTGGCTCCAGGCTGTGACACAGTTTGTGTCCCACTCACACTCTCCAAACTCCAGCAGCTGCCAGGGGGGGATCCAGTGGGTCTCACTTAAGGGAGAGGTGATGGGAAGGACAGGGATGGAGCCACTGGGAAATGAATGGAAAAGTGCTGAAGTCAAAGCCTGGAATTTTTTTGCCCTAAAGCAAGGTGGCAGATGTAGGGCTGGCAGGTTTTGGGGTGGAAATAACTTGCAATATGCAAAATCCATGATTCTCCTCTTGCTTTTCCCACTGGAAACAACCCGTGGGAGTGGCTGAGGTTCCCCCTGGCTTGGCTGGGTCAAACTGCAGCTCCGGATACTCCGGAGACAGGAATTCCTGCCCTGGATGGTGACCAAGCAGGAGGAGGCTGCTGTTCCTGCAAGTCCATCCTGATGCTCTGCAGCCACCTGGGCTTTCCCTGCTGCTCCAGATACCAGGATTGACTCCTTGATTCCCTGGGGTTTTATGGCTCCTCAGTGGCCATGGAATGGGATGGGACTCACAGGATCTCCGTGGCCGAGTGGCCTGGGGGCTGTTATGCTCTGCTGTCTCTGGGGAGGGATGATGTTATTTGTGTTATTGATAATAATATTAATTATTAATATATTTATATGGTGCTTGAAAGCACAGGGGCTGCTCCAGCTGATTCCCTAACTCAGAATTTGCCTAATTCCCTGTTCATTGGTGAGGGCAACGAGACCCTGGTGGTGGGAGGTGCTGAGGAAACAGAGAAGGGAAAGAGCAGCTCCTGGCCCAGGGAGATGAAAAACTCATCCAATTTGGGTGCTTTTACTGCAGGGAGGATCTTTGAACCCTCTACTTCTCCAAAATAACCAAAAACCCTTTTTTCTTTCCTGGCTGCAAATCAGCTGTGCTTTTTGCTTTGGCTGGTTTGGTTTGGGAGTTGTGATTTTGGAAACCCCTGAAAATGCCATGGGGGTGAGGGTGTAAATCTGCCCTGGATTAGCCAGGGGGCACACCTCCCTGGGCACATGGCCATGGAGCACCCTCCCTTTGGGAGATGGGATGGAGACCTCTGTGTGTGCTCCCACTTCACCAACCCATCCTGGAATTTCACACATTCAATATAAATCAATAATTTTAACCATTCCTGCCATCTCCCCCTCTCCCATGGGAGCACCCTGGGCTACCCCCAGGGATGGTGAGTGGGAAGGGGCTGCTGTCCCAAATGAACAGTGAACCTCCTCTCTGCTCCCTTTAGTCCTGGTGCAGGAATCATGTTCTCCACCTCCCCATTCCCTGCTGGTAATTCAGTAATTCTTTTTAACAGCCTGGAAGGAAACCCATTGCTTCAAATCGAAGTGGAGCCCACCTCGGAGGTGAGATGTTCTCTCCTGTGTTTAATGGGCCTTTATTTTATATACATCTTGGGGCACATTGTGCAGGAAGTGGATAAGTTGAGCAGCTGTGCAGGGAAATTGCTGATAATTGAATTAAAGGCCAGGCATCCGTGTCCCCACCCCGTGGAGAGGGACCCTCAGGGGCTCTGGGGCTGCCTTCGACTTTATCATTCACTGAGGGCTTTTAAGATGCATTCAAAATGTGGTGGAGGGGAAGGAGGGAGGGTGAGGATGAGGATGCAGCTTTTAAATGGTGTTGGAAATCCTGTGGAAAGTATAAACAGACCATGAAGGGGAAAGTCAGAGCTATTTCAGGGGGCTGCATGTGCAGCCTGGGGGGTGCCAGGGTATTGGGGGGTATGGGGGAAGCACAGCTTGGCCAGGGCAGGGTGAAACTCAGTTTTCAGGCAAATAAATGAAATGTTCTGATGTGCCACACTCTTATATTTAACTCTGGGGTAAACAAATACCTTCCTGCAAACCACAGGGCAGGGGTGGAGTCCCCATCCCTGGCAGGGTCTGAAAGCCACGTGGATGTGGCACTTGGGGCTGTGGGACAGTGGTGGCCTTGGCAGTGCTGAGGGATTTGATGGTCTCAGAGGGCTTTTCCAACCTAAAGGATTCCGTGATTCTCTGAAAATCTGGGATTCTGCCAACTTTGCAGAGAACTCAGCCCCCAGTTGGCTTTGGGAGGTGCCTGCCCGGTTTCTCTGGGTCCGACCAAGCAGTAGGTGGGTCAGGGAGGGTTGTCCATGTTATCTCCCTCATCTTCAGCTTTTCCCCACCCTTTCCCCTCCCCAGAACGAGGAAGGCCCCGAGGAGGCGCAGGAGTCCGAGGACGACTTCGAGGAGATGAACCTGTCGCTGCTCTCCGCGCGCAACTTCCCGCGCAAGGCCAGCCAGACCAGCATCTTCCTGCAGGAGTGGGACATCCCCTTCGAGCAGCTGGAGATCGGGGAGCTCATCGGCAAGGGCCGCTTCGGGCAGGTGTTCCACGGCCGCTGGCACGGGGAGGTGGCCATTCGCCTCATCGACATCGAGCGCGACAACGAGGACCAGCTGAAGGCCTTCAAGAGGGAGGTGATGGCCTATCGGCAGACCCGGCACGAGAACGTGGTGCTCTTCATGGGAGCCTGCATGAGCCCTCCCCACCTCGCCATCATCACCAGGTAAGCCCCGGAGCTCGGCTGGAGGCATTTGTCCTTCTCAGAGCACCTTCCTGCAGTCAAATGTCAGTGGTGCTTTACGTGATGTGCCCTAACGGAGGGATGTTCTCCATGTGCTGTGGAGCAGAGAGCAAACCCACCCAAGTGTGTCCAGGCAGGTTCATCTCTTCTGCAAGTGGGGCTCAAGACAGGAATGGTTTGTTCTATGACAGAAATTGTCATAGAATCCTGGAATGGTTTGGGTGGGAAGGGACCTTAAAGTCCATCTCATCCCACCCCCTGCCATGGGCAGGGACACCTCCCACCAGCCCAGGTTGCTCCAAGCCCATTCTAACCTGGCCTTGGACACTTCCAGGGATGGGGCAGCCACAGCTTCTCTTCCCAACCTGTGCCAGGGCCTGCCCACCCTCTCAGGGTAGGATTTTTTCCCAATATCCCACCTAACCCTGCCCTCCTTCAGTTTTAGGCCAAAATTAAAGACTTGAACATGTGTTTGCATTGCCCTGAAAGAGGCAGTTTCCTCTCCCAGATGTTCAGGGAGTGCCCCTGAGTTGTGGGTGTCCAGCACCTCAGTGCCCAGGGGGTGGTGCTGACCCACCTGGCACCTCCCAGAGCTGAGCTCTGCCCTGTGTGATGCTGTGCCCTGCTCGGTCCCCTCTGTCCTGAGCAGGACCTCCTGCCTGTGCCCTTGGAAATGAGTTGGCAGATGTAGCCTATGTGCTTCTGTGGGCACACATATGCAGGGACAAGCTTATTTCTCTGAAAATTGGGTTTTGACTTAAAGAGACCAATGCTCATAATTTCCATACCTGGTCAAACCTCATAATTATCAAATCAAATATAATAGTAGTTTAGCCTAGAGAAGACAAGGCTTTGGAGTGACCTAATTGTGTCCTCCTGGTACCTGAAGGGAGCCAGCAAGGAAGGTGAGAAAGACTATTTACAAGAGCCTGGAGTGACAGGACAAGGGGGAGTGGTTCCACACTGATAGAGTGTAGGTTTATATTAGTTATTGGGAAGAAATTCTTCCCTGTGAGGGTGCTCAGGCCCTGGCACAGGGTGCCCAGAGAAGCTGTGGCTGCCCCATCCCTAGGAGTGTCCAAGGCCGGGTTGGACAGGGCTTGGAGCAACCTGGGCTAGTGAAAGGTGTCCCTGCCCATGGCAGGGGGTGGAACAAGATGAGCTTTAATGTCATTTCAAACCCAAATAATTTCCTGATTCTATGATTTTATACTACGGGTTTTTTACTTCAAATTGTCCTGTAACTCATCATCACCTGTCTGTAGTTTAAATTCACTAAAATTTCAAGGACCCCCAACCACCCAGACCCCCTTCCCAGCTGGCATTTACAGCCTGGGCAGAAAGCACTTTGGATCATCTTTTAGCTCCGGAGCCAGAGCTGCCCAAAGAAGATGGATTTTCACCAATTTGCTTCCATCTCACAGCCTTTTGTCAACATCCATGTCCAAGTGTGGACACCCAACATCTTTACTGGGGGTGGTGAAGCTTTTCACACACAGAGAGCAGACTCTGCTGTGCACAATTAGCAGTTGTCTTGCTGCAAGAAACCATGTCCTGATGACATCATGTGCAAACAGAGCAGCCTCAACCAGCAGGGAATAAATATTCATGGGCTCCAAAAGAGCCAACATGCCACAGCCAAAAATAACCATGAATGAATCAGGCAGAGGGGAAAACATTTAAACAGGAAAATCTGAAAAAGAATTGGAAGTTGTTAGATAACATTTTACTCGAGGTTCAAAATGCCACAGGAAGGAAAGGAATTTGGACTAGGAAAAAAAATCACAGTTAGGGGAAGAGCTGCAAAGTGCAGCATCGAATATCTGTGCATAGCAAAGTGGCTCCTTGAATTTGATGGCAGAATGTCAGTAATCCTATTTATGGAAATGGAGTGATTGATCTGAAATCAAGAAAGGGAAGATTTTATATACTGTGAGTAATTAAAATTGATTTTTTTCAGCAACAGCAGCTAGACAGGGACAGCCTGTACAGTATTCATAGGGCTGTCATCGACCAGTAATGCAACTTGCCTGGCATTTCCCCTGCTCTTTTCATTTATATCTTTACTCAATTTTCATCCCCAAACATTACATCAGGACCTTGCCATTCAGGCTGGGATCACCCTCTGTGCCAGGACACGCATAAATGGAGCAAACAAACCCTGCCTGTTTAGACATCCTCAAGGGAAGTTTGTTCAGGTTTCACAGCTCAGGTCTCTGCTGGTTTCATCCACCCAGGACACATTTCCTTGGGGCTGCCAGGGTGACACACATGAGACCAAGCCCTTTGTCTGCACCCCCTTGGCAGAGCTGCCCATGCTGGCACATGCCAAGTGAGGGAAGGGCACAAACTCCTGCTGAGGAGTGAGGGAGAATCCAGGTGTCTCAAATGCAGGTGTCCCAAATCTAGGTGTCCCAAATCCAGGTGTCCCAAATGCAGGTGTCCCAAATCCAGGTGTCCCAAATCCAGGTGTCCCAAATGCAGGTGTCCCAAATCCAGGTATCCCAAATCCCAGTGAACCAGGGTTGGTGTCTCCTGGGGAGGAAGGAGACCTGCCTGCCCTCCTGCCTGCCCCTGTCTAGGCAGGGAAGTGCTGGAAGAGAAGAGGACTCTGCTGCAGCCCATCCTTGCTGCAAGGGGCTGTCTTCAGTTAGATGGGAGCCCTTCAGATGGAAACCCTTCAGGTTTCTCTTCCCCAGGGATTCTGGGTGACTGTTCTGGCCTCACTCTTACCTTCTCTGTTACACCCTTGATAAACTGAGTGAGTAGCAAGATGGAGCAACCTAAGAAAAAAAATTGCAAAATTCAGTTTGAGGTGAACCAAAACTGATGTTCTGGGGCTTTGGTCAACCCCAAAAATTTCTTTTAACCTTAGAGAGGAGAAGTTCTTTCATCTTCAGGTTACTTCTTAACATTTGCACTTTTACTTTTGGTCAAACCTGAAAAGAAAATGGTGTTTCGAATTATATTGGCTGTATTGAAAAGATGCCTTAAAAAAGGTACCTGAACCTTCTGAAAAAAATTGGAGGGTCCTCAGCAAAAAATATCTGCCAAATTCAACCCAGAGTTTCAATTCTCCCTTTTTAAGGTCTCACAGAAACTCTTATATTTTAGGGATAGTTGAAGCTTGGTCTAATGCTCAGAAACATCCCAGGAACTCCTGACACCCCTGGTCTCTGATCTATAACCTTTATCTTCTTCACCAATGAGGGAAAGCCCAAGTTCCTCTGCCTCCTCCTCCTCATGGTTCTGCCCTCCTGCTCTCACCCAGCAGCTGTGGAAGGTGTCCTGTGGTGGGGGCAGTGGGACTACATGACAATTAAGGTCTGTTCCAACCCTTTAAACTTCTCTGATTCTGTGATTCTATCTTCCCTCTTGTTACACCCAGCCCCAGCAGCCCAGAGTCTCTTGGAGGAGAGCTGCTGTTTCACACCCTTCATGATTTGCTCCTCTCTCCAGGCCTCTGTTTTAGCACCTTCTCAGGCTCCTCACCAAAGTGAAGCTCCCAAAAGTCACAGATCAGGACTCAAGGCTGAGCTTGTGTGTGGAGTTGGGGTACAACGAGGAACAGGAACGATGGGAAGGGGGAAGACAACTCCAAACATGGGTGGATGAAGCACATGTGTCTCATGGAAACTGAGGACATGTGTGCCTTCTTTCACAGCTGTGATCCACCCGAGCCATGAGGACATCAGGTCTCTGCACACTCCCACACCAGGTGGGGGCATGCAAGGAAAACCACGAGCAGGGTGGCACAGGAGGGTCCTGAGGACAGCAAAGCAATCACCCAAAACACACCATGGCACCAAGCCAGGCTGTGTCCCTTCAGGACATTTCTGCAGTGGCTCATGTCCCCTCTGGCCTCCAAATGTGTCCCCAAGGGATGGGAAAAGATCATAAAATCATAGAATGGATTGGGTTGGAAAAGACCTCCGAGATCATCAAGTCCAACCCTTGGTCCAACTCCAGT
>JAOXXN010000212.1:13261921-13272846 GCA_026770055.1 Myrmophylax atrothorax | reverse complement strand
CCTTCAGGCAGTTCCAGACAGTGCTGAGGTCACCTCTGAGCCTCCTCTTCTCCAGGCTGAACACCCCCAGCTCCCTCCCACTTTCCAGGCAACTTGCTGTAAATAATCCTCTGTTGGTCTGAGGTTTCCATATCTCTGTAGCCAAAGCATCCCCACAGCCAAGGCCCCTGGAGGAGTCAGTGCCACGGTGGCAGGATGCTGTGGTGCCACGAGGCAGAGCACACGTACGTTTGTCAGAGCCAAAAAAGCTTCTCCTTTCCCAGAGATGACTCAAAGTGCATCTTCAACACTTCAGACGTGACACTGGGGAGGATCCTCACGTGGCAGGGTCGAGTGGCTGGGAATTCGGGTCCTGAGCCATCACAGCTCCCCACGGGGTGTCTGCCACGGCTCGTTTGCCCGAGAGGTGTTGAGCTGTCTGCCAGAACTGGGCTGGCCTGTGATTCCAAACACATTTATCACCAAATGATACCCAAAGTATTTGGCACGTGTCCGAGCACGGGAGCTGTGACACCGACCCTCAAGGTCAGCCAGCACCTCCACCCCAGAGCCCAAATCACCTGGAGCTGAGCTCACATTTAACATATTTCTAGGGAAAAAAAAAAGTAGGAAAAAGAAGGTTTTCTGGCAGATTTTAATGGCCTTAAATATTCAAATCCATGTTGTAAACCAGAATGTGTTCTGCAATAGATCCTGGATGGTGCTGTCCCCTGGATGGTGCTTAGGCTGGCTCTGATTGCCCATTATGCATTTATTTACACTCAAATTCAGCAAAGAGCATATTGGTTTTAAACTTTTTAATTTAAATTCCTTCAATTCTCCTGAAGTCTCTGGGCAGGGGCTGACAAAGGAGCACAGACTGAAGCTCTTTGCTACACCAGCATTGCAAGGGTTGTCTTGGAGCCACACTGGGGGTGTCTGAGGCACCAAGAGCTTCTCTCTTCTTAATTTCTACTTTTGATCTCTATTTTCCACTTTTTAGATCTGGATATTTCCCACTGAGCAAATATCTGAGACATCACATAGTTTAGCCTCATAATTTTTCTCCTGACTTGTGCTCAGGGTTCTGGTCTCCCAGATGTTCCCAGGAGGAGATCATGGCTCAGTTCAGACCCTTTCTCTGGGCAGGTTCTTTGCTTGGTGAGGGTTTTGAGGATGAGACTGTTCTCTTCTGCAGCTGGTGTGTGTTGGGAACAGGATGGGAACCTCAGGCTCTTCGTGGTGTTGAGGCATCCCCAGCCCTGGGGAATCATCACTGGGTTGGTGAGATGAAAGCACCACCACAAAAAACATCAGCAACACCACCACCATGAAGCAAATCAGTAGGACCACGTGTTGAGCTGGTTGTACCCCCAGCAGCATCCCTGTATCCCTGCATTCCCTCTCCTTGGAAGGACAGGATTGGGTGCTCCTGCTGCAACTCACTGCAGGGCAGAGGGACTTTGCATCCAACCCAGGTCCCTGTGGGAATCAGCAGAGGTCCAAAGGCTCAGATGGGGGCTGAGTCTGTGCTCTCTCTGTGCACCAGAGGGAATTTAAGGCAGAGGGAATTTAGGACCAGCACAGTAACAGTCATTTTGTTGCAGAAATAATTCTGAGAGAATTTCTTAGGTCTGTTACTGGAGAATGATTTCTTGTTTTGGAGACACAGGCCAGAGGGCTCTTCAACCCTCTGAGTGGGTGGTCACACGTTCCATCCTTTCTCTCTGTGGAAAGAATGTAAGGTCCAGCACAGCCCTGTTGCAGTGCCCTCACCCAACCACATGCACCAGGAGGAGCAGCTTCCCAGCCTTCCCACCTCTCCACACCAACTTCCAGCAGATGTTAAGGATAATTTGGTGGACTTGGAGGTGGTGGGTGTGGAGAAGCGAAGGAAAACCCCAACACCTCGGTTTGGGTGGCCTTGGGGCTGCATTGCCCAGAGGAAGTGGAAGGAGAGGCTTTGGCTGTGCTGCCCCATCGCAGCAGTTGTTTGACTTTATCCTTTGAGTCCTGGTATGTGATGGGCTGTTAAGCTGATTGGATTAGTGGGTGCAAGGGCTCTCGTTATCCCGGGAAAGCTGATCTATCCAGGGAGCGGTGCCGGCAGAGGGAGCTGCCTTGTCACACACGTCGGGCAGCTGAACAAGCCAAGGCATTGCTGGGCCCGCGGTGCTTTCTCACACACCATGCCAGGGCAGAAGGTGGCAGGGCTGGAATCTGCAGTGGCATCTCCGTGGAGCCAGGAGAGGGGGTTGGGTTTGCCTTCAGCAAAGGCCTGGCTGTGTTTGGTGAGCACGTGGAGATGAGTTCCTACCTGCCTGGGTGAGGATGGGTGCGAGGTGCCTGCTGCCTGCTCTGTGCTCCCACCACCCTCAGCCCATGGGAAGGGGCTGCAGAGCATCCCCTGGAACTGCCACTCATCCTGTCCCACGGATGCTCAGGGCCTTGTACTGCACCTCGCAGGAGGAGCACTGGAAGGCTGTCCCTTGCTCAACTTTGTGAAGGTGACAGTGACATTTGAAAGCAGATTTTGAAATCTCATCATTATTTCATGTGCTGGGAACTGGAGACCCCTAATTAATCCTGGTGCCTGGAATGGTCCTGACATCCAGCTGCAGCTGGAGCTTCTCAGGCCTGGATCCTTTTCTTCCTCCAGCATCCCTTGGCAGAGGCTCTCCAGGATTTGACTGCCAAGGGGTGCAGTGAAACCCCCATAACTTGCTGGGTTGGGGTGTTTTTCAGTTTGCTTTCCAGAGAGTGGAATTTGGATCATGTCTTCCAGCTCCTCATCAGCCACCAACTTAAAAATATACTCTTCTTCCCCAGCCTGAGTGGTTAATGATGATAGATGAAAAGATCAGACCTAGGATGGATGGATCCCTGTGGAAATCCAGTTAATAAATCCCCCTTGCCAGTGACAGACAACCGATACTCGCTCTTAAGCAACAGTTTGCCGGCCTGTTGGGCATTGATCCTCCTGCAGCATCCTCTAGATCAAGTTTTCCCTTAGTCTGCTTAGGAGAATGAAAAGTGGGGCAGCATCAAAATCCCTGATGAAGTCAGGACAAATGTCTTTTATCCCCCTCCCCACTCCCAGAGCTGGTTATCCCGCCGAGCCGAACATCCGCCGCACGGAGCTGCCGGCAGTCGGCTTGATTTGCCGGCGCTAAACGAGCCCCGTGCGGGAGAGCTTGGATTTCCCACCCGTGGCCTTTTTTTGCATCATTAGCAATAATTTTAATTAACCACCGAGTAGTTTTTTCCTGGGGGAAGGGAACGAAGGCAGGACTCCCGCCAGGAGCTTGTTTCCAGGCTGACGGTGCCGGTGTGCGAGTCGGAAGCGCCGGTGGCAGCGCCGGGATGTGCCACGGCGGCGACACGGAGAGCGGTGACTTATCGCCCTCCTCTCCCATCCCCGCAACGAAAACGGGGGCGAAAACATCATCATCATCAATTCCTCTCAGCGGAGGATTTCAGGGAAGTGGCTGCTGCTTTGGTTTGCAGTTCATTTTTCTTGCAGAATCAATTAATCAGGGAGATGAGTCGCAGCCGAGACACCCACACCACCCGTCTCTGCGAGCACCACGCGATGCCCACCCCCAGCCAGGGGGCCCTCCAGACACCTGCCCTTTCTGCAGGGCTATTTGGGGGTGTGCAGCCTCTGGCTGTGGCCCAGCCATGCCTTGGATGTGCCCTGGCAGCTCAGGGATGCTCATACCCAGGCTCTCCCTTGGGGCTCCCCTGGCTCTGTTATCCTGTCTTGTTTGTGCTGCTTTTTTAATTCCAGGGTATTTTTCTCTCTCTTCCCTCCTAGGGAATGGGTTACCTGCATGCCAAGGGGATCCTCCACAAGGACCTCAAGTCAAAGAATGTTTTCTATGACAATGGGAAGGTGGTGATCACCGACTTCGGCCTCTTCAGCATCTCGGGAGTGCTCCAAGCAGGCAGGTAGGACATGGCATGGTGGAGATTCCTCCTTGTGGCCTACAGCTCCCTGCAGACCTGGGAACATGGGGAAGGAGCCAAACCCCACCTCTGCCAGTGCCTTTCTGTGTGTGCAGCTTTGCCAGACGTGTTCAAAGTACCTTTGAGTGTCCTGGGGCTGCTCTGTTTCAAGACAGTGGGTTTTGCTCAGTAGGAAGGAGCACGACGCTGGCTCAGAGAGGCAGGTGGTGTCTCTTGGACCCAACCTCTTCCCATGGGATGCATCATTTCCACAGCCAAACCACCCTGCAGCCATCCTGGAGATGCTCCTCAGGCTGTGTTTCTCTGGGGCAGGTTCATTCCTTGGCCTTTCCCTAACACAGTGGTACAAATCCCTGGAATCTGCTTCATCTCCTGCCTGGGTCGAGTGGTCCCATCCCTGTGCTGTCCCTTTGCTGCTCTGGTGACCTTTTGGGTGTTACAAACATCTGGCCATGTGTCTGCCCTGAGCACAGAGCAAGAATACAGGGGAAATGAGAGCCAAGCTTGGGACATTCACAGCGTTGTGACATTTTTGGATCTCTGAGGGTTTAAATGAAAACCATTTGGTAAATGTTCCTTATTAAATTTCCTTTTCCCAGTGCTCTGGGAGGTTTTCCAGCTGTAGGCACGGCAGAGCAAAGAGTTTCAGCAGCTGTGGAGAGGAGGAAAAGCAAAGCTGGGGGGGAAAGGAAACAGAAGTGGGGGAAAAGCAAATGAAACAGAAGTGGGGAAAAAGCAAATGGAAACAGAAGTGGGGAAAAAGCAAATGGAAACAGAAGTGGGGGAAAGGCAAATGGAAACAGAAGAGGGGGAAAAGCAAATGGAAACAGAAGAGGGGGAAAAGCAAATGGAAACAGAAGAGGGGGAAAAGCAAATGGAAAATAAGAGCATTGCTGACTCTTGTTACCTTTAGAAGCAGCACATGCAGGTTTCCTCCAGCAGCACCTCCTGCTCCTCCTGGTCTCTACCACGTGGTGGGGTTTGTCCCTGGAGAGGTTGTTGTGGCTGGTCAGCACTTCGTGGTGCTCAGGAGATAAAAAGCACCTTGGAAATGCTATTTTTTCCCCCTAGTTCCCATGTGATGGGGTCAAAGGATTAAAGGGAAAGTGCTGGCTGCTTCTCTCCATCCCACGCTGCTCATGGTGAACTGGCAGCCAGGCTTTCTGTTCTGCCTGTGCAAATATCATCTGGCTGGGCACAAACTTAGCCAAAAGCTTTGGAAAGCCAAGAAATCCCATCCAAAGTGGGGTTTGCCTCCGGTTTAGCAGCTGGGCAGGGGGTTTGGGGCTCAGGTCCTGCCAGGATGAAGGTACAGCTCATTCCAGCAGTGGTAAGAGGATTTGGGCAAAAATATCCAAGATTTGTCAGGAATCTTTGCTTGGAAGGTCAGAGATGCTCTGGAGAGGAAATGAGAGATGGAATATTGGAGGAATGGGGTACCTGATAAGGTGGACAATGCATGGCCATCCCTGCTCAGGGTTGAGGTGTCACTTGGGGGTGAAGTCCAGAAGATAATCCAGTACAGGAAGGACAGCCAGAAAAGCAAGGCTGGACAGAAATGAGCAGTATTTTGCTAGAAAAATGGAGAAAATGGGAAAATTTCTACCTGTAGGAGCTTCCAGCTTGGCTGTCCTGAGCTGTAGGTTGGGGAGAGCTGAGAGGAGACCAGGGTTCCACACCCATCAAACACTGTGGATTTTGAAGCAGCAAATGTGTGCAGGTCTGATCTCCATCTTCAGGGTGGTTTTTTGCTGGCTCTGGTTTGTCTCAGAAGAAGCAGAGTGATAAAGCCCAATTTGGGGTCTTTGGAGGCTTGGACAAACATGTGGAGAAGGCAGCAAATTTTGCAGGTCAAGTTAAGGATGATGACATTTTAGCTGTGAGTGAAGTACAGGCTGGCCCAGTTTAAAGGGTTAAAATGCTTTCTGCAGAGACTTGGTGATTTAGTGCCTTCTCCTGGTGAAATCAGATTTATTTCTCCATTCTTTAAATGTTACTGGGCTCGGGAGGGCTGCTCTGTAATTAGGAGAAGCACGAGGTGGGTCTTGAGGAGCCTGATGAGCTTTTCTACTCTTGCTTTGCCTTGGGGGTGACTTGTCCTTGGTGGGCTTAGAAGATGCTCAGCTGGTGCCTCCTGCTCATGGAAGTGGCCGGGTGGGTTGAGAAGTCAGGGCAACTTTTGCCATAAACCCTTAAATTGCTGTAATTGAAACACTTTTGGGATCCCATGAAAGCCCAGCCCTCCTTGCTGGAAGCTCATAACCCACAGCTGAGTGCTCAGACTGAGCTTTGTGGAGGGATGATGGGCTCACACGGAGCTGTGGGTCCAAATCCAGCCCCTGGAGCACCCCGAGGCAAGGCTGAGTGCTGCTCGTGGGTTATCACAGCACTGAGCAACTTAAATGAGCACAAATAAAAGCTCCAGGAGCAAACCTGGTCTTGCTGAGGGTGATGGAGCAGATCTAAGTGCTGCCCACTCCATCCTGCTCCCCGCTGCCTGCCAGGGATGGAGACGGCAGACACCGGGAAGGACGAGGGAGCTCCTCCACATCCTTCCTAATTGCCCAGGTGCTTAATGCTGGCTTGTAATTAAGAGCTGTGTGGGCTGGAGGATGGTGGTGGGAGCTGGCTGGGGAGCTGAAAGCCTCCCCTCTGTGCCAAAGTGCTCTTTTGCTGCAGCTCCCGGGGCTGGAGGGGCCGTGTCTCGCCGGAGCCGCTGATTGCGGTTGTGGTTGCGCCACAGTGGGGTGAAGAGGAGCCATCCAGAGCCCAGAGGGGGCAAGGAGGCTTAATCAGTGATTCCATGGACCATCAGTGTCCTTCTCAATGGAGGGGGGTTCTCCTCTGGTGGTTGACAGAGTTATGGGGGATACCTGGAGGTGGGGATGGCTTTGCAGGCAGGAGGATCAGTCATGTGGGGAAAGCCAGGCAAGGGATCCACATTTGTGTGGGAGGTTGTCCTCCTGCCCTGAGGGTGGCTGGAGGTGCCTGTGCCTGGATGGTGTCCCCTGGACTCTGGGATTTTGCCCCCAGGCTGGCATTCAGGGGGACAGATAACCCCCCAGCCATCCTTACCCCTGTACATCACCATCTTTGGGAGGGCTCCAAAGCACAAACAGGGAGAAGTTCCTGGCTCTTCCTTCTCCAGCCCAGCATGACATGGGACAGCTTTTGTTACCTCCTGCTGCTGAATTTGGGCTCAGACACACAATCAAGGTGCTTAACATGTACCACCACCCGTGGTGGTCCCTGCCCATTTCCCTGCCCAGGGACCAGTTTTAAGCCAGTGGTGCATCCTGGAGGACATAAAGGATGAAGAAGCAACCAATGTCATCCTCAGCTGTTGGCCAAAGGAGCCTCATGGATTTGTACTGACCAGGGGGAGCTTGAGGAGGCAGAGGAAAGACAGCTGAGGTTAAATGAGGGGCTGTTAATGAAGCCAGGCTGCTCCCATGGGTGATGGCACTGAGGGCTTGGACATGAAGGTGGCCTGGAGGGGTTTTTGGGGCCCAAACACCTGAAGGCACCCATTTCCAGGTTATTATTTTAGGATGGGTTAGGGGAGGTTCAAATTTTGAGTGAAACACTTCCAGAATCTCCAAATCCTCCTGTTTTGGTTAATGGGCCAAGGTGGCTCCAGGCTCTGGATCTGGAGCATCCAGGGAGTGCCAGGCTGGCATCATCTCTCCCCTGCATCCTCCTGGGGCAGGTACCAACAACAAAGTGCTGGAATGTTGGATGGGGATGCAGAGGAGTGGGGACACAGGTCTGGGAATCCTTACACACCCTGATTCTCCCTAAAGCACAGAATCCCCCTGTTTTGGCCAGGACAAGGGTGGCAACTGAAGCATCCCAGTTAAGGATGACTTTGCTTCATGGGCCCCAGTCCACCATCCTGTGGGGCCAGCTCAGGTGTCAGCACTGGGGGAATCCACCCCCAGTAGTACTTTGCCCCAGGATCTTTTAAGGTGTTTTGGTGCAATGGCCACACCAAGAGCACTGCCAGATCCTACATTCCCATCACATGCCCGGCAGAGCCACCATCCTGTGCCCAAATTTTGCCCTGCTGCCTGGCAGGGGTAAGTTGTGCAGCCACCGTGCTGACATTCCTCGGGGCAGGGTTAAAACCTGACTTTGCAAGGATGACGTGGGGAAAACCAGGCTTAAAAGCCATGGGGAGAGCGTGTGAGGGCTGGGGGCTGTTCAGCAGTGGTGTGGTGGTGATGGGCCCCCCGGGGTGCCCACGGCTTCAGTCCCCTGTTTTGGCAGGAGGGAGAACAAGCTGCGGATCCAGAACGGCTGGTTGTGCCACCTCGCGCCCGAGATCATCCGGCAGCTCTCGCCGGACACTGAGGAGGACAAGCTGCCCTTCTCCAAGCACTCGGATGTCTTTGCCCTGGGGTGAGTCCCGTGGCACTGTGAGTGGGTGGTTGTGCCAGGTGTGAGCTGCTCTGAGCAGTCAGGAGGGGACAGGGACACCACTTGCTTGTCCCAAAGCCGAGGGGACGCTGCCTGCGGGAATTCCTCGAGCTGGGATGGGAATACCTTCCTGCTTCAGGAAATTTGGTGTGCAACCCTCCCTAAATCATCAGATCCTCCTGTTTGGGTTAATGGACCAGGCTGGCTGAAGGCATCAGGGTCTGGAGCGTCCTGGGGGTGCCAGGCTGGCGTCATCTCTCCCCTGCATCCTCCTGGGGCAGGTACCAACAACAAAGTGCTGGAATGTTGGATGGGGATGCAGAGGAGTGGGGACACAGGTCTGGGAATCCCTGGACACCCCTATTCTCCTTAAATCACAAAATCCTTGTGTTTTGGCCGTGGACGAGGGTGGCAACTGAAGCATCCCAGCTGAGGATGGGTTTGCTTAGTGGGCCCCAGTCCACCATCTAGGGGATGCCAGCCTGGCATCATCTCTCCCCTGCATCCTCCTGGGGCACAAGGAGGTGCTTGGGTATTGGATGGGGATGCCAAAGGTTGGGATCACAGTCCTGACAGCCCCTGACTCCGCAGTTTCCCGCACCATCCGGCTGCAGGGGGCTGATGGCTTCGGCCGCACCTCGAGGAGATGCCAAAAGGCCAAGAAAAGGAGAATTCCTGAGCCTCCCTCAGCGC
The DNA here is from genome assembly GCA_026770055.1 of Myrmophylax atrothorax. Taxonomy (NCBI): domain Eukaryota; kingdom Metazoa; phylum Chordata; class Aves; order Passeriformes; family Thamnophilidae; genus Myrmophylax; species Myrmophylax atrothorax. The sequence continues at coordinate 13,263,786 of JAOXXN010000212.1, read as the reverse complement.
CCACAATCATTCCTCCTGCCCTTTGTCTGCCCACAAACCTCCCCCCAGGCAGGAGCCCAACCCCACCCTGCCAAAGCCCTTCTCGCAGCGCTGCGGATTTTTCCCAGGGGATTAATTTTCTCATGGATACCTTCAAGGCTGTGGGGATTAGGGCGCGTGGGCTCGTTATCGGAGGCGAGATTGCCATCAAACCCAGAGTAATTACAGCTGAAAGGGTCTGCTTGGGTTTTCTTGCCCTCCCTGAGGCAGAAGTTCAGCACGAAAATAAAGAAGTAATTAAGGGATCGTATGGAACGAAGCGAGAGTGGGTTGCTGAGACTTTAGTTTTCCCTTTTTTGCCCCAAGTGTGAGCTCTGCCTGTATGTAAAGCACGAGTTTCCTTTAAAAGATTAAAAGATTTTCCCACGTTTTCCCTCTTTCTTGTTTCTGCTGCCCTCGGTTAAGCCCGGGAGGCTCGAGGATGATCCGGAGGGTTATTGCTTCCCACGAGGGATTTGGGGATCGGCGACAGCAAGAGGAGAAGAGCTTTTAAAGAAGACAGAGATGTTAATTTAGTGTGTGTGAGGGTGGGGGAAAGCAGGGGGCTGAGGCTGGTGGTGTGTCCTTACCAAAACTTGACAGATCCCATCAATAATTATTATTATTATTATTATTAGATGTGTGATCTTCTCATGCAAAGAGAGATGGAGCAGCATCCCTCTCTCTGGAGCACCTTGGGAAACACAGCCCAAATATTTTGGATACATCTAGAAGTGGGAAGGTGAAAAATTAATCCCCAAACTCCCAACTAGAAACTCGAATTAATGGACTGGATGTGTTAAATCCAACTGCAGGTGTGTGGAGGCACCTTCAGCATCCCTGCACCTGCCTGAGCACCTCACCCTGTGCCCACAGGATCTGCCCCTCTCCAGCCCCCAATTCCTCTGCACCCACAGCACCAACATTTTTGCCACACTATTCAATTCTTTTGGAGATTTCCAGCCAAAGTGTGCCTATTTTACCAAAATCAGAAGAGCTGATTTCCAAAATTAGGGAGCATCCCTATCTGAGGGCGAGCTTTCATTTATCAGACCCCTTCCTCCAGATTTTTCCACCTTGATGTCATTTTAACCTGTTTCTTGCTGCTTCAAGTGGTCATAGTGGCATCCCTGGGAGGGAAAAGCAGGTCCAGGGAATTTGCCTCGGACAGCAGGGATGGCACTGCAGGAATCAGGGCTCATCCAGCCTCTGGATGCCAGAAAATGAGGATGCAAAATTCCCAGACGGAAGCGGGGGTGGAAAAGGACCACGGGGGTGGCTGCCAGCTCAGCAAGAGACACCCTTGTTTTGGGATAGTCCCTTGGATTTGGGATTCCTCACGGGAAGGAGGGCTTGGCTTAGCAGTAAGAGTGATGCAGGAGCAGATGGCCGGGGGTTCACGTGTGCCATCACCTGGTGAGGGCACCTGGGATGGTTCGTGCCACGGCTTGGATGGCTTTTTGTGGCTTGGAGCACTTTTTGAAGAAGCAAAAGGGAAAAGCTGGAGTGAAAGTGAACACTTGGGCTTGGCCTTCCCTGGAGTGGGTGTCAGCAACACCAGCCCAGCAGCTGGATCCCCACACCTGCTCCATGGGCAACGGAGCACAGCGTTATTGCAGCCAGGGGGGAGATTCCCTCTGGATGTAACAGGATGGCTGGAGGCTCTGCCTGGTTCTCCATCACCCCCTGTCCTCCTTCCCACAGGTTGGGATCTCCCCTGGTGTGAATCAGGGCTTGCTCTGGGTCAAGTCAGCAGCCTCAGTTTCTCCATGTGGAAGGTGGGAGAGGTGACACCTCTGTAACGAGGGCTGAGCCCCTCTGGTGTCGTATCTGGGATGAACCATCTC
>JAOXXN010000212.1:13174578-13191448 GCA_026770055.1 Myrmophylax atrothorax | reverse complement strand
GCCCAGAGGGTTTAGAATGCCCAGCTTTGGTCACCCCCACACAGGGATAAACTGGTCCCACCTGCTGAACTGGGGCAGTTTGTCTCATCTTCAGATATGTTCCAAGGAATAAAGACTGGGTTTTTTGCTTTTCTCACCCATTTTCTCCTTCACCATTACAGGCACAAATTGGGTAAGTGGATTTTCCAGAGGCACTTTCCTACCTGGGGTCTAGTTCTAGGCTCATTTTTAGCCCAAGTCCCCCTTACTTGGCCATGGGTGGACTGTGACAGGAAACCTGTTGTAGCTCCCTTGATTAGAGGTTATTACTCAACCATGGCTTGGAAAATCCTTGGAAATCCAGTTAGGAGCCCTGCCCAGTGCCATGTGAGTCCCTCTTGAAGAGCAGGTGACCTGCTGGGACAACTAACCCTCCTTGTGTTTTGCCTGTAGATCTGCATCCAGCAGGGGTGGAAGGCACCGTACGGACGTTTTGATATCCTGCCTCTGCTCCTCCAAGCCAATGGCAACGATCCAGAGCTCTTCGAAATCCCCCCGGAGCTCGTGCTGGAAGTGCCCATCCGGCACCCCAAGTAAGTCACAGGAAGCCCCAAAACTGCTTGAGGGGATCAGCACGACTGAGCTCCTCTGGTTCCACCCTAAGCCATCTCCTGTGCCTGGCCTTTCTTTGCCATGGCTTGGCTACTTTCCACAACACCCTCTCCCAGGTCTTACCTCTACACTGGCAGAGCCTGGAGATGGAAAGCAGGTTGTGTCCTTGTCTCAGGGCAACCTTTCCCTTTCCTCAAAGTCTCCCAGGACTTACCACTCCGTAACACTCCTGATGTATCATTTTCTCCCTATAAACAGCCCCTAAGACAGGCATTGCCTCCAGGATTCGTTCTGCTCACGCCCTTCCCCCTGGTAGCAAAATAACCTCCTCCACTCCCCTGCCTGCTCTGGGCAAGGAAGGACTCTGAGATCAGCTCAATTGGTTAAAACTTGGTTGTAATAATGTCAAGGTCATGGGTTCAATCCCCTGTGTGGGCCATTGACTCAAGAGTTGGACTCGATGATCCTTGTGGGTCCCTTCCAACTCAGATCAGTCTGGGATTCTGAGTCTGTGACTGGCTGGTTGCCTGACCCTGCTTATCCCGGCAGGTTTGAATGGTTCAAGGACCTGGGCCTCAAGTGGTATGGGCTGCCAGCAGTTTCCAACATGCTCCTGGAGATTGGGGGCTTGGAGTTTTCCGCCTGCCCCTTCAGTGGTTGGTACATGGGCACAGAGATCGGGGTGCGCGACTACTGCGACAACTCTCGCTACAACATCCTGGAGGTAATTCCCCTTCCTTGAGGTGCTCCTGGGCAGGCTGGAGTTACTGGGGAGCAGGCAGGACACTGGGACAGTGTTGCCTTGAGTGGGAGAGTGCAGGATATCTGTTCTCCTGGAGCCACATGGCCAAGGGAGTGATGGGCAGGCAAGGTCTTTGTGTCCTGTGGGACCAGCTGGTGTCTGACAGAGATGCATATTGAGCTCCCCACAGACTCCCCAAAGCATCTTATGGATCAGCAGGCACCTGGTCATGTGCTTGACTGAGGTCACGGTGGGGCTGAGAGGGTGCTGAGACACTTGGTGGCTCCTCAGGGACATGCCTGCCCATGGGGACCCTCCAGCTGGGCCCTCTGGAATGATCGGCCATGGCTTGGGGGCTGCCCACACTGGGAGAGTCACAGCCAGGTCATGGGGAGATGCCAGTGCAGGGGATCTGAACTCATCGAGACCTTCCAAGGGGAACGATGTGTTATTTGGAGGGGCTGCATCCCTCCCCTCCTCAGATGCCTGAAAACCAGAGGGGTGAGAGCAGGTGTGTGTGTGTATACAGCTGCCCTTGATGGGCCTTTCCAGCTGCATTCTGTCACCTCCCTCTGCTCAGGGAGGAAGGCAGGCCATGCTCCTGCCATGGAGGAGAAAAGGCAGGACCACAACTTCTCAGAGGAAGGCAAAACAACAGCCCTTCCCTTCTCTGAGGGTGCCTTATGTCAGCCTGGGTCCCTTCTCTGGGTTCCTCTCCCCAGGCAGAGATCTCCAGTCCTTGGTCCTTGGCCATTAAAAGCCCTCACCTTGTGCCATGTTTTGTTGCAGCAAGTGGCCAAGAAAATGAACCTGGATATGAGGAAAACCTCCTCACTGTGGAAGGACCAGGCCCTGGTGGAGATCAACATTGCTGTGCTTTACAGCTTCCAGGTACCTCAGGAACAGGACTCTGGTTTTGTGGGGCCTGAGGGACACAGGGACTGGGATGGGGGGACAAGGATGGAGACATCAACCCAAGGACAAGGCAGCACTCAACTGAAATTGGACTGTGCCTCCCTAATCTGAGCTGTTCCAGGAACCTGCAGTGAGATTTATAGTCTCTGTGCCCTGGGTGTTGTAAAGACATCACCAGCACCCAAGTTCTGCTGGGAATATCCCAAGGGAACAAGATCCAGCCCTTCTGTCACACCCATGAGGCAAGAATTGCCCCAGGTTCTACACCTGCCAGCTCTTAAAGGTTGAGTAGATGAACCAGTCCTTGGCAACTCAACTTCAGAGCATGGGAGTCCTTCCCAGGGCAGGATCAGAGCTGCCCCATTGAGTTGTACAAGCCATGAGAGAGCTTCCCAAGGGGATGAGCAGAGGATGCTCCATCCCATTCATGCCATCTCTGTCTTTATTTGGCCCATGACAAATAACAGGGACACTGGTCCCATGGCACATCTAGTCAGGAAGGACTGGAACAGCTTTACAGCCTCCTTGGGAAGACCAAGGTCAGCAGCCACACTGGATCATCTCCAAAGGTCCTGTAAGACCATGAGAGTGAGGAATATTTGGGACAGCTCCAAATGTAAAGTCTTGGGTTTGGCCTTCTGGGGTGTATGAACAACTGTGGGCTCTGCTCTCCTCCCCCCTGACAGAGTGACAAGGTGACCATTGTGGATCACCACTCGGCCACTGAGTCCTTCATCAAGCACATGGAGAACGAGTACCGGTGCCGTGGGGGTTGCCCTGCTGACTGGGTGTGGATTGTCCCACCCATGTCTGGCAGCATCACCCCAGTTTTCCATCAGGAGATGCTCAATTACCGTCTCACCCCCTCCTTTGAGTACCAGGTACTGTCCTCACCTTTACCTTCCAGCAGTGTAGCCAAGGGCAGGGTGGGAGCTGGAGCTCAGAAGATGCAGGAAGGGGAGGAACACCATCCAATCCCTTCAGCAAGCTGTCCCTCAAGTCCCTGACAAGTCTAATTGATGCCCTAATGCAGCGTGATAACCCCCTGGATGGCACAGCTTGTCTCAGAGCAATGGCTTTTTGCCCCTCCGTGAGAACATGGGACACCTGAGGTCCCAATTTTTCTCACCCTTGGATCAAGCAGAGCTCCTCCCTTTGGAAGGGCCAAATTTTGCACCTCGATGGGTAGCTGTGGGAGTGACCTGGAAAATGACTGCAGGTTTGAGTGGGTGGCTCCTGCCAGCTTGGGGATCCAACGGTCTGCTGGGGGGGCTCCTGCCCAGCAGGACCAGCAGCAGGGCTGAAATGCTGGTGCTGGAGTATTTAACACTTCAGACCACGGGGAAAAAAGCCCCTAAGCAAAGACACCCTCATTATCCAGCCCTCCCTGCTCCGGTGGTTTCCACACAATGTGACCTTTAGTCAAGAGCCCTTAAGGAACAATCACAAACCAGGAGCAGTCTGTTCATTTCTATAACCAACCCACCAGGAACCCCGATGCTTCCTGGCCCTGATTACACTCAGCCGCCTCTGAGGGCATGGAATGAGCTTGTTCCTGCCTTCAGCTGCCCTCCCCTTCCCAAAGGGCCTCTTAGGGAAAAGAAACCAGTGGGCTGGGGAAGGGGAAGGATCTGTTCCCATCACCTCTCCCCTTCTGGCGTTGCCTGCCTTCTTTTTGCCTGTGGGCTACTAATGCTCATCTCAAGAGGTGAGAAAGAGATTGGCCAGATGCTGCTACAAGCCAGCAAGGTTTATTATCCTGCAATTTTTCTGTGCATATTCCATTGCCCAGCTGCCCAAAAAATACCCCATGGGGCTCCAAGGATCAGGGACCCACAGAAGAGGTGGCCAGCTCCTCTTCCCCTTCATGACTGGGGGATTCAACACTCAGTGCTGTGGGTGCAGCTCTGATGCTCCTGCTCTTCTCTCTCCAGCCAGACCCCTGGAACACCCATGTCTGGAAAGGGGTCAATGGGACACCCACCAAGAAGAGGGCCATTGGATTTAAGAAGTTAGCAAAGTAAGTACCAGCAATGTCTGGAAAGCCCAGGAGTGTTTGGGACTGGTCCTGGGTTTGGGCAGCTCTGACTGACAGTTACCTTGTGAGTGAGGGGTGTGAGCCTGGACTTGTGGAGGCTTCACATGCCATGAGGGGCATTTGGAGAAACAGACAGGCTTTGAAGACCCCATTAGACCACCTAAAGGTGCAGGACCAGGTGAATAGCAGATGTTGCCCACACACTGCTCTCCCAAGCTGTTCATTCTCCAGTAGGGTGGTGTTTGATGCTCAGGGATGTCTGTCCCACTTCTTGGGGGTGTATTGCCTGTTCCTCTTTCACAGCCTCCTTAGGGCAGTGAGATCACTCCTCATTGTTCAGGGCTGTGCTGGCAAATGAGGTGAAACTTGTGTCCATGTTTCTCTTTTTCTCAGTCATTCTTTATCTCCTGGAGGAGCACTTGTCTCCAGTGCATGCCTAACCCTCCTTGCAAGGAGGGGGGAGATAGGAATGAGGATTCTCTCTACAGGCAACAGATGGATCAGGGCTGAGCTGAGAGTTGCACTTCATGGTCACTTGACCCCTGGAAAAGGGCCACACAAGTCCCTCTCCTCTGCCAAAGCTCCAAGTCAGCAGGGGCATAAGGACCAAGTGTGATTTGGACCTTTAGGCTGATCCTGGCCCAAATGCCTCCCCCGTGGGCCATTGGCAGAGAGGTGCTTGTAGGAGCTGCTGGCCAAGGCTGGGAGGGCTGGGTCTGCCCCCGTGCTGGTGGCCAGGCTGCCAGCTGGCCCTGGCTCTTCACAGCATCTCCCCACGCTTCACTTTCCACGAGTCCCTCCTATCAGTTTGTTCCCACTCTTCAGCTGTCACCTCCTGGAAGCTGTTTTCCATGGTGCATCCATAAACATGATCAGCAGCTGACGAATGTGCTCCTTCAGCTGCCACTGGAGCCTCAGCCTGGGCTGGGGAGAGCACAGGAAGATTAATTGGGCCATTGGGTGAGGAGAAACAAAGCCTTTATTGGTGTGTGCCGCAGTGAGAGATGATTTTGTAAAAATGTGAGCGTGGCAGGTAATTTAAAAAAAAAAATCTCCATCGTTCCTGATGGAAGGGAAAGGAATTATTTTTGTAATTCACCATTAATCTGAGCTGATCAGCTGAACAAGTGGCAGCAGAGCCCAGCAGCCCCAAGTGCTGCGCTTGGCATCAGTCACAGCATGATTTTGTGCCTGCCCAGACAGGCTGTGCTGGTTCTGGCCCAATCTGAGCCTTCAGACCTGCAGTCCCTGCCTGTCCTGCCCCTTCCCTCCCCTGGGACCAGTGCAAGTCCTGGGGTCGGGGGACATTTATCCCATGGGGAGGCAAAGGAATGATCATAGAGCAGCAGATATAAATGTTCCTGAGTCTGGCTTTGACGTGGAGAGTTGCTGCCTGGGGGAGGCAGGATGAACTTCTTCTTTCCTCCCATTTTTTCCCCCCAAGTGCTTCTCCTGGAGCATTTCTTCCCTCCTTGGCAGGGGGAAGCTGGATTTCTTCTCTGCTGCCAGTGTGACCAGTCCAGCTGCAGTCTCCATTCCCCACAGCTCATCTGAAGGGGATGCAGGAGTCCTGCTGAACTGGATAACCTGGGGCAGGGTCTGATCACCCTGTCAAAGACAATCAAGCAGCCCTGACTCTTGCAAAGGCCACAGAGCTGCTTTATGCTCTCTCAGCCTCCCAAAAAGTGCCCTTTCTTTCCCTGTTGCAACAACAGGCTAAATCCAGACCTGGCCCTCTGCCATTTCAAGGCTTGATGGTCTATTTTGAAAAGGTGAAGATATTCTGCACTTCAGAAAAGTAGTGTTGATGTGATTACAAATGGTCCTGAACTGACAAACTTGCCACAGCAGGCTCAGAGCCCCTAAACTGGTTCATGTCAACCTCCCTCGTGTCCCATCCTGGTGCTCCTACTGATGCCACAGACAAGGAGTCAGCATTTCTACAGCTGCATCACCTTGGCCAGGATGAGAGAGGCTGGTGACCTCTCAGGGCCCTTCTGCCCCACAGTCAGAGCTGAGCCTGTGGGGAAAACGGGAGGAAAGGTGCTCAGTCACGCCTGCAGCCACAGGAGGCAGCTGGCTGGACACAGCTCAGACAGATGTGCAACCTCTGGGCCTCAGGAGGGCTGTTCCTCCCAGGAAGGTTCACAGTGTCACCAGAGTGCAAAGGAGAGGGGCTGCAGGCAGCTCTGGCTGACCCCCCTCGCTGTCTCAGGGCTCTGTGGTTGGTGTGTGGAGCCCAGGCTGGCTCAGACACCTCCTGCAGAAAGGCAGCCAGGTTGTACTAAATAAGGAGAAGGTGCTGTTCCTCCTGTAGCTTCCCCTCTGGTTGGTCTCCAGCTTCTCCTTTGATGTTACCTGGTCACTGCTTTCAGTGACTTCTGCCCCTGAGTATTATTATGGCTCTCTGCCCCTGCAGAAATTCCACCCCCATACCTGGGTTAGCATTTTCCTCCTTGTGCCCATTCAGGTGTTTCAGCTCTGTGTTCAAGCTCCCCCATTCACTCTTCCTGTCTGACAAGTCAGGATGAGCACACTCTTCTGTAGCTTCCCTGATGGACACACACCAACAAAAATAACCCCAAAAAAGTGATGCTGCAACTTTCTAAGGCAGACAGTTCATTTCATAATAAATAAAGGGGTCTGGGTTAGAGGCACTGACAACAAGCTCTCTTACTGGGCTTTACTCTTGTTTCCCAGGGCTGTGAAGTTCTCAGCCAAGCTGATGGGACAGGCCATGGCCAAGAGGGTCAAGGCGACCATCCTGTATGCCACGGAAACGGGGAAGTCACAGGTCTATGCAAAAACTCTGTGTGAGATCTTCAAACACGCTTTTGATGCCAAGGTATGGCACCAGCTCCTGGCTCCTGCAAGGTTGTGGGCACATAATCATGGGTGGGCCAGGGAAGCACATGGTTCCTGGAAAACACAAGGCTCAAATGGGTGTGGAGCTTCCTGGCTGCCAAGGGTCTCCAGGAGCTCCCAGGATGTGGGTGTGGGTGTGGGTTGAAGCCTGCACAGGAGTTTTTCCAGCTAATACTCCTGCATTGTAGCACACACATTCCTATGGCCTCTTGGGTGGCAGCTCCGTGGTTGTCCATGTCCCTCGGGGCTCTTGTCCTGTGTGGAGGTCTCTGCCACTGCACTGCCGTGGAGTCAGCAGGGATGTGCTGCTCCTGGGGCCATCCCAGCAGACTGGCTGGGGGTGGATGTCCCCACCTCTTGCTGACCTCTCTGTCCCCCCCCAGGTGATGTCCATGGATGAGTACGACATCGTACACCTGGAGCACGAGACCATGGTCCTGGTGGTCACGAGCACCTTTGGCAACGGAGACCCACCTGAGAATGGAGAGGTAGGACAGAGCACAGGGATGGGTGGCTGTGGCAAGGACATGGGGAGGGGAGAGGCAGTGGGAATGTGGAGAGGAACAGCCTCTTTTTGCTCAGCCTGAGGTGGACAGGCCCAAAGCAGGTGTGTGATCCCTGGTGCTGTACCTGCCTGCTCCAGCCTGCTCAGAAACAGGGATATCTGCTCATCCCTGCAGGGTCACAAGCCACTGAGCTGTGGTTGAATCCATCCTGTCCAACTGCTGTCAGTGTCAGCAGGTGACAACCCTTGGCTGGGGCTCATCCAGCCCTGCCCAACAGAGGTGCTGGTGATGGAACAGCAAGCAGGGAGCAGAGCCCAGGCTGTGGTCACAGCTTCATTTCCTGCAGAGACTGGCAAAACTGATGGCCTTTTTATTCTTTTTTCTGTAGAAATTTGGCTGTGCATTAATGGAGATGAAGAATCCCAACTCCAACCTGGAGGAGAGGAAGTAAGAGCACTCCAAACCCCTCCCTCCCCACTCCAAACCCCAGCACCCAGGCAGCCCCCCAGCCAGGATACCCAGCTTCTCTGCCTTCATCCTCTCAGGAGGGAGCAGGAAATCCTCATGCAGGTGTCACATTTGCAAAGATCCAAGGGATGGGACCTGCCTGGAGAACCAGGGGATAGAGAGGGTGGAGGTCCCAGGGAGGACGAAACACTGGGCCTGTGGATTCCAGCTTGTTCCATTTTAGAGCTACTTATTCAGCTTTAAGAGTCAGGCATCTATGAAAAGAACAAATAAAAGTAGGAAGTCCCCCCAAATCACTGAATCTGAGAGCTGGGGGTGTCCAGGAGACACAAAAATAGTAAGAACTGGAGGTAGGAGGGAGTTCCCTGCTATGTGGATGTAGGTGGGGGGAGGGCTTGAGGACCAAATTTAACTTCATGCATCATGTGAAAATATTTATAGGGAAAATAAGAGCTGTTATAAATCCTGTGGTGTTTGTAACAGCAAGTCTGGAACTGGTACCTTGGAGACAGAATGTGGGATGGGAGGAAATCCCCCATCACTGAAAGATGAACCTTGGGCATCTCGGGGCGTATCCAGAGGCTGGGAAGGGAGGGCAGCCAAAATCTGAGTTATCACCTGGGGTGTCCTCTGATTTTAGCTATGAAGAATAATACATTTCACTGAACTGGGACACTGCTCTGCTCTGGAATGTCTCCCGAGTTAACTGGGGAAAGGCTGCTCCTTAATTAAGGAGGAATTACCCTGGCCGGGGGGCACGGGGCGGTTTCCCCGCGCTGCCTTTGTGCCCGGGCAGTGCGGGTGGGGCTGCAGGCGGTGACAAACGCGGCAGGGACCGCTCTGGAGCTCTCCAGCCCCAAAGTGGTCTCCTTGCTGTGCAGCCAAGTCAGCTGATGGATCCCCGCAGGGCTCTGGAGGCGAAAACCCATCAGGTTCCTCCTAATGGCCTCGTGCCTTAATGGGGCCAGCGGACAGAACGGATGCCCTGCAGGTGTCTGCATGGAAAGGGACGTTTCCCACACTGTTCTCACCCCAAGGATCTTCATTTTTTAGGGTGCAACGCTGGGTTGGGTGCCCACAGTGAGTCGGGTGATTTGAGGAGGATAAAAGCCCCCGAGCTCGGCGCTTGCTGTCCCGGTCACCTCCAAGTGTAATTTCAGGGCTGGCAGGAGTTTCTGAGTGCCAGGACAGCCTGTGGCTGCAAAAGTGGGCAGAGTGCTGGAAACAGCGACCCATGAGGACAGATCCGAAGGGCAAGAGCCATTTTATCTGGAGAAAAGGAGACAGAAATGGACGGAGGTGGCAGGTTTTATATATGGAAAAGGTGACTGCAGAGGTGGAGGGAATAAATTGCTGCCTGTGTTCCCTGCAGGACAGGCCAAGAGGTCACAGCTCTGGATGGCAGGAAGAGATCACAGAATCATAGAATGGTTTGAGTTGGAAGGGATCTTAAAAACCACCCAGTGCCACCCTCTGGCATGGGCAGGGACACCTCCCACTGTCCCAGGGTGCTCCAAGCCCTGTCCAACCTGGCCTCGGACACTCCCAGGGATGGGGCAGCCACAGCTTCTCTGGATAACCTGTATTTGGGCTTGGGATTGCCCCACCACACAGCCAGGACTTTGCTGATACTGAACATGAAAATACTTTTGCAGTGAGAAAGGGAGACCTGGAGGAAATTGGCTGGGCAAGAGGGACAGTGTCAGCCCGGGGTCTGTAGAAAAGAACTGGAGAGAGCAGTTCCTGCCCACTCGCCCCGCGGGCTCCCAGCTCCGTGTCCAACAGGGAATGCTGAGAGTGGCTGAGACCCCTCAGGGTGGGGTGGCCTCCCTAAATCACAGTGCCTCGAGGAGCCTGCCAGGGCACTGTAGCTGTAACTCTCTGCCCACTGCCCTGTGGTTGTGCTGTGCTTGTACATTTGATTGCCCACGTCTTACAGGAAGGGTTTTCCAAGGGTTTTCCGAGGCATTCATCAGCCATTCCTGTTTAAGGACCTGCTGCTCAAATGCAGCCCATCCTTCAGGAGCCATTTCCCACCACAAGGACTTCCTCATTTCAGCAAAAGCTGCTGTTGCCCCAACCTTGGGCACGGCATCCCCCGGGGGAATTTGGGCTTTGTGCCCATCTAATCCAGCGAGTTGTGCTGCCCTGCCCTGCCCACACAGCCTGGGGTAACCCAGGGTGAGGACAGCAGAGAAAGAGGTGGATTGAAGCAGGTGGAGTGAAGCAGGAAAGCATGGAGGTCTGGGAAGGAAGGAGGAGGCTGTGGAGCTGACCTGGAGCTCGGGGCAGTGCCCCTGGCAGTGATTGCTCTGGGGGGCTGTGTCTCCGCGTGCCGTGCGGGTGCAGGAGCTCTGCCGTGACTCATGCACACACCACTGCTCCACTGCTCTGCCAGTATATTTAGAAACTCTTGTGTAGAGCAATTTTTGAAGATGGCTCAAGTCAGAAATACTTCTGCTGCTGTCAGATTTCTTTTTCTCTGTTCCCCTTCCCCCTCCTCATCCCCTCTTCTGTTGCTCCTTTTTTTTTTTTATTCCACTTCCTATGAATGAAAAAGCCCTCAGAAATCTGTTCAGACATACACCCGACCTTGTGTGCTGCCAGGGAAGGACAGGTGAAGCCAGAGGTCCTGTCAGCTCTGCACCACAGAGGACAAGGAGGTGGCTGAGGACCTGATGGAGCTGACCAGGGTACAACATGTGGGTTGGCTGAACCCTGGGAGGGAGCACATTCCTCTGCTCTTCCCACGGCGCCTGCTGATGGAATGTTGAACCCTGAGCTCTGCTTTGGTCTCCTCCATGATTTGGTCCCCTCTGAGCCTATAGCCCGGTGAAAGCCACACACAGGTGTCCCCACTGTCAGCCACACACAGGTGTGCCCAGTGCCAGCCACACACAGGTGTGCCCAGTGTCACCACACACAGGTGTGCCCAGTGCCAGCCACACAGAGGTGTCCCCAGTGTCAGCCACACACAGGTGTCCCCATGTCAGCCACACACAGGTGTGCCCAGTGCCAGCCACACACAGGTGTCTCCAGTGTCACCACACAGGTGTCCCCAGTGTCACCACACACAGGTGTCCCCAGTGTCAGCCACACACAGGTGTCCCCCATGTCAGCCACACACAGGTGTCTCCATTGTCACCACACAGGTGTCCCCAGTGCCAGCCACTCACAGGTGTCTCCAGTGTCACCACACACAGGTGTCCCCAGTGTCCCACTCGCTGCTGTTGCTGTTCACAGGAGCTACAAGGTCCGTTTCAACAGCGTCTCCTCTTACTCGGACGCACGGAAATCCTCGAGTGATGGCCCTGACTCCAGGGACAACTTTGAGAGCACAGGGCCCCTGGCTAATGTCAGGTAAGTGGGAAAGGGTGGGAAGCAGCAGTTCTTGCTGCAGGAGGGGCAGAGCAGGAGCTGGCGCTGCACAGAGCCCTTGTCTCCCACCACGGCTCTTACCTCAAACCTGGTGTATTTTGGCCACGTGCAGATCCCTCCACGCTCCCTCGTGCTGCTGTGGGGGGGGGTGGTGCAGGAGAGGGAGATGCCAGTGTCCCTCCCAGCTGGGCAGCCACAGCTGTGCCACCTCTCTGCAGGTTCTCCGTGTTTGGGCTGGGCTCACGTGCCTACCCCCACTTCTGCGCCTTCGCCCGGGCCGTGGACACCCTCCTGGAGGAGCTGGGCGGGGAGCGGATCCTCCGCATGGGAGAAGGGGATGAGCTCTGTGGGCAGGAGGAGTCCTTCAGGACCTGGGCCAAGAAGGTGTTCAAGGTAAACCCGCTCTCCTGGTGCTCCAGAGAGGAGCAGGAGGGAGAAGGACAGAGGGACAGAGCACAGCTGCTGGTTAGAGCTGGAATAAAACCCATCCTCTCCTCCCCTACCCTGGGACACTCTGGCATCACCCCAGCCCACAGTTGTCCATGTTTTGGTGGAGCTGATGCCCTGGTGGGCGCTGTGCTGAATTCCTGAATTATCCAGATGTTTGGGGAAGGAGGGCACCACAACATACACATGGCCACTGGTATAGCCCAACACTGTTGGGGGCTCCTTCTCCTTGGTTGCCTGAGCTGGGCTGGGCCACGGGGGGTCCCCAGGGGGATGCCTGAGAGCCTGGTGTGTGCTGCAGGCAGCGTGTGACGTGTTCTGCGTGGGGGACGACGTCAACATCGAGAAAGCAAACAACTCCCTCATCAGCAACGACCGGAGCTGGAAGAGGAGCAAGTTCCGGCTGACCTATGTGGCTGAGGCCCCAGAGCTCACACAAGGTATGAAGGTGGGGTCACCTGGAGGGCTCGGGGTGTGGGGCAGGAGGAGGAGAAGACATAGTGGGCTCTACTGGGGGCAAAGCGGCCATACCTCCTTACTAGTTCATGTTAAATTCCCAGCATTTCAGGCTTGCCCTTCACCTCCCTCACACACCCCAGGAGCAGCTCGTGATGGTCTCAGACCCCTCTGCCTGGTCCCTGTCTGTATCTGTAACAGAGATGTTTGGATATAATCTGATCCCCCTCCTCCTGACCCCGTTTTTCGAAGCAAAGAGCTGCAAACCTGGGAGCTTTCCAAGCTCTCTCTGGCCAATGGCGCTGCACGACGCAATGGCAGGGCCGGCCCACGGACACCTGGCCCCTCAGCACGGCTCCTGCAGCTGAGGATCTGCCGCACTGGCTCAGCTCTTCCCAAATTCAGGCACTTTGCTGCCAGCCAGGTGGCCCTGGCAGCGAGAGGTGCGTGTGGGCACGTGAGGGCACATCCCTGCACCTCACACAGGTGGTTTCAGAGTCCTCCCCCGTCACTGACAAAAGGGACACGTGTTTGGTTGTCCCCTGGGGTGTCTGATCCCCCAGGCTCGCTGAGGCTGTGCAGGAGGGTGGCCAAGCAGTAGGGTGGTCCAGCCCATGGTCCTCTTGCTGTGGCCAGCTCTGGTCCCTGCAAAGGCCAGAAGCCTTGGCCACGCTCTGCTGGATTCCTTCACTGCCACTTCTCCTCCTCAGGACTGTACAGCATCCACAAAAAACGTGTCTATGCAGCCCGGCTTATCACACGCCAGAACCTGCAGAGCCCCAAGTCCAGGTAGGAAATGCAGCTGCCCTGGGAGCTGAACACGCTTGTGGTGCACCCAAGCACCTGTGCATGCAGTGCTGCTTGACCTTGTGCCCTGAATGCTCCGTGGAATCCACCTTTGGGCAAGTCAGGAGTAAGCCTGGAAGCCACACGAAGGCAGGGAAGGGTGTGCCCTGCCCCTGTGCATGGTGAAATCTCTGCTGCTGCCTCAGTGAGCCAGTGGGATGGGAAGCTGGGTCGAGTGGCAGCATGCAGCCAAAGAAAGGATAAAATTGTTGCAGCAAGAGGTTAAACTGCTTGTTCCCTTTGAAAACTCCCTGAGGGTGAGTCAGCAGCGAGAGGGGCAGGTGATGCACTGTCCTCTCTCCCTGCTGTGACCTTGGTGACATGCTCAGGGCGGCACCACGGCTTGGACATGCCACCACCGCTCAGCACACCCAGCAGCTCTTGAGGCCAGAGCTCAGTGACCCCCAAAGCACATCCTGATGCTTCTCCTTTCCCCGTAGCCGCCTGACGATCTTCCTGCGCCTCCACACCAACGGGCATCAGGGACTGCAGTACCTGCCTGGGGACCACCTGGGAGTGTTTCCAGGGAACCACGAAGACTTGGTCAATGCTCTGATAGACAGGCTTGAAGATGCCCCTCCGGCCAACCAGCTGGTGAAGGTGGAGCTGCTGGAGGAGAGGAACACAGCTCTAGGTAACTCAGCATACAGGTGCCCTCTCTCCTCCTTGCCTGGCTCCTGTAGCAGTTCTTGCAGCTCCTCAGGGTGGTGGGTGGTCCCCAGGAGAAATCATTTCCCACCTCACTCCTGTGTTTGCCTGGATTGGGAACACCTCCTTCAATCCTCCTCTGCCCAGAGCTGTTGCTCATCTGCATTTGGGGTGTAGAGCAAAGGTCTGAAGGGGGAGCAGGGCCCTGGGGAAGGTATTTTCTTATCCCTGGGGAAAAATAAATGTGTTCATGTTTTCATAGAAAGAGCAATGTCTGGGACTGGAATGAAGGGTTAAGGGATCTTGATGGACCATCCCAATGCTGCATTTCAGGGCTAAGTCTGATCCTGCCATGCACAGTGTAACCAGAGCTGCAAAACAGTCTCAGAGCTGACTGGGGGGTGAAAGCAGGGACTTGCCCACCTTGGCTCTTGTGCTCTTGTGCTCAGCTGATCCCATGCTTGTGCTGAATTCCCTCTGGGCAGGTGTCATCAGTAACTGGACAGATGAGACCCGTGTCCCACCATGCACCATCTTCCAGGCCTTTAAGTACTATTTGGACATCACCACCCCTCCCACACCCCTGTTGCTGCAGCAGTTTGCTTTGCTGGCCACCAGTGACACGGAGAGGAAACGTCTGCAGGTCCTTAGCAAGGTAAAGACCCCAAGCCCCATGTTCTCCAAGGCATTTTCATCCCACTCTGTGGTTAGGCTGAGCCTAGCCATGGCAGCAGGGCTCCTCCTGCCTGCCTTCAGTGCCACCACCCTTTGCTACAGACCTGGTGGGATATCAGCTGGGACACCTGGCTTGGAAGAGATCTATGCTGCAGCCCTCCCTCCCTCCCTCTTTCCCTGGCTGCAGGGCTTGCAGGAGTACGAGGAATGGAAGTGGTCCAAGAACCCCACCATTGTGGAGGTGCTGGAGGAGTTCCCCTCGGTGCAGATGCCCTCCACCCTGCTGCTCACACAGCTGCCCCTCCTCCAGCCACGCTACTACTCCATCAGCTCCTCCCCAGAGATGTACCCAGGCGAGGTCCACCTCACCGTGGCCGTGGTGTCCTACCGCACCAGAGGTACCGTGCCCGTGTCGGGGTCAGTGCTGTGGGCACAGGGGGAAGCAGCACCATGTGGGCAACACCACAGAGTTTTCAGCACAGAGATGTTCTTTAAAGCCTCTCTGCCTGCTGGAGTGACCAGGTTCCCTCAACCCATGACACTGGTGTCCCATGTCATGAAGAATGGCTGTCTGGTGCATCACAGAGATGCCACTTCTGGGTCAGGCACCAGCAGCACACTCCCAGCTCTATGTAGGATAATGTTGGCTCACCCCAAAGTCCACTTTGCCCCTAGACAAATTTCCGCACCTGTCCAAGCAGCCCTGGTCACGGTGCAGGTGGACACAGCCCCAGTGCTCCTGCAGCAGGTGGGACACAGGGAAGACAATAAGTGGGACACAGGGAAGACAGTGGCCATTCATCTGGGGTGCCATGGAGGGCTTGTGCCTGGGAGCACAACAGCATGATGCTGCTTCTGCCAAAAAGGACCACAGTTGGGTTCTTCCTAAGTTTTGTGAAGGCCAAACTATTCCAGGTTCTGGGTGAACTTGGGTAACTCCATAGAAGGATCTAAATCCCAGTTCTACCACACTAATGGAAAATGGGTGCAGAGATACTGAACGTTTTGGTGATGTGTTCATGTGGGATATAGCAGGGAAGGTTTTAGGAAAGGAAACAACCAGAGTTGTTGGCTGGTGTGCCGAGGACAGACCTCCTTCCCTCCCCTTCCAGATGGAGAAGGACCAATCCACCACGGAGTCTGCTCCTCGTGGCTGAATCGGATACAGACTGATGAAGTGGTGCCCTGTTTTGTAAGAGGGTAAGTGTTCCACACAAGGCAAAGGCTGAGAAGGATGGAGTGAACCCCTTTGCACGATGAGATCTCTGCCCTCAATTCTTCTCACAGTGGGAGAAAACAGGGCTGAATTTGTGAGCAAAAGGATGTAGTTCTGCACCAAAATGCTGCTTTCTGGGATTTCACCCCATTTTCTACTTCTCTGTCTCCGGGCGGTGTCTCAGCTTGCTGTGGGCAGAGGTGAGGGAGGGAGCCTGGGTTTAACTGGTGTCTTTGCTGTGGGCAGTGCTCCCGGGTTCCACCTGCCCCAGGATCCCCAGGTGCCCTGCATCCTCATCGGCCCTGGCACTGGCATCGCCCCTTTCCGCAGCTTCTGGCAGCAGCGGCTGTTTGAGATCCAGCACAAAGGTGGGTCTGTGCTCCTGTTCCTCATCTCAGGCAGTGCTTGGGAACCCTGGGCTGCTGGCATAGGGGTGGAGGGGTCCATTCTTCTGCCCGGGGTGTCCCAACAGGTCTGCTGGCAGATGTGGAGGGGGGTGGCTTGCAGGAATTGGGTATCGGTGATCCCAGGGTTAACTGCTTCCAACGCTCCCCCAGGGCTGAAGCCTTGTCCCATGGTCCTGGTGTTTGGCTGCCGGCAGTCCAGGATCGACCACATCTACAAAGAGGAGACACTCTTTGCCAAAACCCACGGTGTCTTCAGAGAGCTGTACACAGCCTACTCCCGGGAGCCAGACAAACCAAAGGTGCGTGCTGGGCACTGCTCTGGCACTGCTGGGCAGCCCTGGGTGGCCATGGCCAGCCAGCACATCGTGGAGGTGCTGGTTCCTTGGCACAGCCCTGGTAGCTCATGCAGAAGTGTGCAGGGTCATCCCTTCCCAGTGCAGCCCCATTCCCAGGGCACATCCCCATCCCTGTGCCAGCCTGAACGGGTGCCCAACTGCTCATGCTTTGCCCTTGGGGGCTGTAGCCATCCTCACCAGGTGGGAGCAGGTAGGGAGGGGAAAGGCATCTCCTCCCAAGCAGGTGGGCAAGGAGGGACCACAGAATCATAGAATGGATTGGGTTGGAAAAGACCTCCGAGATCATCAAGTCCAACCCTTGGGCCAACTCCAGTCC
>JAOXXN010000212.1:13098198-13109272 GCA_026770055.1 Myrmophylax atrothorax | reverse complement strand
GTGTCCAAGGCCAGGTTGGACAGGGCTTGGAGCAACCTGGGACAGTGGAAGGTGTCCCTGCCCATGGCAGGGGGTGGAACAAGATGGGCTTTAAGGTCCCTCCCAACCTAAACCATCCTGTGAGTCTCTGAGTCCATGACACAAAATATAAGTGAAATTTGGAGGAAGATCCTCCACCTGTACCTTCCAAAACATCAGCACTGCCATGAGGCATAAAATACTGTGTTTTGGGCACACTGCTAACAAATCCTACCCCTGGTACCCAACACACCCCCACTGTGGATAAGGGGTGATATCATTGCCACAACCAAGGGAAGGACTGTGATTACAAAGATTTTGGAAGAGATTAAATGTGTGGCAAATTAAAAGACATATTATTACCCTTGACTTAACTTAATCACTAATATTAAAACAAAGGCATCCACAAGCACCCAGCAACCAGGATCTCTTCTCATTTCAAAAATGCCACCACTGACTGTGGGCAGCTTTTGGGCACGTCTGGTTTTCAGACATTACTGACCACTCAGACAAGGCATTTTGAAGAGAAACATAATGAAGACTCAGTGAGAAGGGAAGTGTAGAAAAAGAGCTTAGGATTTCAACCACTGCAACAAAGCCACAAACCCAGTTAATGTTAATGGGGGTGTTTTAACCAGGCACATATGACAAAGGATTATTTTTTTTGATCCTTCTATATCAAGATTAAGAGATAAAGCAAAGTACATAAGTGGATACAGAAAAGCAGCAAGTGAAAACAGAGGGAAAGGGAAATACTGATCTCAGATTTGAAAGGGAGCCAGAGAAAGTTCCTCCCAGCTGATGGCCATCAGGAGTGAAAGCATCAGGTACACATTAATTCCAGAAAGGGCCAAAACACACTTGTTCCAACACATTAGCTGTGCTTTACTCCGTACCCCTGCTACGATCCTCATGGTGTTGCAAGTCTTGCCCTTTCCTTTCTGCAACCGAGATTGCATCATATGATTGCACAAATAACACATTTCAGCCACTGAAAGAAAAAGGCAACAGAAGAGTCCAGAACTCCAGCAGAGCAACATCCATCTGACATGCAGGAAAACACGCTGGAACAGAGTGAGGAACACGCTCCGTGTGGCTGCGCAGCCGCCCCTGGGAACGTCCCCTCCCCACAGCCTTGATGGGGACAAGGACTTGCTTCCTCCAGCTCCAGCAGAGAGGAGCTTTGGCTACACACTGGAGCTGTGCTTTGGGTAAGGATGGGGGATTTTGGAAGGGCTGTTGTCCTGCCTGTGTTGTGCACAGAAATCAAAGCTGCTCCTGTTTGGAAAGCTCAGCTGGACGCGAAGATCTGATTGAGTCCTGCTTATTCCATTAGCAAGCGCCCAGGATTCAGGCAGGTGTCCATCCTGGCACACCCCTGGAAGAATCACAGGCACACTTGTGCTGTTCAGATGTGCTTTGAAGAAAAAAAGGAAAAGCATGTTGCCAATCCAATGTGATGGTGCAGCACAGAGCTGGCACGGCCTGGATCCTCCTGCCTCAACAGCTGGGCTCAGTGGGAGCCCTCCGGACCCATCCCTGCTCCAGGGAGCTGTGGGGAAGGTGTTCTCATCACCAGGCTTTGACCCTCCTGTTGGAATGACTTGGAATTCAGCTCCTATGCCTTCAGGAAAGCATGGAATACGTTTGGATCCACACGTTTCAGTGGCTGGGCTTGCCATGTGTTTGCTTTCCCAACACTGCTGGCCATCCCGGCTTCCAAAATGGAAAAGCAGGGATCAGCACACGCTCCCTGCTGCCACATCTCCTGCCAGAGTGAGGCACAGCTCAGAAATCAAATACACCAGCGCTGCTTCAGGAGTATTTTTGATGGCAAGACAGATTTTACAGGTCCTACCAAAACCATTTCCCAAAGCGTTACTTCTCAAAATCACGGCTTTAAATAAAAGAACAGCATATTCCAGTGAAACTGTGGAAGTGCTGGATTTCACTCCAGCAGTAAGTGCTCCCATGGCCACCAGCAGTTTGAACTCTCATGGCAAGGTCTGTGTTTAGTAGATTTGCTCCTTAGTGGGGCTATGGAGGTTCCAGTCTCATTCCCCCTGTGGATGCACCTTCAGGGGCACTGACCCTGGAGATATCCATGGTCCTGCCTCCTGGATGCCAAACTTATTCATTGAACTATGAACTCCCAACTCCTGGCTATTTTAGTGACAGCCAAACCCTTGAACTCAGCCAGTGCTTGAGCTGAAAAAAAAAAAAGGTTTCTGGAGGGGAAAGGGCACAGGCTCTGCCATAAAGGGAGTAAATTCCCATCCTGTTGAAGGGATATCAGCTTCAGCTACTCTCCTGTCACCGTGCAGGAGATCAAAATTGGAGGCAGTTTGACTGGAAAACCAATTATCTGCTTTTAGAGGGGAAAAAAACCCCTCACAAAGATTCAATTCCACCTGTCAAACTTCAGATATTTCCTTACCCTCCGTGCTGAGAAGTGTGAGCTTTGCCTATTCACTGGGAAAGAGGATAAAAAAAAAAAAAGCTGTTTGACAAAATAATCATTTTTGCAAGCTGCTGCTCTGGCGGGACAGAGGTCTGGGAGCTGGCAGGGGGAAGTGCCCGCCTCCCAATCTGATGCCACCAGCGTGGCAGAGCACCACCTGCAGCCTGGTGCCCGGCACGGGGAGGAGGAGGAGGGAAGGAAGCAGGAGCCATTAGGGACTGGCTCCCTGCCATCCCACATCTCCTCTGGAGCACTGGAGCAGACCCCTCCAACAACTCGCCAACAGAAGAAAATCTAAAAATTGGCCTCCAAGGGTCTTTTTAAGCACTTTAATCCTTTCGCGCTGCCTGTTCCCGGCGCGGCCATTCCTGGCACGGGATACTGGGCTGGGAAAATCCAACTCCCCAAGCCAAGGAGTTAAAGAGAAAGCTGCTAATCAGCTAAATAGAAGCTGGAATCTGTTCATATGAAAGTCCCTTTTTTCCCTCGTCACCTGAGGGACATCACAGTGTTCTGAAATACACTCTTGACATGGTTTGGCAGACGGGCCTGTCTCATCCTCCAGGATTCATCCCTCAGGTTATTTTTTTACTATCAGAAAGTGAGCTTTTAAATGCCAAACTCATTTTGCGGGTGGCGGTGGGGAAGTGGAAGATATTCCAAGTGGTCTCGCTGGGCTGTGCACCAACTGTGTCCACCAAATGGCTGGAAAAGCAAGTCTTCCCATGGAGCTTCCCAAACAAAGCACACCCACAGGCACATCCAAGTATTACCTAATAGTTTGTTCCTCGAGTTCACATTGCCTGCACTGGAAACGCTGTGGGAGACACCAATTCCAGCAGGGCCAGATGTAGGACAGCAGGATGGGAAGGCAGCTCAGTGGAGATGGGCTTGGTGGCACTTACCTTCTGTCCTTGTTGCCTGCAACCAGCATGTGTGGAGGGCTGGCGTGGAGGTTGACACACGTGAAGTCACCGATGGAGTTGCCCACCTTTGTCAGGCACTGGTTTGTCTCCAGATTGTACAGGAGAATCTGCCAGGAGGAGAACAAAACACGGGATAAACTCATCAGGAGCACCACAGCTGCAGCACAAAGAGGAGCTGGCACCACCAGGGATCATGGAATCATGGAATCAGTTGGGTTGGAAGAGACCTCCGAGATCATCAAGTCCAAGCCTTGGTCCAACTCCAGACCCTTTACCAGATCATGGCACTCAGTGCCACGGCCAAGCTCAGTTGAAAACCCTCCAGGGCTGGGGAATCCACCCCCTCTCTGGGCAGCCCATTCCAAGGCCTGAGCACTCTCTCTGCAAACAATTTCCACCTGCTCTCCAACTTCAATTTGCCCTGGCAGAGCTTGAGCCCGTGCCCCCTTGTCCTATTGCTGAGTGCCTGGGAGAAGAGACCAACCCCCACCTGGCCAGAACTTCCCTTCAGGATGAAACCTGCTGCTTCCCAGCCTGCTGGTCCCACACCCACATCCTTCTGTTCCATGGAGAGCTGCTCCTTCCCCCCATCCACTGCTGCTGGATCAGCAGTGGTGCTCCTGCTGGGACACCACATGGAGAGCCAGGTGTGCTCAGGGCCATCTCCAGCCTGGCACATCCAGGGAATCCACCTGGAGACACAAGCCATGGGCTCAGGACATCAGCTTTTCCTAAGAATGTGTATTTTTCCCTGTGCCACCCCACGGATCCAGTGCCTCTGTGCTGGGAGTGCATCCCTCCAAAATGTGGGATCCTGGGATGTGTCCTCCACGGATGCTGTGGCAGGGAAGGGGCTGGAGAGCCCCCCCAGGCCCTGGGGATGGCTGAGGGGGAAGGAAACAAAAACTCACCCCATCACACAGGGCCGGGAGAGGAAACCTCAAACAGAGAACTCCTCGGAAAGGGGAAGCAGCCGGAGGCCCCCGCGAGCGCCGGGGCAGCTCCTGGGGAAAGCCAGAGGTGCTCCAAGGGGTTCGGAAGCTCCCATCCCGCTGCTGGAACACGGCCTGTGAGCATCCATGTGTGGCAGAGGCCTCCCCAGCCCCCACCCCGTGGCTGTGCTCGCTCATTTAGGTCAGCCTGGTTAATCAGCACATCCCAAGCACCCGCAGACGCTCCGAGTGAATCCCTTCCCTCTCTCCTCCCACTCATTTCCACGGAGAGTCAGAGGGAGCGGCTGCCAAAAGGCACGTTTGGGAGAAGGCACCCGGCGTCTATTTTTACATTTGCTGTTGCCAGGATCAGTTGGAGGCACAGAGAGTGGCACACAAAGCGCTGCTGTACCTCCAGCTTCCCAAAAAACATGTGCTTCCCACCTTGTCCTTCGGCAGCATCCCGGACCGGAAAGGCGGCCGGTGCTGAGCAAAGGGAAAAACACCCTGGCTTGGAAACAGGAGCATAGGAATGTTTGCCAAGGAGGGAAAAGGACCTCCCATGAAGGATGAGGACAGGATGGATTTGCTCAGGAACAGCACCATCCCCTTTTCCCTGCTCTTTGTCCTCCCTCTGGCTGCAGGTGACACTTTATGGGGGACATGGATGAAACCTGAGTGGATTCCATCCAACCCTGCGCTCTTTGGAACCCTCTGTTGGGTATGGAATTGCTTGGGAACTGTTTTCCACCTGTCAGTGAGCAAACCTGTGTGGGTTTGAGACAACCCACCACCCCCTGGGATGGGAGGCCAAGCTGCTGGGATGACCAGGACACAGATTTAAATCCAACACCCCCTGGGATGGGAGGCCACGCTGCTGAAATGACCAGGACTCTGGGATGACCAGGACTCACAGTCAACCCCAACCCCTCCTGGGATGGGAGGCCAAGCTGCTGGGATGACCAGGACTCTGGGATGACCGGGACACAGAGCCAACCCCAATGGAATGGTAGCACTGCCCATGATCTGAGGTCTTCCATCATCCTGTCCCTTCCACATCCCCATCCTGATCAAACCATTCCTTCAGCACAAAACTAAGCACAAAGCCAAAGCCTCCATCCCATCCCTCAGGGGTCGGCATCCCAAAGCCCTGGGGTGATCCAAGCTCATTTCACTGGTTTGGGATGACCAATGGACACCAGGATGAGATAGGACAAGCAGGGCAGTGCACACAACACGACCCTCAGAGCTGCCATGGCCACCATCCTGCTCCAATTCCAAGGAGGACATGGGTCCTTCCAAGGAGGACAACCTTTGCTCTCCCACGACTCCAGTTGGGGTCCCCAACAGATCCCTGTCCACCCTCCAGCTCAGCTGCTCCTACCTGGCCCCACCAGACTGGCTCTCAAACTGGTCCCAGCCTCTATCAGCAGTGAGTTCAAAAGAGCTTCCTTGGGGAGTGAAGTCCCTCAGCAACTCAGGGAAGGATGGAGCGTTTCTGGAGCGCTTCAACCACCAGGTGCCTCCCAAAAGCCTCCCAAAACCACTGAGGACTGTCAGGGTGGTCGAGGTTCACCTTCAACTGAGCAGAAATTCTCCTGCTCGGCCACCAGAGCTGCACTTTGGAGACAGACAAGTCCCAAAGAGCCAAAGCCTCTTCTCCAACCACACCAGGCTGGCAAGCACTGATGATTTATCCCTGCAACAAGGTCAGCCTGGCTGGAGAGAAGAGCCCCAAGTCCTAAATTAAGGAGTGTTTGGGCTGCAACTGTGACAGAGCAGCAGAAAAGGCAACCCAGGGAAACAACAAGCAATGGCTCCTCTTGGCAAGACCCCCTCAAGAGCACAGCACAGAGGATTTTGGGGAGCCAGGAGCTGGAGCAGCCCTGCCTGGGAAGGGGAGCACAGGGTGGAAATCAACCCAACCCCAGGGAATTTTGTGCCTTTTTGTCTGGCTTCGTGTCCCTTCCCCCAGAAGAAGCTTTTCCGCAGCGTCAGGTTTGGTGTTGGTTTTGGATGGTTGGTTTTGCCAGGTGATCCCTGGGAGCTGCTGAAAGCACAGCTGGAAAATAAACAGGGGCTGACCCCCCTGCAGATGGAACAGCTTGGGTGGGAAGTTCACCCCTCCCTTCCAAGAAGTGCTTGAAAACAGAACTTGCAGAAACCAACACCTCCCAGCTCGTTACATCCCTCGACTCACCCCTAAGGAGGCAGCTCAGCCCTGCCCCTCTGAGGGGCTCCAGCTCTGCCAGGACCTGTTCCAGAGGTGCTGGTTACACGGAATTCTTCAGGAATGAAGAGCAGGAGCTGTGTGTGGTGAGGAGTGGAAGAGGATGCAGCCCAGCGCTGGTGCTCTGAGTGATGTGGGAGCACCACTGGGGCAACCAGGAACCCAGGTCAGAAAATCCCACCACTGCCTTGCACTTCCATTCATGTCCCACAGCTCATACCACGACTCACAGGCCAGGAACAGAGACACTGCCACTCCAGTGGGACTCAAGGGCAGGGAACAGCCTGAAAACTAGGGATAAACCCAGCCCTGCTTGTGTCCAAGCTCATGGCATGTCTGGTGCTGGTGCTCTGGGCACGTGTCCTGCAGCACCTCAGTGCTCCATGGACGAGGTCCATCCTGGCAAGGTCCTGAGCATCCTCAGTCCTACATCCCAGGTGGAGCAGTGCCCCACAGGATCCTCCCCTTGGCTATGGAGGGACTAGGGGGGCCCACAGAGCCCCCAGACGAGTTGTTTCCTTGTCCCTGTACACTGAGGAGACAGAAGATGCTTCCCAACCACCCCACTGTTCCCAAATCTGTTCCTACAGCCTCTGTGCCCACTGGCAGAGCCAAGCAGGGCAATCTGATGGCAGAGAGGGGGACAACTTTTGGATCAGGATAGACACCAGGGATGCAGAAGAGCTCTCAGCCCCCAGGACATGAGAGCACAGGAAGTAACTTCATCCCAAAACACTCTGGGCTAAAAAAACCCGCTTTTCCCCTCTCTACCACAGGATGGGCAGGTGGGAAGAGGGAAGATTTAAGGAGCTGTAAAACAGGGCATGAAACATTTATAAATGGAGACAGTACTAGCAGGAGGCAGGAGGAGATCACTCCAGCTGCATTTATCTGTTCATGCTCCGGAGCATCCAAGGGTTGTGTTGTTTCCCCAGCTGCCAACAAGCCAATAAACCACTTTTGTGGTCACCAAGTGACCTGAACTTCCCAGGCACCACCAGACACGGGGACAAGGTCCTTGTGTGAGGGTGGGAGAGGAGGCAGAGCTGGTGATCCCATGACCTGCTGCACAAGATTCCAAAGTTCAAAGAAAACAAGCCCGAGGCTGACTTTGCAGGATTGCAAGGCACAAGGGGCTGCTCTCCAGATTCCCCTGGAGCATCTCAGTGTGCAAGGGATGGGCAGGAGAAACACGTTTTTGCCATAAATCCTTTCCTACTTCCAGCTGGGAAAATCACCATGGCAGGGCTTGGATGGAGAACTCAGTTCCCAGTGGCAACGGGAGACTTGGGAACGCCGGTTTTCCAAAGGGACACCGACCCCAAGGGCTCCAAGGAGCTTAAAATACCAGATACACCTGCCCTGGCAAGAGGTGACACATGGATTGTTCACCCATCACATCAACCCACCCTCAGGAATGAGTCATGCACACAAAAAAGGGGGAAAAAGGGAAAAAGGAAGGAATCTTGAGCCCAGCAGCTGCTGACACATCTTGGATTTGTCTGTGGAGAGATCCTGGAAAGGCAGAGCTGGGCAGGCCATGGGATGCTGCTCAAGGGATGGAGCTTTCAAACTCCCATCCCAGGCTGGGAAGCCAAGCCCTGTGTGCCATCCAAGCTTCTGCCAGAGCCAGCAAATTCCCAGGGCAAGTATGCCCACACCTGTGCCAAGAGCAGGCTCCAACAAGCCCCAGGGTGGGAAGAGAGGCAGCAGTGAAGCTTTAAAGGCCATTTCCACCTGACAGACCATGTGGAGAGTGCCAGGTTTTTCTTGGACTCCTCTACCACTGAGCAGATTCCCCCAGGAGGAGCATCCTCCAAAAACTCCTCTCCTGCCTCTGAGCCAGCCCTTGCAGGGTGAGAGGAGGGGAGAGCAGAGCCCATCCCGCCCTCCTGGTCATCAAAGAGTGGCAAGAAGTCCCTTGCCAGGCTCTGTAGGGAAGGGAGGGACATTCCTGAAGCACCAGCTGAGCTCAGCACATGGACCAGCACCACTTCCCCCCGTGTCTGGAGCTCTGTACCATCAGGATCGAGGTGTTTTCTGAGTTGGCTGCAGGTTTTTCTGCAGCTGGAGGAAGTCAGGGCCCAGAAAATCAGTGTGAGACAGAGGAGAAACCTGAATCTGCAGCTTTTTGGGTTTTAAGGTGATGGAGGGTGACAGGGCAGCACTCTCAGCCACTGACAGACCAAACCCACCGTGCCAGACTCGCAAAGCTGGGACTCAATCACTCAAATATCTCTTAAAAATAATAAACCAGAATTCACTTGGATCAGGACAGAGCAAACACTTTAAACTCCTTAAACCAGCACTGGCAACTGGGTGACAATGGAGTTTACTGGGCAGGTAGGAGGAAAATGAAGCCCTGTGAAGGACCTTGGGGCTCACAACCAGGGGCAAAGGCTTGCCTGGGATCAGCTGGCCACCAAGGACATTATCCTGGCTGCCCTCCTGCCGCTCTCACAGCATCCTGACCTGATTTTTGGCAGCTCTCACCCTCTCCTCCCCCTGGTTTCGACACTCCAGGGCGTTTCCTGGCTCGGCAGAGATGCAACAACCCCCCTCAGAGCTGCATTTTCAGCCCCAAAACATGGATTTCATCACAGCTTGGGGCCTCCAACGAGCTTCCTGCTGCTCCTGGGCCACCTCAAAGACCTTCACCAGCCCTCTGGGAGCCTCTGATTGCAGCCCCCAGGGAGAAGGGCTGTTTGCCCTTGGATTAAAACTTTCCATCCCAAATCCATCACGGAGCAGCAATTTCCTCTCCGTCCCCTGCAAGGTCTCTTCCTCTCCTCGGCTTAAGGACAGACGTGCCAAGGACACAACTGCAGAGATTTGGCCTTGCTGGTGCCTGAGGGGGAGCACAAAGGAGCTCCAGCCCTGGGTGTGAGGACACAACTGCAGAGATTTGGCCTTACTGGTGCCTGAGGGGGAGCACAAAGGAGCTCCAGCCCTGGGTGTGAAAGTTTCCCCTGGCAGATCCAGGAGCAGCCAAAGCCAGGACAGGAATGCCAAGAAGCACCACACCCCAGAGATGCCACAGCCCTGAGCCCACAGGGCTCCACTGCCAGTGACCTCCATGGGGAGGTCCAGAGGGGTTGGAAGAGGAGAGGAGGGTGGATCCATTCCTGGGAAAGCACAAGGACAGTGCCAGGGAAAGCATTTGCCACAGCAAGGAGGGGATGTGGTGGGTCCCATCGGTGAGGGGAACGGAGAAGTTTCTGATGAGGGAGCCCTGGCAGGGATTTGG
Source organism: Myrmophylax atrothorax (assembly GCA_026770055.1). Taxonomy (NCBI): domain Eukaryota; kingdom Metazoa; phylum Chordata; class Aves; order Passeriformes; family Thamnophilidae; genus Myrmophylax; species Myrmophylax atrothorax. The sequence goes on along the minus strand of JAOXXN010000212.1, from coordinate 13,099,458 downwards.
GGATCATCCTTGGATTTTAGGGAGCTTGGGACCCTCTAAGGTCCCCATACTGAGCAGATGGACAGCACCCATTACTGAGCAAGGATAAGACCTTCCAGATGAGCCCTGGATGTGCCTCTGGATCAGCCCTTTCCTTCCCCCCAGCTCTGCTGCTTCTCCCTGTCCATGCCAGGCCATGCAGCTCCAGGCAGTGATGGGGCTCACAAACTCCTCTGCCATCTTGCCCTGTCTCCATGACATCTTCCCCCCAACCCAAAGAATTCCCTGTCCCTTTTCCACTGAGCCTCACCCCAAAAGAGCTCCATGGAGCAGGAAAAGCCCCAGTGGCCTCAAGGACCTCAGCTGGAAAAGTTTAGCACCCAGAGGGAAATTTATTTGCTGATGGAGAGGGAGGAGAGTGTGTCATCCCTCCTGCCAGGGTGGAGATGCTGTGGCTCCACAGAGCCCTCCAAGCTCCCCCTCCACAGCTGGGGAGGAACAGGAACAAGGAAAGGGAAGTGCAGCACAGAAGAACTTTGGGGAAGTGGGAGCTGAGCTAATTTTGCAGGGGGAACAACTCGCCCAGACAACTTTCCTGTGGGGGAAGACAGCGACGGGCTCACACTGCCAACGGCAGCCAGGGAGCACCTGCAAGTCACTGCAGGAAAAGCCCAGAGCCAGGAATCATGACTCCTGCTACTCTTCTCATCCCCTCAAACATGAGATCCCAGTGCTGGAAAGCCCTGGATTGTGCTCTCTGGAGACTGAGCTCCATCAGCCTGGTGTTTGCACAACCAGAGGATTCACAGCGTTAACCTTTGCCGTTTCCGAGGGGTTGGGAGGTTTTAGGGACGGGAGGCAAATGGAAGTGGGATTTCCAAGAGGGAGAAAGGAAGGAAGGACAGTTAGGGGTTTCTTCACCCAGTCCAGTGCCACTGCTCCTTCCCACCATCAGCCCCACAGCCCATGCAGCAAAAGCAAGGAATTTTGGGGCCCCAAGCAGAGAAATTGGAGGTGCAACCCTGCAGGTGTTCCCAGGTACCTCCTGCCCCCCTCAGTGCTGAGAGCCCACCATGCCACCCACCCAAAGGATGCTACACCTTGGCCAAGGGGAAAAGTCTCCATGTGCCCTGGAGAGGGGCTTTGGACAAGGGATGGAGGGACAGCACAAGGGGAATGGCTTCCCACTGCCAGAGGGCAGGGCTAGGTGGGATATTGGGAAGGAATTGCTGTCTGGGAGGGTGGGCAGGCCCTGGCACAGGTTGGGCAGAGAAGCTGTGG
>JAOXXN010000212.1:13071880-13084493 GCA_026770055.1 Myrmophylax atrothorax | reverse complement strand
GCCACATCCAGTCCCTTCTCCAGCCTCGTTGCTCTTCTCTGGCCCCGCTCCAGCCCCTCAATCTCTTTCCTCAACTCGGGGGCCCAGAACTGAACACAACACTCAAGGTGTGGCCTCCCCAATGCAGAGTCCAGGGGAAGGGTCACTGCCCTACTCTGTGACGAGCATTTCATTGGTTTGAACAGAGTATTAATGTATGAAAGTTCAGGAAAATACCAAACAAATGTTGAAGTCAAAGAACCCTCCTCTGACCACAGGAGCAAACTGGGAAAGGCAGAATTCAGAGTTCTTCTCTCTTATTTTGGGCAGTGAGTCACTATTATTATTACTGCACCTCAAACATCTCAAAGAGAAGACAGTGAATGTGGCTCATGCAATAGTAAAATGCTTTAAAGACAGATAATTCTGGTTTTAACCAGATGTTCAACAGCAAAATCTGTCCAAAACACAACAGTTTATCAGGCAAACACAGTGTGTTCAACAGCTGAGACACAACTGGGGAAAACACCCCTGGTGATACCAAAAAACTGCCTTGTAAGGCCACAAACTCACATGTAATGGCACAAAGTAAGGAGTAAATGGGAAAGGTCATGGAATATCCTGAGATGAAAGGGATCCACAAACATCATGTCCAACTCCTGCATGATTAGGAAAACATTACCAAGCTTTACACAGAAAAAGCAACACCCCACTGGGTTTATCAGCAGGTAAAGCTAAAGGTGCTGCTCAGAATATTCTGCATCTCACTGCACAAGCAGCAAAATGTATTTATGAGCATGCAAGCCTTTGCAACAGTCAGTCATGTCTGTGAAGAGCAAAGAACCCTCCCCAGTGCAGCTGGAGTTATCAGCATGGCAACATGAAATACCAGGGCTCAGATGAGCTCACTGCTCCACAGTCCTGCTCCTGCCTCCAGTGCTGCATTCCCAAGGCAATTCCCTGCTAAGGTGAAGCTCAGGGTTGCAAACACACACTGTCCTTTTTATTTTTGTAGTATTGAAACCTTGGAAGTGTTTGAGAGTCATTGTATCAAAAGGATAAGCAAAGCTTCCACAGCAGGCTAAAATCTGCACCACAACTGTGATTGTTCCAACTGAACTCCAACCACAACTGCCCAGAAGGATTCAGGCTTTGCCTCCATTTGGTCTTGGCTCAAGGAAACAAGTGCGAGAAGCTGAAGACAACGGTGCAATCGCTGACACTCGACGTGCCACCCACTGCACCAGCCTTGTGTTCATCCCCTTGTCCCAGATTTCACAAAGAATTCAAATTATAATCCAATATATTGCTGAACTGTGGCCTGCTGAAAGGTCCATTTATTGCAATTCACTCCGGATTGGAAGGGACTTGGATAAAACACTGACCATGAGCCTGTTGTGCCTCACACACTGCACTGCTGATCAACTGGACTCCACATTCAGGAGCATCAGCCTCTTGCTGTATCAAAGGTGGATGGCTGGAGGCTCCTCTCTCTCCATCAAGTGCCTGTCTCCTCTCTGCAGCTGGGAGCACAAAAGACATCCAGCAAGCTGCTTTTTACAGCTATTGTCACATATTACAGGCAGCACGTTCACCACAAAACAAATAAAATAAGTATTTCTTTTCCTAGAAAATCCTCTAATCCTGTGACAGGGAAAGGCAGCACAAGCACAGGGGCAAACAGTGCTAAATCTCATTTGTAAATATTACACTGGCTGTGTCTGGCAGTGACAGAGAGCTTGCCAGAGCTGCTCCTGAGCTGGGCACACAGAGCAGAGGTGCCCACCTGTGCCACCTGCCCAGGGAGGGAGGCAGGGCTGGGCCCCGGGGTGGAATCTCCCAGCTCAGACCCTCAGGAGCCATTGCATCAGCTCTGCCACCTCAACACAGGCATTTGCTGTCAGCTAGTGGCTGCTGTCAGCCTTGGAGGAGATGTGTAAAGCCATTTACATGTGCATTACCTGAAAAACAACCCACAAAACAGATCAGCAAAGACAGAATTCTGTGAGTGGTGAAGGGAATCCGAACGTGCTCGTGGTTTTCACTTCAGCTCCTGAACACGACTGTGTGGAAGGTCAGAAGCTGCTTAATTCACATCACCTCCAGGTTCTTCCTGTTTGAGAGTTGTGGGTTTGCCATTTCTACCTTGATTTAAACAAAACCAAACTCTTTTTCATGTTTTGAAAACACCTGGAGTTGGACTCAATGACCCTTGTGGGTCCCTTCCAACTCTGGTTCCTTACAGGTATTTTCTTCCTTCCAACTGGGAACATGAATTTATTTCCCTATAATTTTCAGATATACCCTGTCTGAAGCACAAACAGAAGAAATACACGGGTGGAAATGAGCACCAGTATCAAAACCTCTCATTGTGCGTTTTGATTTTTCCCCAAAAACATTTCTAGTTTTACCTTCAGCAGATGCTTGGGGTTCCTTCACTAACATTTCACATTTATTTTCACTCCCAGCAGGTACTCAGTGTCCTGCACAATGAGAGATCAGACCCCAGGGGTAAGTCTTGCCTTTGCATCACCGTTACCATACCAGTTTCCACCAAATGTTGCCAGGTTTTACCTCCACCACCATCCTTAGAGGGATTTCCACATGACACCAGCCCTGGATAGTCCCTCAGAGAAGGCACAGACAAGACAGTGTTTCATTCCCAACTTGGGGGTGCAAGAGGCAGAACTTCCTCCTGCACCACTTACCCAAACCAAACATTTGCCTCCAGCCACCTGTATCCAGTGGGAATAACTGTCCTACCACCTCCTCCTGCACTTTTCCTCACCCCCTTTTTCCTTCATCTGAGCCATCCTTCCCTGCTCCTGCTCCCCCCCAGGCATGTCCTGGCACTCAGGGGAAGGCACCAAACCCACCACTCCGTTTCTTGCACAGAGGGCACAGAAGGGACAATGCCCCCAGGCAGCTTTAATGGCACCAGAAGGGGCAGGACAGCAGATTTCCAGTCCCACAAAGGAGCCCTGCCAACATTCCCTTCCTGGAGCCTGCCAGCAAGCAGGAGCCCTTCTGATCCCTGCAGCAACCCCCTTCCTTTGCTCCAAGGAGCTGCTCTGCAGCCTGGGCAGGACCACCAACTCCTCCCAGTGTGTCTCCAAGCATTCCATGGAGGGCAGCAGTGGAGCATCTCCTGCTGTGCCTCCATGAGGATGGACATGGCACTTAAAGGGAAGAATAGGAAAGGATGTTCTCTTGTTGCAGCACGTTGTTTTCAAGTCAAACTCTGGAACTCCAGAGTGCAGGGGGGAGAGTGATGGCTAAAGTAGACTGCTGTTTCCCAAAAGCTGTGGCTCCCAGCCAAAGCCAGGCAAGCATGGAGCAGATGGAGTCCTGGCAAGGCCTCTGCTGTCCCTGCATTAGCAGCATCTGCTCATTACCCAGAACCCTTGCCTGCTTTATCTAATGCTCCAGGAAAAGCATTTTGATTTGATTCATTTCAGTTCGGTAACGTGCAACACAATTAGTGGTAAAATCAAACTGGAGGGCTGCCAGTGCTGACAATAGGAAACAAGGCAGAAGAAATATGAGGCCAGTGGGTTGGAATTCAAAAATCACAACTGTGGCTCGAGTTGCCAAGTCCCGTTGCCCCAGGTGTACATCCAGTGCCCCCACTGAGCGCTGGCACGGGCACAGGGAACTTCATTTGCTCCCCATCCATTTCTCTCTCATTTGCCTCTCCTTGCAGCTTCTTTCTCAGAGCTGACACCTCCACCAAAACCAGGAGTCACAACTCCTTTTTGCCTCAGTGGAGTTACAACTCCGTTTGGATTTGGGCATCCCAGTAAGGCCAATCCTTCTCCCTGCTCTACTTCCGTGCCTTGGGAAGCGTTTGCTCCCGTGGAAGCTGCAAAGCAGGGCTGCAAGGCAGGCATGGGGTGAGCAGGATGAGCCTGTGAGCTGTTCCCTGTGATCAGGTGCCAAGGACATCTCTGCATGAGCTCGGCTAAACTGGGAGCAACTGATGTTATCGGGACGGGTCTGGGAGCCAGGGATTCGACAGGCAAGTCTAGACTGTGCCTGACAGCACCACCTCCAACACCACCAGATGGTTTCTCTGTGTTAGTCAAACTTACAAACAAAGAGAAGAGGGAGCTGGAAAAGTACAACAAAGAACAATCAAACACATTATCTTCAAAGTCGTCCTCTCCCTCCCCGAATTCAAAATAACTCTCCCCACCAAATTGTAAATATGTGCTTTCCAGCCTGCAGTTGGTAAACATTTCTAAAATCAGTCTTTATAGATCCCTATTCCCATAGAAACTAATCTATTCTGACCAGGCTCCTCGAATCAGAGGCACTGCCATATCACAGAGCCTATTAAAATTTCCACCCAAAAGAATAAAAGACGCCGAGCTTTATGCAAACTAGTTCAGTCACAGCACTGACAACGAGGAGTATGACAGGCAAAAACCCAGACAAATTATTACATTAGTCAGTGGCAAAGTAGAAAACAAACAAAAGACCCTCTGCTAGTCGTTGTTTAGCACGCTGGACAAGAAGCCAACACTTTAAACTATCACTGGGTTATAATTTCCTGTGACTCGAGTAAATAACATTAATTAGTAACACCAGATTTGCTGTTCTGTAAGAAAATGTTGCCTATCAACAATTTTTAGCCGCAGAAAACCATTCTAACATGATGCAAGCTGGAAATACAGCTGAGGATGTTGATAATCAAGCATTTCATTTCCTTTTAAAATAAAATCTGGTCTGGATTATCCATCCCTACGCTTGTTTTCACCTGTGGAAATGCCAGGATCAAAGACAGCATGTGTACAAAGGTCTCTAAATTTACAAATACGCTTTATTTATACCCAGGGGACATTTTAAGTGTCAGATTGCAGATTTTAAAGCAAGATGACAGGAGCTGATTCTGCCTGAGCCCCTCAGCTCAGGACCCCAGTTGACCAGCACTGTCCAAAGCTGACTTTTTTAACTGCTGTTCCCACATCCAGAAGATGTTGGCCTTTGGCTCGTGGTGTCCATTACATAAAATCTCAAAGAGTATTTAAAACAATGCATACAACCAGGATTTTATTAGGGCTGCAGTAAATATTAGGTCAAAGCTTTTATTTCTCTGTATCAAAGTATATAATAACCCACTCCTGCAAACAATACTTCAGTGCATCCCCACCCTGAGCCAAGAGCAGGAGGATTAATCAGACATGCAAGTTTACCACCATCCCCATAACAAAGCTCCACAGCACCCCAAGGGAGTTTTGGGCAGAGGAGAAGGCTGGTGGAAGAATATTTAATATTTTTATAGCAAAACAAGTTATTTGCTTAAGATAGCTTGGCTGGCCTACAGCCTGGCACTCAAGCCTTGTGCAGCAGCTCCAGCAGGAATTAAAGCTCAGTTTTAATGGGTGCTGTGTTCCAATGCCTCCTAATGCATTTAGGGTTATTGGCCAACTTTCTCACATAAAAGCAAGTGTGTGTGTGTGTGTGTGGATACACAGGATTACAGACACACAAAAAGCTGAGCACAGCTGCTTCATTTCTGGAAAGCCTTTTTTTTGTTGGTTTTTTTTTTTCCCCCTTTAATAGGGAGGAGAGTTGTGGTTCCTCACCATCCTCGTGAGCTGCCACAGCCAGGGAGCTGTTTATCCTCACAAAGGAGACGTGTGGCCGCGGTCCAGGGTCGGGCACGCCCTCCAGGGCAGGGGCTGTGTAGTCCCAGGTGCGGGTGTCCCACAGCCTCACCTCTCCCGAGGTGTACCTGCAAGAGAAGCCTGTTACTCACCCCACAACACCTGAGAAAACAGCGAGAGGGAGGAGAAGGGAGGAGGAAACAAAGAGGGTCTTAAAACCCACCATCACTCAGAGCTCCCGGACTGTCCTCCCCCTGTTCACTCCCTCTGTGTGCAAACCCATCCAATTTGCTCATTTGATTCCCTTTCAGTGAATGTGGCACCAAGTTTACCAAGCCAGGCAGGTCAGTTGGAGCTCCAGGAGCCACACAGCTGAGCCACCACAGGTTACCAGCGCTCCAGACTCACTTTACAACTAACATGCCAGGGGAGAGGGCTCAGCAAAATAATCAGTAACGAGCCCAAATTACATCACAGTAAAACTTCAGACTGTTTCTTTTCAGTCTTTAATTCGTGACTGTGGTTGTGCCAAGGAAAGGCTGTTCAATCGCAGCGTTTATCTGTCCATACAAGAACCCAACCTAATCTCTTTGCAGAAAGAAATTTCCTGATGTTTCACCAACAGATCAGATTTACCTGCATCTCTGAAGACTAACTAATTAATTCAATTAAGTGTTGTCTTTAGAATCAAGGCAGTGCTGCCTTCTTTGCAGAAGAGTCACCAAAATACCACAAAAACTGTAGTTTAACATCAGTTTGCCAATGAGAAAATAAAAGAGCAGAACTGAACAGCTCAGATAAAATGGAATGTATTTAAATGAATGAAGGTTGTTGCAGAGCAAACAAGAGATTAACTGCTCTGGGCCACCCATGGCCACACAACACACTCCTAAAGGACTAAACCTGCAGGCAAAGCAGGGGAGAAACTACTTCTATGACTGGTCAAAGACCACCGTTCAAAAGCCTTTTGGAGCAGTTCAATAATTATTTCAGATCAGTTTTGACAGACCTGTGACATTAACACTGTCAAAGGCTCAGATGTCTCTCTGCCAGAGCTGACACTTGGCTTCTTTTGGAAAATCAAAGGTGCTTTTCCCCCTGCCAGCTTTGTTGTTCCATCCTGACTTTTGGGGGAAAGTGTTACAAAAGAATGATTCTTACAAGCTCCAAGGTCTGGGTTTATGGGGAAAATAAGAAAATAGTTAATTACACAGGAGATGAAGGAAAGTGCTTAATAAAGGTTTAGAGGATGTTGGGCTTGGCCTCAGGTGCCCAGTTCTCTGGGCAGTGCCATGTACAGGGTTACAGGTCACTGCCAGCATCTCTGGGTGAAAACCTCCAATTTAAACAACTAATTAAAGTGCCCAAGGGGGAGGTGAAATCTGTCAGGCAGAGAGAGACAGAGATGCACATTAATTCTCTGCACTGCTCAGGAAGAGAACTGTGTCCTTGTCTCCTGGTGCCTCTTCCATGGCTTTACAGGGTAAGGCAGAAGGAAATGGGAGAACAGGCTGGGCCAGCTCTTCCCTCTTTTCCTCCTCCTGCCAAAGAGGCCCAACCCCTGCTGAATCCTGCCTTCATTTCCTATTTACAGCAGCACCACTTAAAAAGAACAGATCAAATGTTTCCTGCTGGATTGGACAAGCAAGCCCGGATCAGTTCACAACAAATATCTTCAGTCTGCAGGACTGAAAAGGGCTCATTTCATTTTAAAATCTGGAGACTAAACACAGAGGGACAGGTAGTTGCACAGATCTGCTGCAGTCCTGTTCAGCAAGGGGCACATACAACATTCTGGAAGCACTTTAATTGTGAGCTGATTTTGGTTTCCTTATGTTAGGGTTGGTTGGGGTCGTGTTTTCAAGCTTCTCCCAAATGCCAAGAGCAGCAGATTATTCCCAAGGGATGCCAAAATACTCTTGTCCTTAAGTGACCCTGAAAGTGAGTACTGAGGGAGACATGAAATACTGGTAGAATTGACAGAACTGGCAGAATATTCGTTTCCATCCCTAAATAAACAAGGAAGAACAGCATCTCCTCCTAGTGTAGCTCTCACACAGTCCAGTCTAGGGATGTCAAATGGAAGACAGAGATGGAGCAAACAATGACAGGAATAGAGGAGGGACACAGGCTGGATAATTCCCTGAGCTCACAGCATGGAACACAAGGGATCCAGGGCTCAGGACGCTCCACCATCACAAAGAATAACATGGGACTGAAACCCTGGAGTTAAAGATCCAACACCACAGTCCCACAGTAAATCCTTAAATTAATTTTACCACCGAATTCAACCACGCCACAATCCAGTTTGAACTGTTCTTTGTTCATGAGGAACCACCTGAACCACCTCTAAGCTGAGCTCAAACTGGGGCAGAAGCACCAAACACTTCTGGCCAGCAGTTTGAAACCAATTTGACTCAAATTCTGCTGCCCTGGGACCTGTCTTTGCTCGGTGGGCCCTGCATCAGACCACCCTCATGTGCTGAGGAGCTCTCACTCCTGCACCACAAAGCCACCCTGCTCTCCCACCTGCTGAACATCTGCTTGTCCCAGCCCCAGGAGTGCTCCAGGGGGGTCGGATACTGTGGCACACACAATCCATGACAGGATCCAGCCGTGCTGCTCCATCCGGTTCCGTCGTGACAGAGCACAGGCAGCACTCTCTGTGCCTGCAGCACCCACCAAACCCACCTTTGGGTGCCTGGCCAGAAATCCCAGCAGTCCCAGCACAGGACAAGTGCCCTGTGTTGCTCAGGAAAGGAGGGAAGACAGCACAAAGCCACCATCCTTCCTGTGTCCCTCTCACCCACCCAACACCACCATTCCCATCACAGCAAGTCAGTCCCTAAAGGATTGGGAGAGATGTTACAAGACCATGATGGAAACACAAACGGGAATCTGGGTCTGGGCAGGGAACCAGTGTGGGGAAATGGGAGGCACAACCCACTCCAGTGGCCACCACCCTGTGCCCATTCCCAGCACACACTGGGACTGGAGCAGGACTGAACTGGAGCAGTTTCAAACACAGACGGAAGGAAAAAAATCTGCTGGTTCAACTCCCCGCTTTTAATGCTGTTGTAAAGAGCAGCACACTTTCAATTTGTAACCACAACAAAAGGCTTTTAAACTGTTAAAGCACTGCCCTGCTGTAAAAAAATTAAAAAGGCTGCTTTATTGCAGATAATTGGCCAATGTGCCCTGTCAATAGGGATGGCTGGAGAGAAGAACACGCTGCGCTTCACAGACCCAGGTCTAGATAAACTCAGGATTTCTGCTCATTTCCACCACAACTTGTACACTTTGCCCTGAACACTTCATTGGGATCACGCAGTGAAATAACCCCAGACACGTGTCTTCTGCCCAAGAACAGTCACAGCACCCCAAACCCACCCAGTCACTGAGTTTGGTTATGAAATGCCCACACAGCTTTGTGCTGCAGTGAAAAAAAAAACCCCAAACAAAACTCCCTTCCTCTTTAATCCAACAAGGAACACATTCTATTTGCTCTGATACCAACAGCATTCAGCTGCTGCTTTTTCCTCCTGATGGCTGCAATGAGACAATAATTGCAGTGGCAGGGAAATACTTCAATATCTAACACAAGAACTTCCACTGAGAAAACCCAACAAACCAACCCCAAAATCTGAAATAACAAACACAAGAGACCATTGCTTTACTTCCTTTAGAAAGGCTGGTCAAAGTGCTGCTCTCCTGAGCAACAAGAACACTGTTGTTCACAATCCCAATTTCCCACCTTGCCCTCCAAGGTGTCCCATCCATGCCATGCCTGGCTCTCAGCTCTTTGTGTTTCTCTCCCTACTCACACACACAGTTGTCTTTCTCTGATGTTCAACAGAGACTCTCCACCCAATAACTCAGCTTCTTTCATGGACTTACACTCCTCTCTGCCCTTGTTCTTTGGAATATTTCAGTACATAGACATAAGAAGCAGCAGCAGGAAAAATACGACAGTTACATTTTGCTAAATATATTCCTCCTCAAGAACAAGCCAGCTCTGTAATTCTGCAGAGATATGTCTGTATCTGTCAGAATTATCCTGGAAATTCAGCTTAAGCTTTACAGATACACATAAAAACCTTGCTGAGATGGAGCAACAATAGATGGAATGCACATGGCATAGAAAACCTGGGAAGAATTAAACTCCCATGTTATCTCCAAACAAACTATAATAAAAATACCTTCTCACTAATCAAAAGCACTTTGACTCCCTTTTACTGCAGCAAAGGCGTAATGAGATGAACATTTTGCTCGTGCCCTCCCCCCTGAGTGAGAGCAGAAGGAGCTGGGGGTTAAAAGCTGCTGCTGTCCCACCACGGCTGGGAAGCAGGTGGTGAGTGGGGAGCAGGGAGGGAGGCTGGGCACGGCTCTAATGAAGTGGGGCTGAAGAGGCAGACGATTTCATAAGGCGAAAAACATCAGGAAACTGGTCAAAACACAGAGTCTCATCTGAAAAAGCTCAACTGTGTTGGATAGCAATAGCCAGAACAAATTTGGGGAAGAGGAGGAGGGGGAGGCTGATCTCTCTCCAGAGCCCCAGATGTCTTTATCGTTGCCTAATGACAATTATACTCAACCAATTAAGACACTGCTATCACAGTTGCATTGTTAGTAAGCCTTTGGCCCTGAGTGTTGATGGCTGTCTAATTAGTGTTTGTGCAAAGTACAACTGCAACTAATACATAAACTGACAAATACACAAAAGAAAAACTGTTAACAGGAACATTTTCCAAACAGTCGAGACTCTGCTCGTTCAGTCCATGGCAGCAGCAGAGACAAACTGCTTTCCTTCGTGGCTCCTGTACTGCTGGCACTGCAGAATTTCACTTCAAACGAGAGGTCAGCAGGCCCATCCCTGGGTTGCTGTTGAAACAGGATGTTGGTGTCAGTCAGTTTTGTTGGCTGCCTCCAGCACACCCCTCCAGGGCACCTCTTACCACACCACGTTGGGCTCAACACCAAACACTTGTGATAAGACACAGTCAGAAATCAGTTTGTGTTTTCCACATTTTCTCTAAAGAATTCGTAGCAAGGAAAAGGGAAGGAGAAAGACATCCCTTTGTTTCACAGTCAGGTCTGATTTCCAGAAGGCAAAGTCTGTTCGGTTTCCAGATACCTGCGGTGATCAACAAACCAAAAAAAAAACCCCAACAACTTTGTTTCAGGCAGTCAGAGACCATCTGTTAATACTCAAAAGATCTTATTATGAAGTCCTTGCAATGTCAATGCATTTTATTGAAGTCAGTAGGAATCTTGCTCAAGTAAGAGTCTCCAGCCCCAGCTCTGTTTAAACGGATGCCTGTTGATAAGCAAGCAAAATAATGAGTATTTTGCATTGTCTTGCTGCAACAAGCACCTCAGAGCTTTCATCCTAATTCCACCAAAAGCAACTCATCAGTCCTTCATGTGGTTAATTAAGGTGTCCAGGCAGTGACCCCCTCAGCAGCCTTCAGAACAAGGCCCAATTGAACATGCAAACCCAAGTCCAAACGCCTTCAAGTTGGTTCAAACTGTTCCTCAGCTTCGTCTTCTCTCCAAGGCTCGAGACAGACAGAGGTGACTCAGGATGTTCAATCTGAACACATCTCTTCATCAAAACCATGGCAAGCTGGAAGGGACCTCAATCACAGCTAAAAATGGTGGAATTAAATGGACTCTTTGTGAGGTGCCTCCCAGAGTAAGACTAGATGAGAGGTAACAATCCCCAAGCCTTTCCATCCTCACTTCCAGTTATTTATTCCATTTTTTTATTCCAGTTATTTAGATACACTGATTTTGCCACCACATATATAACCAACAGGTAGCTTGGCTCAGGGATTCCTGAAGGGAAGGATTCAGGAAAAACAGTAGCAGCAATGGAGCAAAGAACTTTACACAGCAGAGAGGAGTATGAATAGAACCCAATGACCAAAAATGAAACACAAATGGAACAGCAAAGAGAACATTTCTGCTGTTACACAGACTGGAGGAAAGCTACACCATAAAATACAAGGAGAACCAGGTGGGGGGAAACCAAAACCAGAGTTTCAAACAATCCCAACGCTGGTAGGGGAATGCTGAGTACAAAATCAACCTCCCCGATTTCATCCAAACCTTATTTGGGTTGCTTGATGTATTTAAAAAGTGACTAACGTGGACCAAAATGGATCTGGGAAGATTTAACACGTAGGAAGCCCGTTCTGAGCATCCCTGTGATCAGTTCCCAAACTCTCCTGCTGGGAACTTCACTTTCCAGTTTACCAACCCACGTCCATCTGTGGACCACCCAGAGAAACTGAGCTGCAGAGTTTCCACCTTCATTCCTAAGGCCTTATTTAGGAATCAGAGCTCTGGAAAGTGGGTTAAGCTGCTGCAGAGAGTGTATTTCTTCTGCAACTGATCACTGTTTTCCCTAACAAATTAACATTTCACCCTGCTAACCACTTCTGCCTGCCTCCCCTTCTAGGTCAGGTGCATGCAAATGTCATACCAAGGGAACACAAAAAGCCAAGGGGTTGGATCGTGGGCAAAACATTTTAATGAACACTCACAAAAGCAGAAGTTACAGAAAGCCAAACTGTTTCTGGCAATCTTGGGTTTAAGGCAAAGAATCTCTCACCACTTTGATCAAGGTTCCAGTGGCTTGCACCAGCCCAGACCTATTAATTAAACCAGCTGCTCTACCAAGAAAACATATTACTGTGGGCACAGGAGAAAAAAATTCCCGTTTTCAGAAGAATCCAAGAGGAATTATGAGGCAGTTTGGGAAGACTCTGCTCCATCAGCCCTATTCAGGAAGGACAATGTTCAGATAAAACAATGGCTGCAGTTGCAGACACAGGCGAGAAAACACCAGCTGAAGATGCTGCAAATTGATCTGTTTATGTGTTGGAAGGAACACAAACTGCATCACACTTCAAGCAGCAGACAGAATCACAGAACCATAGAATGGATTGGGTTGGAAAAGACCTCCGAGGTCATCAAGTCCAACCCTTGGTCCAACTCCAGTCCCTTTACCAGATCATGGC
>JAOXXN010000212.1:12961621-12991951 GCA_026770055.1 Myrmophylax atrothorax | reverse complement strand
AGTCCCTGTACCTTCAGTCCCTGCATCCTTCAGTCCCTGCATCATTCAGTCCCTGTACCTTCAATCCCTGCATCCTTCAGTCCCTGCATCCTTCAGTCCCTGCACCTTCAGTCCCTGCATCCTTCAATCCCTGCATTCTTTGGTCTCTGCATCCTTCAATCCCTGCGTCCTTCAGTCCCTGCATCCTTCAGTCCCTGCATCCTCGAATCACTGTATCCTTAGCAGGCCCCTTGAGACCGTCGAGCCCGAGCGTTCACCCAGCACTGCCAAGCCCACCAATAACCCGCAGCCGCAGCCGCCACATCCACACGATTGCTGAGCACCCGCAGGGACGCTGAGGCCGCCGCCCCACGCAGGCTGTGCCGGGGCTGGACAGCCGCTTTCAGTGAGGATTTTTTCTCAATATCCCATTGTAACCCCCCCGGCACAACTTGAAGCCAATTCCTCTTGTCCTGTACCTTGTTAGGTGGGAGAAGAGGCTGCCCCCACGTCCCTCCATCCTCCTGTCGGAGCTGCAGAGGAGTGGCAGACACTGACCACAGCTCTACCCACTCCCCAACTGAGGCTGACTTTGCATTCAGTCTGTCCCACTCCACTGCCCTAGTCCAAATGGGACATCAAACGCTTTCAGGGGCGAACTGGTACCTGACTGTGCCCAAACTCAGCACTGCAGGTGAAGCAATCCACCATCTCTAGAGTCACCAGCCCTAACGTGGCTTCGAGGTTTTTGGGCTCCCACCACTGGGTGAGGGCCATGACCATTGCAGAGCCCCCGAGCCTGTGCCAAGGGACAGAGCTCTGTGCAGTCCAGGCAGGGCAGGAACACGAGCAGGGAGCAGGCAGGGCGGGCAGGGGGGCACTGCAGGCAGGTGATGAGCTGCACCCGGCAGCTCCCCTGTGAGGGTTAATGCAGTTGTGGTGACAAAGGACAGCTGCAAGGAGGGCAATGTGGTGGCTTTGCAAATGCTCAGAGGGTGCTTCTCCCAGGTGTGGAGCAGAGCAGGAAAGAGTGTGAAGGGGCTTGTTGGGAATGAGCATGGAGATGGCCTCTGTTGCATGGGAGATGATGGGTGGAGGAGAGTTGGATAATGATGGGCTGGAAGAGCAAAGACGAGCCCTCCACAATTGGGGCAGAGAAAAGAGGGTGCCAGGGAGGAGCACAGGGAGGAATGATGTGGTCTAAGCCATTGGCCAGCACAACAATTTTTGCAGCAGCCCTCTGGATACAAAGCAGGAGATCAAGGAACACTTTGCAAGGCGTGGACATTGTTGGGCAGTAGGAATCCATGAAAAGATGATGATGAGCCCTCAAATCACGAACAGACAGGCTGGACGACGCCAGTTTTACCTTCAAACCAATTTCCTGACAATCATTTCTTCTCTGGCACCCTGCTGGTCTCCAGGGCCTCTGGAGGTCCATTTCTGCTCAACGTCTCCCCGAAAAGGGCCAGCTCCATCTTTGGATGTTCCTTATGCCCTATGGAGTGAAAGGAATTTCCAAAATTGAGAAGGATCCAGAAGTTGTCCAGGAAAAAAAAATCCCAGCTATGTTGTGTCTCCAGGGCTGTGTTCGTATATTCAGCACATTATGAAATCCAGCTCTTTGGGCTGGTTCATTGACTGGCAGGAATTAGAGAGCTAAGTCACTGCAGGACTGGCAATTAGCTGCTGTGTAAGTGTTTTTGTAGAGTCAAATTTCCAGCACGAGGGGAAGAGAAAAGCGTTTGTAAAGCAAGCTGCCCCCTCTGCTCAGGAGCTGGGCGGGCGGGGGGAGCTGCAGCTCCTGAGGAAAGAAAGGGATTGTGCCTCAAACAAACACCACTTTGGTCTTCTCTTCTGAAGGAGTTACACCCCCAAATCCTTCCTCACACGGCGCCTGCCCCAGGAGCTGTGCATTTCTGCTTTCAGCTGGAACAGCAGTGTTTTACATCCAGCATTTGCCTGTTTTCTCCCATTGATACAGAGGGGGCCAAGTAACTGAAGAACTAGAGGAATGTGACTGGAAAGCCCCTGCCTCAGCAGCACCTGCACGTCTTCCTTTTCCCAGCCATGTGTCCTGGAGGAACAGGGTTTCCCTCCTTGTGCAGCCCCGTCCCGATGAGCCACAAGTGCTTGTGGGCAAACAGGTCTTAAAGACAGGAGAAAGAAAAGGCAGGAGGGAAGACACAGGTGATCTCAGGGAGCTCCTCGCTGCAAGAAACCCAAAGGAACAGAGCTCAGCTCTCTGCCATCAGCATGTGAGCATGGCTGAGGCACCAGGGTGTGGGGCTGCGGCTACCACACCATGGGCTCCTTTCCCTTCTTGGTTGTTCCTGGCTATAGGAAGAAGCTCGGCATGTGCCAGGGGGAGGAGAGGACAGACTTGCAGGGGGTGCAGGGAATGCCAGAGCTCCAGCCATAAGAAATCAAGATTCATTAGTTCCACCACGTGCAAAACAACTTGCTGAAGGAGCCTGGGTTTCAAGCTGAGCGCGTCCCTCTAAGCTGCGTCTGGGGGACCCTTTGATTTGGTTAATTAGACGCAAAGTTTTTCTGTGCAGTGGGAGGCCGAGTATGTGCTGAGGAGCACAGCTACCCTGGGCTTACTAATGAGATAATTTATTGTGGCTGTCTGAGGGGCTGAGTGTACACAACTCCACCCTCACACACACCACCCACTCCAAGCCCTCTGCTCCCAGCTGGAGAGTCCTCAGCACTGGAGGTTGGAAGTACTGTGTCAGGTCTCCCTGTGAGAGCCCTGCCAAGGAGCCATCCTCCCACTGGGGGACTTATGCAGGAGGGTCCTGTTTGCATCTAAATATCCCCACAACAGTTATCACTCCTTCCTTGGCCAAACTTTCTAATTTCTCTATTTTTTCAGCCTAACTCTGATCTCTGATTCAATCAAGTAGCTTCATTTCTGCCTCTACCTGCTTCAGAAGATCCCTCCTTACATAGTTCGAGTCGTAGGGCTTGTCTGCACTTGAAGGTTGACTCTGGATTTAGGGACATATAAATCTGAAAGTTAGTAACTAATGTCTGATTACTTCTGGAAAGATTGACTCAAAACCAGTAATTTCTGAATAACCTGGTGCACTGGCTGGCCAGTATATCCCCTCCTGTTAGCAGCAGGTAGGACAAGGTTTGTAAAAAGCAGGTCTGGTTTTTTCCAACTGCTTTCTCCTCATTGCTGTAAAAGCAGATCATAACCTCTCCCTTCAGAGTTTGCCTTATTTAAATCCTCACTCTGTCACTGCCGAAATGTGGCTACAAGGAGATCTAGGAATTCCCCAAGTGTTTGGATCTCAAGGGGTTGTTTCACAAGTAAGGAATGCAATACTGGCCTCCCTGTGTCTCCTACCTGTCTCTGCCCCTCTGTGGGGCGACAGCGCGGGGCTGTCTTTACCAGGCTGCAGTTTCACGGGGCGTTTGCTTGGGGGATGGTGACGCCCACAAGTGCCATGTTCCTGCAGAAAGCCCTCTCCACACAGCAGTGCCACGCTGTGGATCATCCCTGCCCAGTCCCTGCCATGGGCCACCACCAGCAGGTATCCATCTGGGGATGCTGCTGGAGCCTCCTGCCTCCTGAGCTGCAGGTTTGTGCTTGGAGAACCCTAATTAGTGCATGCAGGGGCAGATCTGGGCAGTGCTCTGGGTGTACCTGAATTTAAGTTATTTAGGTTAACAGCAAATTGCACGGGATGATTGCTCAGGGAATCTGGGCAAACTATTCAAAGCAGAAGAAAGCGTCTGATGAATTAGCCAATATTTTTGTTTGTGGACAATCCCCCAAAAAGAAAGAAACCCAACCTCCAGTTCTTACCAGTGTGTTTGCTACTCAAAATTGCTCCATGAATCATTTAGGACTGAATGTATACAGTAAGTGCATTTTTCATGTCCTCCTTTTATTTTCATCTTTGAGCTCTGGCTAGTCCTAACTTTGCTTGTGCCAAGTGCCTGATTTCAATCCCCAAGTTCACACGGAGCTCTCAGGTCAGATGGAAATATGCAAGCTCTGCTGGTTTTATCCTATAAAGTTTTTTGCAAGCAGAGTTGCAACTAAGAAATAAGAATTTTAAAAAATCAGGGAGGTTGCTACCACAAAATGTAATTCACAGATTTTCCATGAACAAATGGCACACTTCCCACAGTCCTGCCTCACCACCACTCCCCAAGGGATAATACAGCAGCAGTGTCACAGGTAAGGTGATATTGGATGGCATCACCACGGCAGTGTGGCACAGAGCCCTGTCTCACTCTGAATGCCACGGGCCTTGAGGAGTCCCCGCAAAGATTCTTGCTGTCTGCATCCTTTTCAGTCTCCTTTTAGCCAGAACACAATGCCTGAAACAAAGTGACTGCACTGCAAGGGTCGGAGATGAGAAACCGGAGGAAGGAAAAACCACGGAGGAGCTGCAGATGGCCAGACGTGACTGGTGACTGCAGGGGAGGGGAGGCAGCGCTCAGAGTGCCGTTTCAGCTTTCAAGTCTCGTGCTCCCAGGATCTACATGCCATTTCTTGGATGTGGTTTGCCCCCAGGGCAATCTCAACAGCTGTGAAGTTTCAACAGATGAACAATGTAGTTTTCAATAAATTTCACCAAGCAAAGGAAAGGACTTTAACTCATTCATGCTAGCCCACTTTTGGTCTGAAGGCTCTTCCGGACCTGAATCTGTTCACGTCACGAGTGTTTCCTGTTTGAACACCAGGGCCTGAATGCTGGAGCACACCTGAGCTACACTGCTGTGCTCCAGGTTTCTGGAGAGCTTGGGGAGCTCTTCCCCATCAGAAGAGGCTTCTCTCAGCCATGGCCATGGATCCTGGGAGATGCAGGTACATCCCTGCATTTACCTGTGCCACTTGGACCCACCCTGGTGCCCTGTGGGTGGAGGAAGGTACCAGTTGTGGAATGTGGGTGCCCTCACCTCCTGGTGGGGAAAGGAGAGGCAGTAGAAAAAGAACTTCTCCAAATCTCCTCCTGGCAGCTGCATCTCAGAAGTTCCATGCCCTCTGTATTCACACATCCTAAAGCAGGGGCTTGTGCACTTGGAGGCATGTTCTGATCCCAACTGAAGACTGATGCCATCAGTTGTAACTGAAGGATGGGCTTTTGTGTCCCCAAATTCTTCAGTCAGACCTAGTCAAGAATCAAAAAATGATCTCTTCCAAAACACATTTGGAGTATCCTGGTATCGTGAGGGTAACAATTACTGTGAATTCACCTGCTGAGTATAGGGCAAAACAGCAAACTTGAGCCCAGAGATTTTGGTTGGTATTTTGTTTTGTTTTGTTTACAGCTGCAGAGCACACCATAAGCAGTGCAGCAAAAAAGCCAGAGCAGGTTTGTTTGGTGTGTGTCTGGGGAATCTGAGCAATAAGCCCCTGCCCTTGGCTGCCTCTCCTCTGGCTGAGATCTGCCAAGTGGCTTCAGGGAGTGCAAAGCAGCAAGCTCACACCTCTTGCAGGAGATAACAGTGCTGAGCAGGCCCTCGAGGGATCTCACACCTTTACAAGCTCCCTGCTTTCCCTGTTGATGCTTTACCTGTGGTGTCCGGGTCGATGGGCTTGGGGCTTAGCATTTCCTCTTCACCCAAACATCTGCCCAGAGGCCATTCCCTTCCACTCTTGCACAGCTGCTCCCTGGCTGGTCTGGTTCCCCCCTCTGTGCTGCAAACACACAGCAAACATCTCCGGAGAGCTGCTCCGGTGCTCCCCACGCACAGCTCCGGGGGGCACAGCTCCCAGGCGTCTGTACTAAAACAACGTGCGACTGACTATGGAAGTGAGGAGGCTCTGTGTAAGACAGGGGCACCTGTGACCTTCAGGAGGCTGTTAGCACCAACCCATAAACAGCTACTGCTTTGAACTTGACTCCCCCCATCTTCCCCTTCCCAAGCAAAGACATGGCCCGTACAGCAGGCAGAGAGATCTTGTGTGATGCTGCAGCCGCTACAGAACAGTTCACAGACATCTGTGATTTCAGGTCCTCTCTCAGCTCTCCAAAATGTCTCCTAAGTTTTAATCACACTGCTCTCCCTGTCCTACTGAGACTGTCCAGCCATCAGCTTCCAACACCTTCTCTCAAATGGAAACTAAATATCAGAGTCCATCTTTTCTTTCCTCTGTAGAAGAAGGCAGTGGTGTCTCCTTTTCACATGGAGGGTCAATAATAGCTGCAAATGCACAGGGCAGCCTGGCTGTGCACTCTGGTTTGCCGTGATTTCTGCTGAAAATGCTCTTCTTTCAGCTGCCATCTCCACCACAAAGTGCTGAGCTCAATGCAGAGTCCATCCATACTCTCTTCCCTAGAAACACTGCAAACATCCTCCTTCATAGGAACAGCCTGGCCTTTGCAAAAACAGTGGTCTGAGCAAACCCCTCAGCCTTCTGGAAAGGCTGGACACTGTGTGTGCTATGCTGGATTCATTCCCAGCCTTGTGAAAGGTCTCATGGTGCTCCTTTTAGACTGTTCTTCAGTCTTCATTGTGGTCTCTGGGTGCTTCCCTGGATCCAAGGCTTCCACAGTGAGTTTATTATAATGCAGTCTCAGAGTTCAGCAATTGCCACCCAAGCAAAAATGGTACAACAATTTGGGAACTGAGCTCTGTGACTGTCCAGCAGTCAATTTATTCCATTGACATTTATTAGTGGCCAATGCAGAGTGAGACACAGACAGGTCCTTCCCCACAGCATCCTAGAGTAGCATGAGCTCTGAATGGCAGGGAGCTGCACAAAGTAACAAGAGCTGCACAAAATTGCTGCTGCCCAAAGTAACCACTGTGAGAGGCACTTTGCATCCAAATGGGAACCAAAAGAGTGCTCACACCAGTAAAACCTACACTTCCATGATCTCTCTTCCCAGCTATCTCCTCTGAACTGAGTTTGCTTGCTCTCCTGTCTTTTTTTCATTCCTGGCTCCCATCCTTACTGCCTTCACGTGGCTTCATTCAGTCAGAGCCCCGTTCCTGGCTGGTTCTGCTCCCCTAGCACCAACCAGCCCAGCTGCCTCCCTGCCAGGAGTGCAGCCACCTTGTCCTACCCTCTCTCCTTCCTACTGCTGGCCATGGCTTGCCAAGCTGCCCTGCACATCCTGGGGACGGACACCTTCCACTGCTCACAGGCAAATGCACACTGTGGGATGATGCCTGAGCAATGTGGAGGGGCAGGATGGTCCCAGAGGCAGCGAGGCTGTGCAGAGAGGGACTGGAGGAATGGTACCTGTTCCCAGGAGGTGAGTTCAGCAGCGTTTGCTCAGGAGGTGGGAGCAAGGAAGGGAGGCGAGGGGCTTGGCTGCTCTGAGAAGAAACGTGCGTGAAGAAAAGCCTCGACCCACACCCTGAATTCCACAGCTCGACTCGGGGGACAGGGGGAGGGAGAGAGGACAGGATGGGACAGTTCCAGCAGACCTGCGACTTGTTCATGAAAGCCTCATGTCACCAGCCCTGCCTGCCTCCTCCCCCATCGCCTCCACCGCTCACGCCGGGTTTTATTAACGCAGTTTCCCTCAGGCTAGAGGGAATCACATCCCAGGAGACATTCCAGTCTCAGATCAGCTTCGGAGGGGATCAGAGAGCCAAGGGTGGGGGGTGTTCACCAGGACGTTTCATTTGCGGAGAGCTGGCAGGTTGGGAGCGCGGCAAGACGGCACTAGCAACCTCCTTATCAGACACTGAGCAGCCGCAGGCTGGAGTCGAGTCTCTGCTCGGCACTGGATGTCCCAGCCGTTTCTTCTTTGTCCAGGCTGCTGGCTGGAAGCTCTTTACCTGAGCTGTGCCGAATGGTGGGTGCACGGCGGGGCACAGGGAGCCTGGGCAAGCAGTCTGGTCGTATTGCTCAGGTGAGCAAACCGTTGGTGACATGCAGCGGGGTCCAGGCTGCCGCAGGGGCTCAGCCGGGGGTTAGATCCCTTCCCGGAGCACCAACAGGGCCTCAGCCGCCCTCTCCTCGCAGCCGTCGCACCCTGCACCACTCGGGCTGACACCTCCCGCCAGAAATGGGAGCTGGCTCCCCGGCGTCTGGCTCCCCAGGTGAATTGTGGTGTGCCCTGAGCCTACGCCAGGAAAATGCCAGCAGATGAAACTGCATCTCAGGCCAAGAGACACGAAGATGGATGTGTTTTCCCTGCCTGGCTTATCTCGCAGGCAGTGCTTCTCACCGGAGCCCGGCACTGTTTGTGTGCGCTCGGCTCCTGGCACGGGGGCAGGAGATGATTAGACAACAAACACTGTGGCGTAGCTCTCCCGAGCTGCAGCCTGCCCCTGCCCTGCCGAGACCACGGCCCAGCAGGGAGCTGCTTCTTGGGCCCCAAATCCCAGGACTGAATTCCCAGGGCTGGCTGCAGCTGCACTGGGGCTGCAGCAGGAGAGGGGGGAGAAGGAGCCACAGGGTCCTGCGGCTGCTCGGGCACCGTGTGAGTTGCAGGGTGAGCTGAGGCTGCCTTAGTGCTCCCCAGGGACCCCTCCTGGACTGGACACCTGTGGAGTTGCAATGCACCTCTGCAAGGTGAGGGGCAGGACAGCCCTGCCACCATCGCCCTCGTTCCTAGTTTGGAGGAAGCAGCAGTGCCTGCCCATTAGCCCTGCAGGGAGTTGTGTACCCAGCCGGGGGGTTTCCCCACATGTGCCCCTTGGTTTCACAAGGTCATTATATCAGACATCTCAAACTTGTGAGACTCTGCACTGATGTTTCCAACCCAGAATTAAGGTTAAGGAAGGGGGGGGTTAAAGGCAAAAGAAAATAAATGTAAAATCAGTAGTAGTGGATCAAGCATAACCTTCTAGAAATGCATTAACAGGACTGTTGTACTGGCCTAGTTATGCTGAAGCCTGGAAAACTTTGGTGTTTTCAAGGTGCACTGTTTGGATCTAGAACAGCGTGAACAATTCCAGCATTTTCATTTAAAAGATTTAAAAAAAAACTAAAGAGCTTTGAAACAAAGCATTTTGCTGACCAACAGACACTTTCACACATTACTTTACTTTACATATTACTTTACCTTTCCAGTTGTGAGTCCAGGCCCAAAGACCAAGTTTGCTGTCACTCCACATCCTCTTCTTGCTCACTCCCCATGCCCATGCTTTGGGTTGCCAGCAGAGGAGGAGAATCAGGTAATTCAAGAAATACTCCTGATCAGTGGTGTTTATGAGGGCAGTTTACTGTACATGACCCCCAGCCTTGTTTGCACCTACCACCACCTGTACAAACACCCACTTTGGCTGCCCTGGAAAAAAACAAGATGCCAGGGCCAAAGAAAAGAGGAATCCCAAAAGGAAGAGTGAGAACAGAGTCTTGCCTGGTGGGGATGCATCCCCATTTGTCACCCCCTGAGCAGTGATGCTGGAAACATCAATTCATGAGGCCATCTCCTACAGAGAGAGGAGGAAAGACATTAAAAAGAAATCAAAGGGATTTCTCTGTCTGGGGATTTGGCTCCTGGACCCTCTTCCAGCTGCGCAGGGAAATGCCCAGGAGGTGTAAAGCTCCATGCTGACTTTGCAGGGAACCTAAACCCAGGTCCCCAGCCACACAGAATACAGCTGTGAAAGTCACACCAGGGAGGTGGCAGGAAACAAAAAACTTTGGACAGACAGGCTTAATCCATTTAAATTCAGTTTCTCTCTCACTTCCCTCCCCTTTCCCCTTTGCTCTCATCAGACACCTCTTCCCCCACCTCCTCACAGTCCAAAGTGCCTCATGGCAGTTTTCCACCTAAGTGGGCTATGGACTGAGAGAGTGATTCCACCTCTTTGCTGCTCACAACAGAGCAGAACCAGACCTGTTGTTCTTTTCTTGCACAGTCACTTTTCACCTGACACCT
Organism: Myrmophylax atrothorax; assembly: GCA_026770055.1. Lineage (NCBI taxonomy): Eukaryota > Metazoa > Chordata > Aves > Passeriformes > Thamnophilidae > Myrmophylax > Myrmophylax atrothorax. The sequence continues at coordinate 12,982,154 of JAOXXN010000212.1, read as the reverse complement.
GCTGGGCTGCTCAGAGAGGTTATCCCCAGCTGGTGGTTCCTGTCAGGACTCCCATTATGATGCCACTTTGCCTTCCCGGGGGTTCACAAGGCCCTTCTTGCTGGAAAGCCTTAGGGGAGTGGGAGAAGAGCTGACACTTGTGGTCAGAAGGACTTGGAAAACCCACAACAGCTCTGCCACTTGCTAAGACTGGAAGGCCCTGAGCAGATGCTGAGCAAAAAGAGCTATGCATGGGATGGTGTATCAGCAGCATCAGCAATCATGAGGACCTCTCAGCCATGAAGGCTTTTGGTGAGCTCCTGTAGCCATCACGAGAAGCCCAAATTTGGCTCCAGCCTGGCAGGAGCTGCAGGAAAGCACGCAGACAGTGTGCTGCTCAGACTGTCGCTGCTCTGGGGCTGGGGTGGGAGCCCTGTGCTCATCTGCCAGCAGGCTCCATACATCCAGCAAGCTGCAAACAGAGGCAGGGATGAGGCCTGCATGGACAGAACACACAGTGGCTGAGAGAGCTCCCAGCACAGGAGCACTAGGAAAAAGGACTTCTGCAGGCTGTGCACAGGGCCTCTGCAGCAGGTGAGCACACAAGCTCCCAAAACACCCAATGGACCATTTTCCTGTAGCTAAACATCTACTTGTTTGGCTGGGAAATATTTGCAATCCCAAACACACCATGCACTTTCTTTTGTGTTAAGTGCCTTGGCAGGATCCAGCAGTTCTCACACACAGTCACATCTCTTCAAGGACTGATTTTCCCAGAACACCCCCTTTAAAAGTCTCACTTTGTTAAGAAGAGTCGAACTGCCTGTCACTGCCTTACAGGCTGCTCCCATGCCTCTCCCCACTTCCCCAGGGCAGCAGCAGGCTCCCCTGCCATGGGCTGGAAAGCACTGAGCTTCCAGAGACACCAGCATTAAAAGAAAAGACACTAAAGAAAAGAGAAACAAAGGCAAGAAAGCTTTTCTTGCTGGGACCCAGCTGTCTGGCTCAGAGCAAGGCAACAAAGTAGGGTCTGCTCTGCATTCCTGGGGCACAGCCAGAATAACAGCAGAAGGGTAGATTCCACAGTGTACAGCATTTTTCCTTCCTTCTCTATCCCCTCTTAGAAATAATGACTTGGGGATATGCTGAACATGGTGCTCCAGTGCAGGGACATCTCGCTAGCAGCCCACAAGCCACTTCAGCACCTTCCAAACACAGCCAAGACCAGGCTCTTTCTTCTCACATCTGCTTACCGTACCCAGTATTTACATCCTCAGTATGGTTCCCATAAAACAAAACATGAACAACTGATCACAGACAAATAAAGCAGTAATAGAGTCTGGGATGTCAGGAAGCCTTACCCACTCCCTGCACACCAGTCCAGGCAGCTGGAGATCAAAGTTTTCTTATTTGCAGTACATTTCTTGAAACAATTTGCAGCTAAACTCAGTCTGCTGAGGGGATGCTGACACAGTCCAGGGCTTATCCCATAGAAACAGGAACCAAGAAACCAGATCTGTGCACTGCTGCCTCGTCTCCAGGTGGCTGAACAGCTGGAGGAGGCTTTGGCATCTCCAAAATGGGGAGCTGCTCCCTTCTTTCCCCTCCCTCAGCATCTCACCCAGGGAAAGTCCTCTTGCAAAGAGTGAGTGAAGGATTTCAGCAGGGCATTGCACAGGCAAAGCCGGGGTGCAGACACATATAAACACAGAAATGAGCTATTCCCCAAGGGGACTAGGGTGGTCTCGATGGGCACTGAGGGTCTAAAAGGACTGCTTTTAGCCCTTTTCACCCTTAGGCAGGAGAGGTGAAAGATACCTTTAAACTGACCCGTTTAAAGCCATCCCAACCCGGACAGGACCCGGTTGGACGGACACCAGGGGGCTGGGGCCGGGCAGGCGTGGGAGGGGGGTCCCGCCTGTCCCGTGTGCTCCGCCCCGCCGCCCCCCTGAGGGCGGAGCGGGGCGGGACACCCCCCCCCCCCTCCTCCCCCGATGCCGCCGGGCCGTGTCCCCCCGGCCCGAACAGCCGCGGCTCGGGGAGAACAAAAGGCAGGAGCGGGAGGAGGCGCGAGGAGGAGGGCAAGCGGCCACGGTGGGGGGATAAAAGGCTCAGCGAGGACCCCCCCCCTCCTCCTCCTCTGTCCCATGTCCGAGCCCGCTCGGCCGCCCGGCATGGCCCGTCCCCCGCTGCCCGCCGCTGCCGCCTTGCTGGCCGCCGCTCTGCTGCACTGCGCGCCCGCCGCGCCCGCCCGCCGACACAAGCCGGTGAGTCGGGACCACCCGGTGCCTCCCTCCGTGTCCCTCGCCGCCCTCCGGTGCGGTCCCGAGGGCAGCATCTCCCCGGCAGACCCTCCACTGAACGGGATGAGTCGTCTTCCCCTCACCACTCCATCCATCCCCGAGCCGCCCTCGGGATGCGGGCACGGGCGGCGCTGCCGGGAGTCACCGGCTGCGGGACGCCTGTCCCAGCCCCGGGACGCCTGTCCCAGCCCCGGCGGTGCCGCCGCTCCGCGGGCTCCTCTTGACATGGTAGGGGAATTTTCAAAGGCGTGCTCCCGAGAGAAAAACAGAGATCGGGATAAGGAGGGTTTAGGAGAGGACACGAGATCCCCTCTCTTTACAGGCAGCAGAGCACTCGCTACTGCTCAAACACCCCCAGCACGCTGTGCTGGCAGTTCTAAGAAGTGTTCCGCGGAGAGGAGACTTAAGGGGATGAATCAAAGGCATAGGCAGGAGAGGAGCAGCAGGGCTCTTTCTTCCTGCACATGCCTGCCTGATCCCAGCACCTGGGATGGAGCAGCAGGGACTGCGGCTGCCACAGAAGAGCAGTGGTGTGCGAGGGATTTGGGGGACGGGAGAAGACAGAGAGCTCCTTGTGCTGGGAATGTGTGCGTGTGTAATTGGGTTATTATAGACATGCGCTTCGCTGGTGTGCCATAAAATAATAACAGAGCAAATGCCCGGTAGCAGCCCAAGGGGATTAGTTCAGGTTCTGTCGATGGTTTTATTATCAACTCTGTCATCGGAGTACTCTCTAACTTGGCTGCTAAATATGCTGTGGGCTGGGACTTGGCACAGAGCAGCCTTGGCCCCCCAAGTGCTTGTGTTATTCCAAATGAAATGTCACTGTGCTTGGCTTTGCTCTGCCTCTGAGGAAGGTGAGGCCAAACACTAGATAGTGGCACTCTGCACTCCAGTAATGACACCACTCTGTGGATTTCAGCCCCACTGGAGTGCAGCAAGTGGTGGGCAGGGAGAGCAGAGCGCCCCCCGTGTTTAAACTGGAGACCACGGGGTTCCTGTGGGTCCTGGTCTGGCAGGTGCCTCAAGCTCTAACATGTGCGAGGTGTGAAGTTGCTGCTCCTGGAGGGACATACACAGCCATTAGTCCTGGTCTTGCTGCCAGCAGGGACCTGTGTGGGATCTCCAGGGAAGAGAGAGCCAGCCTGGGTTTCACGCTGTCTGAACTTGGGCCCGATCCAGCTGCACTGTTACTGTCCTTTCACCAGTGCTCACAGCTGCTGACTGACTGCAGGGGTCGCTGGGGCTCATCTGCCTTGGCCAGTACTCCTTGAACTGGGGAATATACCAAATTGCTGAAGAGCACAGAGTTAATGCTGGGGTTCAGGTCTGCTCAGGCTTCTGGTCCATCTAATCCACCATCATGCTCTAGAGGAAGGTCCCCCCAGTTGTCACTCTGCTGCCCACAGATGGTTTCTTCCTCATCCTAGGATAATGCTCTTCATTGTGAGTGCTGATACTTTCCTCTTGGCTGGAGTCACTCCAGGTGATGCTCCCCCAGGTATGTTTTGTTCAGGAATACATTATGCTTATGTGTTTACCAGACACACGGGACTCAGGGTTTCAGATCAATGTATTTCACTCAGTCTTTGCAGAGATGGTGGCTGCATTGGTTTGGGGTTGGAAATGAACAGATGACTTCCCATCCTTGCAAACAGCAGTTCTGCAATCCCAAATAGCTGCCCTTTTGGGTTCCGTATCTGGTGTCAAGCCTTCTGAAGGTTATTCTATTGCCTCTGAGGTAAAGCCAGTTTTACTTGGGGGTTGGTCTCACACATGATGTAAGTTGACAGCAGTGCACCCCGTTCCTCTTCTGGCTGGTGCAGGACAGCCAAGGTGAGATTGCTGGGCTGACAGGGACCTGTGCATGTGCATCTGGCCTCAGCTTTTCTCTCCTCTCTCTTACTAAAGAGAGTTCCCTTCTCTGGCTACTTCGAGTCTCTCTACACAAAGGGATGTTTCCCTAAAGTCTGACAGCACCTCATTTCCTGTCTGGGCACCTTTTGCTGGTGGGTGATGAATGAGAAAGGAACCAAGGGGCTAAGGTGGTAAAAGAGATTCACACTCCAACAAGACAGACAAGGGTGACTTCCTCGAGCTGTGCTGATAGAGGACAGCCCTCGGCGCCTCGGTGTGTTGCACCATGGTTATTTGTGCCCCAGTAGCAAGTCACAACACCAGTAACTGAGAGCAGAGGGAAACAAGGGCTAGGATTCATTTTAAAGACAGTGTACAGGGCAAGTTGCAGAAAGACTTGTGTTCTTTGAGGCAAACCCTGTAGTTCTCCTTCACTTTTATATTAATGCCTAAAGAAAGAAAGAGAAAACTGAGAGCAGAATAAAAGCTGTGTCTGGTGTCCACTGTAAAACTTGAGAACAAAAGATCTGCAGTCCTCAGGGCTGTGCACGCGCAGACACTGAATTCCTGCATTGCTTTCAGCTCCCCTGGGAAATCAAAGTCAGTCCATTTGCTGGGAAGCTCTCTCTCCGTGAAGAAGTGGTGGGCACCATCCCAGCTGCCAACACAATCCGTGTCCTGCAGCTCTCACCCTGGGCGCAGCAGGTTTCCTGCTGGAAGCACAGCGGTGCCTTCCCTGCAGCCCAGGGACCGGGGGGGCTGCTCCGGGCTCAGGCAGCTCCCGCAGGAAGGGTTTGATTAGCACTCTTTGGTTTGCCTACTTAAGTGCTACAGTCAGTGTTGGGGTAATTTTAGGAATGTTTATCTTCTGCTCTGGGAGAGACTCGAGACACATGTAAGCAGTTATTCACCAGGGGTTTGTTGTGTTTGTGCTTCCACATGCAGCACACACACACCCCCTGCAGTGTGGCAAGACGTGGGGAGTGCGGCTGGCAAAGCAGATTGGGGAGGGAGAAGAGACCAGGGAGAAAAGAAGCACTTTGGGGAGGATCCCCTTCTCCAGCTTATGTTGTGCTTTACTTGCTTCTCCCACACTTATCCTGCCCTGGCACCATGACTTGTGGGACTCTGCAGAAGAAAGGATGCACCATGTAGGACTTGTTTGAAAGGAATCTTCTGTGGAAAATTGGCTCACAGAGGTGCTGGTCCTACTCTTTCCTGCTAATCCCAAATATGCAGACAGGTAAATGGATATTCTTACACTGGGGATGGCTCAGCCTGTAACGTGAATGGAAGCACTGCTGAGTTTGCACATAACTGCCCAGCAAATGAAAAGCAGAGCACTTCAGGGGTTCACTGAGGGCCACAGACATGTTTGTAGAGGTTCCCTGAGATCCTGGTATAGATGAGTCCCAACAAGGACTGAGAGGTGACTAGATAGCCTCTTAGTAGGCTTTGGGAGGAGAGATATGTCACCACCTCACGTAAGTGACTCTGTGAAAATTAGCAGAAGGGAAAAACTCCCCTGACATCTCCAGGTGATTGGGCAGGGGGAAAGTGCATGTTTGTGGGTATAGAGATCCCAGAGTGTACATCTGAGCATCCTACACTCCCAGAGAGAGGTCTGGAGAGGGCTGTGCTGTGCTGGGTGGCCAAACATAGGGGAAGATGTCCAGGCTGTTCTTGGGCTGGGCACTGATAGCTCATGGCTCACCTTAGCCTGGATGTAACTGCACAGTGAACAAAACCTCTCAGCCCCCTTCCTCCCCTGCCGGGAGTGTGCTGTGTCCTAGAGCTGTTCCTTCATTTCAAGGGGATTTCTAGGTCATCAGATTAAGGACTCTTGAAACCTTGTGCTATCCTGGCATCCCGGGGCTTGTTTGCTTTGCAAGTACTCGTGTTTCTAGCAAATTGTTGCTTGGGTGACACCAGCAGTTTGGTTGTGGTGTTGTTGATGGAATAGGTTCACAAACTGTCACATAATTAAAATGTCTAATAATAAAAATAGTCGTGCAGTGTTTATTCATTTGCTTTCTCTTGTTCCACCAAGGCCTGGTTCTTCTCATTCTGTCTGTGGGCATAAACATTTGCAGTCCATAATGTTTCATGTTCAACGTTGCTTAGGAAAAATAAACATTTTCCTTTTTTTGTTGCCAACAACAACTACCACCAAGTAATCCGGAAACAAACTGTCAGGCCCCAGGAGGTAGTGCTGGATGGTGCCACGGAGCATGGGAAGTGAGTGCAGAGGAACATCCAACTGTGTGTGCATGGCCAGGCACTGCAGCAGCTCCTGTTTGGCCTCAGCCTTTGCATTCTCCCCGGCTCTGTCTGCAGTGGGACAGGCTGCAGCCCAGCATGAAGGAGCCAGTCTTGTAGCAGAAGTATTTTGTGTAAGGAAAGAATTCATAGTTAGAGGGGTTGGGAGACTCTGCCTTGTTTGGAGAGAGGTAGGATCAATAAATCTGGTGGCTTTGCCTAGTCATTGTTTCCACTGACAGGGGCTTGAGCAGGAACACACATAGCGCAGGGTCAGACCATACCACAGTAATCTGTTTCTGCCCTGAAATTTCAGCTGCAGCGTTAGCACCTTCTGAGGACAGTTTGCTTCTGGGACACAACCTGACTCCAGTTTTACCATTAACCATCAGCTGTAGCTGCACTTTCAAATCCAACCCCTGCAAATCCATGCTGGGCAGAGAGGTAGGCTGGATAAAAAGCCAGCCATGGTACCCTGTGCCCCGGGACAACAGTGCTGATCTCAGGCAGGACCATTGTTGTTAAGGTGGTGCAGAGTCCCAGGGGGCACAGCCACCCCACAGTGGACAGAAATGGGGTGAGAGAACTGTCTTACATGAGAACTGCAGGAGAAAGCATCTCTGCTGTCTTTCCCCATGCACTGAAATAAGGGCAGGAGTGCTCCAGAGTGCAGGCTCATAGGTGGAAGGAGGATAATGCTACAAGCCTGAGAAGCAGCAAACACCAAGGCCTTGACAAATACTCTGAGTAACAGAAGGAGAAATGGAAAAGCAGCAGCAGAAGGGATGGGGAGGTGGTAAGAAAGTCCATGAGCTCATTCCCCAGCAGAAGAGGAAGCAACCCCAGTGACAGGGGAAATATCCAAGACTGATGGGATTCTTGTTGTAACTTGTCCCATCACTCCTGTCTGACAAGGAGAGGGGTCTCCTTTCATGTTCATGCTGCAGAAGCAGACAGGAGCCTGGGTAATTAGGTACACAACAGAGGACACAAGTTTAAGTTCAGGGCAGGCAGAGGAGGATGGACCCAGGCAGAGGAGAGCAGTGGGTTTGTCGGTGCCAGGCACTGGCCTCACTCTTGGGCTTATTTAAACATGGTGTTGCTGATACTTGACTGCAGCTGTGCTGCTCCGGCTGCTGCTCCTCCTGGGAGGCTCTGGAGGGCTAGTGCTACCCAACACAAGGAGGTTAAAGATGCTCCTGGCTCCTTGGGATGGCTGGGACACTTCCTGGGAAGCTTGGCTGGTGTTCATCTGGCCCTACCAGACCCAGAAGTGATGGCTGTTGTATCACAGCATTTGAAGGCTGATAAAGCTGTAAGGAACTGAGTGGGCAGCCTGTACCTCCGCTGTGGTTTCTGCTGTCCCATGGGATCTCTCCATTCCCTCCTGTTCCCTCCCAGCCTCAGTCACAAGGCTGCAGGAAGAGGCACATTCTTTGTGAGGAGCTGTGACCAGCTTGCAGCACAGCCCTCCTTGTGTATAGCTTTGCTCCTCTGCTGTCCTCACCATTGGTCTCAGGCTTAGCAGCCCCTCTATGCTCATGCTGTGCTGGCATTTTGCTGGTCAGTCTCTATTGCAAAGCCCTGGCCTCTTGCTTGACTACAAACTGGCTGTTCCCGTGCACAATGGCCACCTCAACTGCTGGTTGTACTGGGAAGGGCAGTGCAAATGGCTACACACACTCAGCCAAAGGCTCAGATGTGTTTTGCACTCAGCTGGGCTGAACCCTGCCCTGGGTTGCAGGGGTTTTCCTTTGCTTTTATGTTCAGTGCTCTCTTCCCCTCTGCTGGTGGAGTGGGGATGCCCTGATAGGTACCCAGCCACCAGTGCCCTCCTCACCCTCTCCTTACAGGTCTGCACTAGTTTGAGCAGCAGCACAGCACTGAGTGAAGCCCTAAGGATGCAGCCAGGGCAGAAAGCATGATCTCCCCAGGAGAGGGTGGGCTCCGTGCTGGCTGGGAAAGATACAACCTTAAGCGAGTGGACACATTATCTAAGTCCTGGGAAGTGCCTGCAGCAAGGTGTGTCCAGCCAAGGAGACCAACATCTCCAGCCTGAGTGTCTCCTGAGCATAATTTGGCAAGTGGTTTCTGCCTGTCACATTTCCCCTTGCTGGCTGTGCCTGCAGTGGCATTTTCCAGCCCTTTCCTGCCATGGTTCTAATGTCGGTGCAGTGACGACAGGGAGAGACGTACTGTTTGTCCAGGGGCACAGCACAGGGCAGCAGGGCAGGTCCTACCCCTGCCTCCACCCAGAGCCATTCGTAGGACTACCCCTCCCACAGCTGGGTCTCTGCACAGAGCAGGCAGGCTGAAGCAGGGAGGGTCCTGGCTAAGGCAAGATGGGGTTTGGAAAGCTGGGATTCATGCCAGGGGCCTTGAGCTAACCAAAGAGGGGAGAGAAAAACTATCTCTGGACTGCCTCTGAATGTGGGATTCCTTGGAAGGAGGAGGAAACAGGCAGTTTCTCCTCTCTCTGCTCCTGCTCAGAGTGATAATCTCCAGTTTATGCCAGTGCCCCCAGCCTGTAAGGCAACTGGCCTTCCCAAGAGGAGGATGTGCTTAGCATCGTCAAGACAGAAAACCAGGAGTAAGCCCATCTGGGTCAGCCTCATCCGCTCACCTACCTGAGCAGCTCCTGGGGGTTTCCCAGTGTTCCTAGTTCCACAGCAAGGGCTCTCTCTGGGGTCCATCTCCACTCTCCCCATGTGCCTGGGAGCAGCTGTCCTGCACATTCTGGCCCTGGGAAACCGGATGCATCCATCACCCCGTGTCCTCGGGTGGCAGGACCTGCCTCTGGTGGCAGCTCTCCAGGCTGGGCTTTGGTGACACAGCTGCCATTATGTTCTTCAGTGTCATCGGGGCTGGGAGCAAGATATTGGCCAGAACATGAGCATTATCAGCTCCTCTTGCCAGCTGTCCTTCACAGGCAGTAGCTGCCAGCCCAGGCAGGGTGCCAGGCAGCTCTTAGAGAGCTCCTCTTAGAGAGACAGGTACCTCTGACCTGGCAGGGCTCCAGCGGTCAGCAGGAGCAGCCTGGTGCAGACTCCCCTGGGACAGGCCAGTCAGTACTCCCTCCTCCCACTAAAGCACTGGATGGATTCTCAGTGATATGGCTGGGACCTGGGCTCTGCTGTCCAGGATGTAAAATGACTTTCTGTCTTTGCATGGGTTTATGGTGTAGTTCCTGTGGTGTGTGAAAGTGCACTGGGTCACCAGGATTGTATCAGTGGGTGTAAGGCAAAGGCTGGCAGGTGCCAAACCACCAAGGCTGTCTGTTCCGTCTGAGCAGGACAGGCCAGCAGGTCAGAGTGGTGACAAACACACGAAAAGCCTAAACTGACATGCAGACACCTGAAGTGCACCTTGTGTGACCTCCCTGGCTGCTTTGTCCATCTGTGCCCTGCTCAGAGGCACAGGGCCTGCAGAGCTGGGAGCTCGGTAGCGGAATTAATGCCAAGGTCTTCACACTTCATTCCAGCTTGCATGAATGGGCTCATTGTAGGGAACAGAGTGGTGGCAGCACGCGGATTACACGGCATCATGGCAGTTCTGGCATGATGCCATCCTGATCTTTGTGTCCCCGGCAGGGCTGCCAGGAGAGCTGGCCTGGGGAAGGAAGGGCACCCCTAAAGCCAAGGTCTCCCTCTGGAGCCCTGTGGGACAGAGCCTGCATGTCCAAGTTGAGATGCACCACTGCTGTATCTCAGCTCCTCCCACTGCTCAAACATCCTTAAATTTGTCTGCACAAAATCAAGCAGAAAAACCCCTGTGTTTGGCCCTCTGCCCTGTGCAGTGACAGGGACCCAGCACCTCTCACCCCACATGCCTCACAGCAGCTTGGAGACTACACCTGGGTCGTGTTTCCTGGGGGCAACATAGTCCTGCTGTCAGGTGGGAAAACCATGGAAGTCAGTTAATTAACATTAATTGATGTTGTCAAGTGCTTTTCCAGCTAAGTGTGGGAGAGCCCAGGAGATGTTATCTCAGAGTCACAGGTGCAGTGAGGCAAGGAGATAGGGTCCTGTTCCTTTCTCAGGCAGTGATGGTGGCTGCAGGGACAGTCATTGCTGCCCTCTGCCCCATGGGCTGGGCTGTAACCCCCCAGATCCATGTGACCTGCTCTGCAGCTTGTCGTGTGCCCTCACCATGCTGAGAGCCTGCCCACAGTGCCAGGACAGCAAGAAGACACCACAGAAGTGACAACAGGGAGCACAACTGTGTGCTGGGGACTAAAAGCTTCCTCCCATTCATGTCACCTCTACCAGGGGCAGGAGGGAGTAAAGGATGTGGGGCAAAGGGGGAGAATTTACTCCCCCGTGGTTTGTTCTAAACTTGAAGGGTCTGGTTCTCATCCACAGCTTGCAAAGTATTTCCTGCAGGCCAGCTGCCAAGGAAATGTGGACCAAAAATAGCCCAGTGCTTGGGGGGTGCCATGGCATGACACAGTGCCTTGCAGGTGTGACCTGGCCTCAGAGCAGCAGAGCCCAGGGAACAGGGGATGTGTGTGGGGGGCAGTTTGTGCCCTAGCAGCAGGAGAACAGCCCCAGGCAGAGGTGGAACTCACCACTGCAGGACTGCTGTGGGCAGATGTCCACCACACTACATCAGGAAGTGTCTTCCCAGACACTGAAGTCATGGCTTTGTTTTTGCCTTTTAGGACATGTCTCGAAAACATCACACCTGGAAAGAGCAGACTCCCTGGCTGTCTTCTTTGGTGAACGCTGTGGGGACTGGTGTGCCTGGCAAGGGCCTCTCCATGGGTGCAGAGCAGCAGGTGGCACGCTGGAACCCGCGCCGGTGCGGCGTGCCGGACCTCCCGGTGCTGACAGACGGACAGAACGGGCGCAACCGGCAGAAGCGGTTCGTCCTCTCTGGTGGACGCTGGGACAAGACCGATCTCACCTACAAGTAAGAGAGGCCCACAGAGGGAGTCAGGCTGGTTTGCTTTTCCCTCCCCAAACCTCTGATGTCCCCTGGAGCGCTGCATAGTGTGATGTGACCATAAAAAGCTGGAGGGCAGGCAGGGGCCAGGGGAGCCACGTGCCAAACGACCACCACCACCTCCACATCCCCTCACATGCTCCATAAACACAGCTGCCCACCCACCCAGCCCAAGCACAATGTACACAGCCATTGCACCAGCCCACAGTCAGTCCTGCACCAACACCTCCACACACAGACGTTCACTTCCCTACATCAAACCTCTGACATGTGCGAGCTGAGCCTCCACCATCAGCCCTCTCCTGCTGTGCCTTTGCCCCCACAACCACCCCATGGTGGGCTCACCTCACAGTTTATTTTAAAAGGATCTTTTTATTCAGCTGTTATTGATGGTCCCATAAACACGCCTTCAGTGTAAAGTTTTGCCCAAATCACCCCACACATTCTCAATTGTGAATCTACTCAACAGGCTGGCAGGAGGGTTGTGCTGCCTCCCCAGCTGCCTCCAGGGGTATGAGTGCAGAAGTGAGCACACTCATATGGACCTTGACAGCATGTAAATCATCTTTTGTTTAATTCAGTGCAGAAGACAGTTCCTCACAGTGTTAGGAGGCTATAGATAACAGAAAGACTTCCTTTTTCTTCTTTTTGGTCAACAGTGTTAAAGAAAGAAACACAGCAGAGACTAACATACAGCAACACTGTTAATGGAAGGGAAAGAAACCTCCCTCTGTGGCAGACCTTTCAGTCTGCTCATGTTTTGGGAGGACAGAAGAGGCAGCAGCTACTCTGACTGAGCCCAGGTTTCCAGGGGCAAAAAATGCAGAGATTGAGGAGAAGAAATCACACCACTCCCAGGAATCTCTGTGCTGGAGGCCCCATGGGGGACAGACCTGGGGAATGCTGTGGCACTTCACTCCAGGACAACACATATCTGCAAAGCTCTCCAGGGAACTCACCTTTGGCCCACCAGCCAGGGGGTTTCAACACTGATGGGATTTTACTGCTGCAGATGTTGCTTGGTAGAGGGTGCTGGAGCAGTGCTTGTATGGGTTGTAGATGTTCTGTTGCTGAGAGTGGCAGCCCTAGTGATGCTGATCCTAGAGCTGGTGTCTTCATAACAGCAGTGTCCATGGGACAGCAGCTCCTCATCCACTGTCTGTTGCCTTCCAGAATTATTAGGTTCCCGTGGCAACTTGTAAAAGCAAAAGTGAGAAGGACCATTGAGGAAGCTTTGAAAGTCTGGAGTGATGTGACCCCACTGACCTTCACTGAGGTGCAGGAGGGACGGGCTGACATCGTCATTGATTTCACAAGGTGAGCATGGTGGGCAGCAGCACCATCCTCCTGCCCTAAGCAGAGGAGGGGGCTGCCAGCACATAACTTAGGCACTTAAATGGATGCTCACATTTCTGCTTTCAGACACGGGGATCTTTTGGGGTTTGTTGTTTTGCTTTTTTAATCAGTTGTGGGCTGCTTGGTGTAAGTGCAGCTGCTCCACACTGGCTGTGCACAGCATCATTACTGATCATTAATTTTCCTGGTACATTTACATTTCTCTGCCCACAGGCTGTTTTCTTAAGCGTTTGTTTTGATTTTCTATCTTCAGGTCCTCCATCCTGTCCCCTGACTGAACAACGTAACTGTCTGCCCAAAGACAAATATAGTTTCTTGGTTAAGTGAATCTTGGCTCCTGGCCTGAAATTCCCTTTTGGCAAAATACGCACTGGGGCAAAGACTTCCCTGTGCTGAATATTTGCACAGAACAAGTGAAGGCAGTGGAGACTGTCCAAGCAGTGATGAGATTTGCATGCTGTGTATTTGCCTGTGCCTCCCTCAGCTCTCTCAAGTGGCTGCATCTCTCATGGCTTTCCTTTGTTAGTCATCAGCAGCTTGGCTTGAGTGAGGACCCGAGAGTTTGGCTGGGTTTGCTGCCAGCTGCCCCTCTGCAGCCCCCCACCACTCAGCAATGCCGACTTAATCTTGGCTTGAGCAATCAGCTCCTTAATTCTTTAGGCTCTATAGTCAGCTTCGGGCTGGAAGCTGAACAGGGGGAGGGGAGGAACATCCCTGAGAAAACATACAAACTCCCCAGGGTTTGGTGTGACCAGGCTCTGCTTCCTCAGTGCCCTGATGCAGAACTGGGGTTGTGGCAACTGGAAGGGCTCTGGGCAGTTGATCTGGACAGGCAGGATGAGCTTGGGATAGAAGTGAGAGCTGCTGTCCCCTCGCAGTGGCTCCCACCTTTGGCCTTACAATGCTGTGCATTGGAGGTACATGGCCCTTTGTCTGAGGTTGCAATATGTCTTCCTTCCTCCAGGTACTGGCATGGAGACAACCTGCCTTTTGATGGGCCCGGAGGGATCTTGGCACACGCGTTCTTCCCCAAGACACACCGGGAGGGAGATGTCCATTTTGACTACGACGAGACCTGGACGATTGGGAACAACCTGGGTATGGTACTGTTTCAAAGGGAGCTGTGGATGCTCCAGGATGCTTATCAGTGCACTTGGAAATTATTCCCTTCTGGTGTGAACATGGACCCTGTAAAAGGGAGAGGCAACAACTGTTTCTGTGGCATGCATTTTCATCTCCCACCACTTACTATCCAAGTCTTTTCATCTTTCAGCCATGGCAGAGCTTGTGTCCAGCACCAGGACCCTGGCTTCCTGGTGGGCTCCTCCTGCCTGGGGGAAGCAAAGGAGACAGCTCCTCTGCCCATCCACATGTCCTGCCACTTGGGAATCGCACCCAGCGTTGGCAGGAGTCATTAGAAATAAAACAGGAAAAGGATGAAGGAAAAGTGAGGCTCAAGCACTGGGTGACACAGTTGTCTTCCAAAGCACAGCCTCAGCCCCAGTCCCTGCACGTATTGTTCACCATCTGCTCTCAAACAAGTCCATAAAGGGAAACCACCCAGGCTCCAGCTCTGTCCCCGTGGCCTGGGAATGCTCTGACCACAAACAACACCACATCCAGTCAAGACTCTTTTTTTAATTTTTGCTAATAATAGATCTAAGCTGGTAGCTCCCTGCTCGGGCACTCAGGGTCTGGTGTCACAGTATCTCATGAGATACTGCAGCACCGCCTGGGACCATCTGGAGCAATGCCCAAAGCATCAGTTTCTAGAAGACCCACCCAAATTAACCCAGGGCAGCTCCCCTCCTCCTCCTTCCCAGTTTATCTACAGGGACAATCACAAAGCCCAAGTTAATTCTCTGTATCTCCAGGATTTCCCAGACATTTTGCCCATGTCAATGGGCTCCCCCAAAGCCCACATCATGGTCAACGCTATGCCAGCTTGACTGTCTGGGGCACAGGACTGTTGTGTCTTTGCCCCTGCTCATGCTGACCCAAAACAAAAACCACACAGCACTGGAATTCTTTGCAGAAGCGTTTCTGCTCCTCGGGAAGGGGTGGGCTCTGTTGCTTTTTACCCTCTGTTGCGGCTGCCTGTGTTGTTGAAGAATTTCCTACATTCTCCCATACAACAGTGTTGGAGGCAAAACAGGAACTGAAAATGGACACCAGCTCCCATCAGAATCCAGCCTTATTCCATGGTATTCCCCACCCACACATATCATCCATAAATAAATGTTGTAAAAGCTCTTTGGAGCCAATTGCCATTTAATATGCGGAAAAGAGCTTTACAATACAAACACTGATAAATCCTTGACTCACCTTTCAGTGAGAGAAGGAAATCCTTAGCCTCATTTTGCAGACAGGAGAGGAGAAGTGTGAGGAGGGCTAAGGTGTGCCCTGGGGCCACCCCAGAGCTGTGCAGGAAGCAGGACCCAATTGGAGGACCATCCATGACAGACACAGGGACGTTCCCAGCACAGCTCCTTCAGCCGTGCTGTTGTGCACCTCCCCTGGAGAAGCTGACAGCACAGCTGATCTGCCAGCACTGGAAAGCATCAAGTAAGGAGCCTGCCAAGCTAAACAGAAGTGTCTGAAAGTTTGTAGTAAGTCACTGACAGAAATCCCACTCTCTCAGCTGACCTAGATGTATTGCTTTAATCGGTCAGTGCGGTGCAAATTCACTGCTTACACATAAAACTGACCAGTGGAGGAAGAAGGGGCTCACCTTCCCCTCCACCCTTCCTCCCAACTGTAGCCCCCTGTCCCACCCGGTCCTGGTGCTGAGAAGTGACCTGCTCCCCCAGAACCAGCAAGGAAATCCTGCCTGTAACAGCAAAGCTGGCTGACTCACATCTCTGCTGTTCTCATCACTTGGCTGCAGCTTGGGGGATTTCTGGCTGAAGGCAAGTGAATGAATATGCTGGGACTTGTCAACAGAACCTCCACTTAGAGTGAAATTTATCAGCTTCAAAAACAATCCAGTGGAACCTAAACAAAACCTGCCAAATGATTTATTTTTGCATACTGAAACCCACTTTTCCCACTCTCCTTTTCTAGATGCTCCAAGGTCATGTATTCTTAAAATGTGATCTCCCATAAATCTGCTTGAGTCTGGCAAAGAAGTCTCACTGGATCATTTTTTATGGATTTATTTCTACATGTCACCTTCTTGACACAGTCCCCACACAAGCAATAAATGAGCTCCCTCTGCTGTCTGTGACAACAGCCATTAGCAAGTGTTAATCCTGGAGAGTTCCCTCACTGGCACTGGTATCTTCCACAATGGATGTGACGTGAGGAACTGCAGCTGTAGGCAGCAACTGCTGCAAGGCTGGGTGGACAAACACCAAACTTACCACCCCACCACCTGTGTGTGTGGGCCAGACTTCCTTCTCTGTGCAAATTTCTCTTTTCCAAAAATGGAAAACCCATTTCTTCCTGGTTGCAGATGAGGTGACAGGAACCTCTGACAACAGAAATACAAATTACCAACAATGGGCAGGCTAAAACCTGAGTGTATGAATTCACTCACAGTGTTCCTGAACCAGTGAATCCCTTAATTATGCCCTTTGACTCTTTGGAAAAACCACATGTACAGGAAAAATCTGGGAAGAACAACCTGTGATCAAGTAGTAGAGTCAGATTTCTCTTTCCTCTTGTCAGACTCCTGTAACACACTTCAGTGTGCTGTCAGTGGCTGGCAACTGGTAGGGGCAGGCCCAGGAGGCAAAAGCACATGAATACATAAAAGCATCTCCCATCCTCTCCCTCTGCAGGCACTGACCTCCTGCAAGTGGCTGCTCACGAGTTTGGCCATGTCCTGGGCCTGCAGCACACTGCTGTCTCCAAGTCACTGATGTCTCCTTTCTACATCTTCCGCTACCCACTAAGCCTGAGTGAGGATGACAAGCAAGGGATCCAATACCTCTACGGGAAACCCTCATTGGATCCTGACCCAACTCCAACTCAGCCAGCAAAGCTGCCCCAGCCAGACCTCGAAACAAATGAGATCACCAACGTGGAGGTGAGTTTGTCTGCATCCTCCCCTGATACCAAAGCTGGGAGATGCAGGGAGGGCATCTCTGGGCAGCACATGCCCAACCAAAACTGGGCAAAAGCAGGGCAGTCACCCGGACACAGGGACCTCCCCTCTGCTGAGCCCAGCCTGGGCGAGGGGGGGCCCTGGGAGCCCAAGCCCCTGACGGGCCGTGCTTTGGCAGGATGTGCAGCCCAACGCCTGTGACACGGCTTTCGATGCCGCATCCACCATCCGAGGGGAGCTGTTCTTCTTCAAGTCCCGCTATGTGTGGCGGCTCCGAGCTGGAAAGCTGCAGGATGGCTACCCAGCTCTGGCCTCCCGTCACTGGCAGGGAATCCCCAGCTCTGTTGATGCCACCTTTGAGGACCCTCTGGGCAATATCTGGTTTTTCCAAGGTAAGAGCTGGACTGTGATCAGATGGCTCAGAAATGCATCTCAATGAATTAGGGGTAGGCAGGACCCAGCAAATTCCTGGGAGAATAAATCTTCTGGACATCCTCAGCAGCCCAGTGATCATTGTTATTTGTTTCCTTCTCTATTTAAATTTTTTAGCAGATATTGAGGAGGAAAAACAATGGGTCACTTTTATTTTAGACACAGCCACAATATCCCATTCTCCTTCCCTGAAACACAAACATTTGTTATGAGTCTCTGACCTGGCAGTGTTGCTGTCAGAGGAGAGAGAAGGAAACACTTGCTCCATCTCCCCAGCTGTCATGGGAAGCACTGTGCCAGAAGAGAACCCCAGCAGCTTCCCTGGTTGTGAAGCTCCTGAACTTGTGTCCCCAGGGCCCTGCTCAGGGGACAGACAGCATCTTCTCTGCTCCTCAGAGACCTGGATGTAGAGCTTCCATAGTACCTCATGACTGAATGAGCTTACAGGGAGCCTGTGTGCAGAGCCAGCCAACCTCCAGGGATTAAAAACAAAACCTCCTCCTGGCCACCTCTGGAGTCCAAGGCGAGCAACAAACCCCATTTCAGCTCCACTGTTTTCCTGAATGCTGTTTCCAAGTGTAACTTTAATAGCAGGGATGCAGAATGACGTGGGAACGCAGCTGCCCTGGGTGTGCACGGCTTGTCTACGCTCCATGAGATTGAGTACCAAAATCACACCACACAGCTCTGCAGGCAGAGCTGCTGCATAAACACATTACTGAGCACCTGACCTGCACACAAGGACTTACAGTGCTAAAATTGGCAGGCTCCTGCCATGAGTTAAAATGAGATAAGGGGAAAGTATTACGTGCCGTCGGCTAATTACAGAGATCCCCATTTTAATCTAATCTAGAGCTGTGCTTCTAGTCTCTGTTTCAGCTTGGCAACTTCTTCCTGGTTTCTGCAGCTCCCTCCTTCCCAGCCACATGCCCCCTTTGTGCCTGTGCATGCCCCCATGTTTACCAGGCGCTGAGGTTGCAGTGTAGAGGCTGGTCCCTCCAGCCAAGTCTCTTATAACTTCCATAAATAGAGAAAACACAGCTGCTTAAGTCAATCTCCTTGTCCTCCACTGCCAGCCTCCAGGCTGGACTGAGGTAGGAAGTCAACTCCTTGCATTGACAGCATTTTGGGCACATGACAGTGAAAGCGTCCATGACACTGGTGGGTTTTTTGCCTCTCAGGCACACCTTCCCCTGGGAGCTCTGCCAAGGTGCCAGCTCCAGTTGCACAGTTCACTGCCAAATTATCAGACACCAAAGAGTTTCTGACACCTTTTCTGTCTCCTCGCCAGATTCTCAATACTGGATTTACGATGGCGAGCGACGGGTATCTGGTCCCACCCCAGTGGTGGAGCTGGGCCTCCCTGCATCCCCTGTGCAGGCAGCTCTGGTGTGGGGGGCTGAGAAGAACAAGATCTACATCTTCAGTGGAGGCAACTACTGGCGCTTCAACCCTCACACACGCCAGGTGGACAACATCTACCCCCGGGCCATGGCTGACTGGCGTGGTGTCCCGCAGGAGATCGACGCGGCTTTCCAGGATGAGTTTGGTCAGTGCAGCAGGGACGTGGCCTGCTCTGGGGTGGGCACTCTGGCTGACACCACTGCCCAGCTGGAAGAACTGGGCAGATGTAGACGTGATTGCAGTGGGCACTTCCGAGCCATAGCACATGCCATATAGTGTGGAGAGGGGCAGCTCCTTCCAGTGTGTAGGGAACTGAGGCTTCTGCCATGGAAGTGAGAAGTTTCATCAACATTAATTGCAATGATTGACATGTAAGTGTCTAATAGGAGTCAAACATCTGACCAAGAGATAGTCACAGAGTCCTACAGCCAAAGGAAGTGATGAGAAAACAGCAGAAACACTGCCCACACTTCAGCCTGGGCTGAACAACAAACAGGCTG
Source organism: Myrmophylax atrothorax (assembly GCA_026770055.1). Classification (NCBI taxonomy): domain Eukaryota; kingdom Metazoa; phylum Chordata; class Aves; order Passeriformes; family Thamnophilidae; genus Myrmophylax; species Myrmophylax atrothorax. The sequence continues at coordinate 12,963,072 of JAOXXN010000212.1, read as the reverse complement.
CTTTTGGTGCTGCCCAGTCCTCCCCAAAGTGCCCCAGGCCAAAGACACTGTAGCAGTGCCATAGTAACACTAGGGACAGCCAGGGTGCCTGGGATGAAGGTGTGGTGAGTGCCTGTTTCCTCCAAAGGATGCAGTGAAACAACTCCCCACTGCTTCCAGAACCTGAATTCCAGGATAGTGTCCCCACAGTAACAGATGCTCTGCAGCAGCTCTTCACAAGCTCCCTGTCCCCATTCAGGTCCTAGACATCCTCTGCCCTCTCAGGGCTGGGTTCCTGCATGGGGGTACAGCACATTAAGACCCACCAGGAAAATAAAATAAAATCCATCCTGTTTACTCTTCCATCAAAACTAACAGGGTGAAAGAAAACACAAGCCTGGTTCCAAGTGACATCTTGACAGCAGCATCTCCTGCCTCTTCCAGCTCTCAGTAGTGTATGTGCTGCAGAGTGACAGCTGGACAAAACCGGGAAAGAGCTCTGAGCCATGTGAACCCTGTCTCTTCTAATCCTTTTTCTCTCATCCACAGGTTTTGCCTATTTCCTGAGGGGCCAAGATTACTGGAAGTTTGATCCAGTCCAGGTGAAAGTGCTGGAGGGCTACCCACGCCAGATCAGCCAGGACTTCTTCAGCTGTACACCTTCCTCCAACTCCTTCAGATGAGGGGGTTGTCTGTGTCCTCCACACTCCCTTTTTGTCACCCTTACCTCCAGCAGCCACACAGAGGGTTCTCTGTATCATTCCTGGCTTCCTTCCAGGCTCAGCATCTGACACAACATATGTCTGTGATGAAAAGTGGCAAAGTTTACCCCTCTCCAGTTCCAGCAGCCCCAGCTTCAGTTGCTATCAGTGTAAAAGCAGCTGCCACGTTCTTTGAGGCAAGACTGGCCACACTCTTCTAGCAATAGCATCCCAAAAGCCATCAGGACAGCCTGGAGTGAGATCGTGCTCTCATCATGAACCTGAACCCCGTCCTGTAGAACTGAACCGATGGCATTTCCCATGTTTACACAGCTCAGTACAGCAGCGCTTTGCTGCTGCAGACGCTGGGCAGGGAGGAGGCTGCCCCAGGACACTGAAGGACACTGACTGTGCCTGCGGAGGGTGTGACGTGCGGCTGCCGGCACCGGGACCCTGCCCCGGGACAGCCGCGGTGGTGCCCGGGCCCTGCCGCAGCCCTGCTCCGGTTCGGTGTTGTACCCCTCGTACGCGTTAGGATTTTGTACCGGTCTGTACACAGACAAGGGGCCCGCTCCCCCCCTCCCGGTGCGGGACGCAGTGCTGGACACTGCCCCGCGCGTTCGCACCCCGGGCCACTGCCATGCACTGCCCGCTCCCGTCCCCGGGCTGGCACCGCACGCCGCCCTCGGCCGTGCCCAGCCCAGCCCAGCCCAGCCCCACCCCCGGCTAGCACCCCACGCCCCCCCCCGCCGTGCCCAGCCCAGCCCGTCC
>JAOXXN010000212.1:12942645-12960719 GCA_026770055.1 Myrmophylax atrothorax | reverse complement strand
GAGGGACTGTGGGCAAACTGAGAGGGATTGGGGTGGACTGGGGTGGACTGGGATGGACTGGGACCCACTGAGGAGGGACTGGGGTGGACTGAGGGCACTGGGGGAACTGGGAGGGGCTGCTGGGGGGACTGGGGGCACCAGTGCGCCCAGTAAGGGCGCGCACGGGTACGCGGGGAGCGAGTCCCCGCCTGAGGCCCTGCTCGGGGCTCTGTTCGCGGTCGTGCGGGGTGTTGGTTGTTTCATGTGCTGCGAGGGGATGAATCCCACGCTCGGGCCTGTGGGGTCAGTAACAGCACCAGAATCAGCCAGCGCAGCTCCTTCTGCCCTGTGCAGGCCAGTCGGGCCAGCAAACGCCAGCGCTTTATCCCCCGGGTCTGTGCTGGCGTTGCTCCCCCGGGGTGGGAGGCTGTGCAGCCGCACTCAAGACGAGCCTTTCTGAAGCGCCAAGTACTGGTCCTTCGGCACCACGGAAATGGTCACTGCTGGAAACAGCAACAATTGTCATAACCCTTACCTTGATTCAAAAGAGGAAATACTGGATAAGTTAAATTGCCATCTGTGTAGACTGAGGAGGGACTAAGGGCCCCTTGCTCTCTCCTGTGAAATGCAAAGTTTGAAAGAACTGTAACTGCAGTTAGCTGAGCTGTGAGATTGTTCTGTCAGGCACATTGAGGGGAAAAAGGGTTGCCTTTTTGATCTGCCATTAATTTCTGTCTGCTGATCAGCAGTGTAGAGTGAAAGATACAATTAAAAATTAAGATTAAAACAGCCTTGTCAAACAAGGAATAGAAACCTTATTGAGTGGGAGTCTGCCAGTTCTACCAGTCTAAAAATTTGATTTCAGAGTCTAGAAATAGTTCTGTTGTTCAGCAAGGCCTGGTGTAGCCTTCAGCAGGTGAGGATCTTATGCCAGGAAGAACAGAACTGCTTTACAGATGGTAAGTAAATTTGAAAGAGGACTATTGGCAACAATCACATTTTGCATGTTCAAAGGATTTAAAACAAAATACCAGTCTCTGGGCATTTGCTGTATTCAGGCCATTTCAAACTGGCTCAGAGGTTCAAAGTAAAAATTGTAGTGTGTCAGAGACCTGGGTATCTGGTTTGGCATAATTGTGACTGAGCACTGTGCATTGATGTGGAAATCAAAGTAAAGAAAGGGTAAGCTGTTAAAAAATACATGAAAGTGAATGGAATGTTTTCCTATTAAATGGATTATTGTCAATGGCTGACAGGTTTTTTGTACAAGACTAGTGAAACAAGTGATGGTAAAAATTTTGTTTTCTGTGTTGCCAGAAAAATTGCAGTGCTGTTTGACGCCAAACCCAGTGCAGTCAGTCTATCACAAAAAAAACCCAACAAAGAACACTCTTAGGAGGTCCCTCTTGTTACATAGAGAAGAATTTGTTTCGGTTTCTGCTAAAAATCTCCAAAATGGAATACCAAGGCCACGTCTCCACTTCTGTTGTAGGTGGGAAACTACCTGCGCATGTTCCGAGGTTCCCTGTACAAGAGGTACCCCTCGCTCTGGAGGCGGCTGGCCACGGTGGAAGAAAGGAAGAAGATAGTGGCCTCCTCACACGGTGAGAAGATGAGTAAACATTCATAGTAAAGTTTAGCCAAAACTTTGCCTTGAAAAGCTGTCCCTGGCAATTCAGAAGCTTGTGCATCCTGAGGGCTGTGAGAATCGCTCAGGTCGCCCCAGTGGTGGAAGACCCTACAGTGGTGGCACTGGTGGCTGCTGGTTCAGCCTGGCAACAAATATCCACTGATCAAAAATGTTCTGAAATGGAAGCACCCACCATGGCATTCCTGGGGCTGGCTGCATTTACCACAAAGCAAAAGCCACATCTCCAGTGATGCTACATAATAATAATATAAGGATGCTATGTCTCAGAAGAGTTTTATGGATAAAGAGGGGCATTGTTATCTCTTGTCAACTAAGCAGGAGTGTTGCAAGGATGCCCCATTGAAAATAATGTGCATCTTAACTTTATTTCCTGCAGGGACTGAATATTTATGCCTGCCAGAACTTTTGCTGCATTGCTACTGATGTGACTGCTATGGGCAGGATATTGGTATTATTTTTGTTAGAGGACTAATAACAAGCAGTTCAGTTCTTACCTGTATGACTTGTTGTATGCTCTGTAGACTAAAGTATAATAAAAATAATGGTTTACTCTGGACTAACATCTCCTTCCCCCAAGTATCTTGCTGATCTCTTCTTTCTTTTTTTTGCCCCCAACAGAAAATCAGCGGTCTCACAGTCCCCGAAGATGTAAGTCTTGTCTGTGTGTTATTCTTAGCTGTGCTAGAGGAAGAATGTCCACAGTGACCTTTGGTGCTATTATAACAATATTAATGTCTAGTCCTCTTCCTCTGATCTCTCCCTGTGGTCGCCCTAATTGTGCATCCTGATCCCATGCCTGACTCCTCCTTCTCAGAACCTTAGCAGGACTCTCCAGTGCAGATGGTCTCTGTCATTCAGCAAGAGCTGCCCTGAGGTTTCTCCCTCTTTCCCAGTCTTAACAGCTTTTCTATGAATCATTGCCTCTCTATTTCCAACCTTTAAGTCCAGTGAGAATTTGTTTTCTGGGCTTTGTAAATGTATATGAGAAGACAGACAAAGCCCAAAAGACACTTGTACCTCTTAGTAGCCTGTTTTAGTTCCTCCTGCAGTGTCAGAGAGGGCTTCTCACTTTGCAGCCTATTAATGTTACAGTGCTATGTAGCCCTTCTCCATGCTAATTATTGGCATCTTTCCTGGTAATAGATCATGGCTATACAACATTAGCCACTAGTGTGACTCTGTTAAAGGCCTCTGAAGTGGAAGAGATCTTGGATGGGAACGACGAGAAGTACAAGGCAGTGTCTATCAGCACAGAACCTCCTACCTACCTCAGGTAACCAGGGTTGGGGAGGGCCAGCCTCAGAGTGGAGCTGCTTGGAAGGTGTTGGCTTGGGCAGGAAGCACAAGGACTTGCACAAGCCCAGGCCATTGTGCAAGGGTTGTTTGCCAGTCTGCAGCAACAGTTTGCGCTGTTGGGCAAATGGAGGTCTCCAGAGCGTAAGGATTGGGTTACTGCCCACATGCAACAGGAAGGAAGGAAGACATAAGTGTTTGATGATACAATTTTTTTGCAATTACTGCATTCCATCTGTAACAGATGTTTCGCAGAACACACTCCCATCGCATGCTGGAGACCTTGCATTTCTCAGTAGTCCTTTTATAAAGTATAGACGGAAAATCCAAATATGAACCTAGTATTTATAATGGTGCACCTGGATCTGTATGTGATGGATAATTGTGAGCTGGAGAATGGGCTTCCCAGAGGCTGGAGTGGAACATGAGTGTTTGGTGGAACAGTAACGTTGGTGGTTCCAGAAATAAAATAGCAGGTACTCATAATAGGACTTAAAATTATGCCATTCCTTAAGTAGCAGCAGTGGTGCTCAAGGTCTGCAGTTTAACATCCACTCTCCTCCTTCAGAGAACAGAAGGCAAAGAGGAACAACCAGTGGGTGCCGACCCTGCCCAACAGCTCTCACCACCTGGACGCAGTGCCATGCTCAACAACGATTAACAGGAATCGCATGGGCAGGGATAAGAAGAGAACATTCCCTCTGTGGTAAGACAGCTTCCTGCTTCCAAAAAGGGGAAACAGTTACCAAAATGACACTGCCAGGGTAGTGCTGATGAGTTAATGTAACATTGTGACTAATCTGTTAACTGACAAAAGACCTACAGGTGTCTAGTTAGTTTGGAAGTTCTTGGTTGAATTGTATGCCTTGAGGCTCTTCCTTACAGCAGCCTGCCAGGGCTTGGAGAGTCTTTCCTTTTGACAGGGAAATGGTTCATTCTTTTCCTAATGAGTTCCTTCTACTACTGATTTGCTGAGCGGTTGTCATTTGAGGAGCATGCAGACCCTTTCTCTGAAGGACAGACTGCCTCTCACTGCCATATTCCAGTAACTTTGATCCACTTTATTCAGTGGAAAATGCTGCTGGGGCTCATGACTAACTTTTTCCATTATGAAAGTTGAGGCAACCAAGATAAATGTAATCCTGGAAAGCTCCCTTGTTTTATTTGCAGGAATGTGTTATGATTGATGTAATGAAAGGTGATAAACTGGTATTGGTTTCTTTTAGCCCTGTCTATAGACAGATCAGGGAGTTGGAGTGTGGGGATTGCTTCCAACAGACATTGCCTTCCCTCTATGGATGCCAGATGTGTCATGTGCTAGTTGCATATACTCTGTTGTTGCTCTTCCTTTTAGCTTTGATGACCATGACCCAGCAGTGATCCATGAGAATGCATCCCAGCCAGAGGTTCTGGTTCCAATCAGGCTTGATATGGAAATTGATGGGCAGAAACTCCGAGATGCATTTACGTGGAACATGAATGGTATGTAGCAAGGAGTTTCCTGAGACTGGAGAGATGTGGTTGTATCCATCAAAAAATGTGAAAGGGAGAACAAGGACGAGTGTCCTTGTCCCATGTACACAAAGCTTTAAAGTTCTCCCAGTCTGGACTGTATTCAGTGCTCGTGTCTCTTAGCAAATGCTCTGCCATAGGCTGCAGTCATTCCTGGACTCACGTAGTCTGAAGAGTGTAACTGGCATATTCTCCTGAGCCAATTCATCAGCTCAGTGGTCTGAGACTACACTTGTTAGCTGAGGTTAATGGGTGTGGCTTCTTTATGTGTGGAGCTTGCTAGAGCACAGCCACGCTGTCTCCATGCAGGTAAAGACAGCTGTAAGTCCATGTGCACATTCCTACAAACCTGATAAAAAACACCCTTTTAAAAGTGAAAAGGTGGATACATTTGGGATTCCCTTTGTCACACCATGGGATTAATTTTGTGTATTCTGTAAGTGTCAGACATTAATTTCTAAGAAGATTAACAGTGCTAATTCTTGTTCTGTATCAGAAAAGCTAATGACCCCAGAAATGTTCTCTGAGATTCTTTGTGATGACCTGGATTTGAATCCTCTGACCTTTGTCCCTGCTATCGCATCTGCCATCCGGCAACAGATCGAGTCGTACCCAACTGACAGCATCCTGGAAGATCAGTCAGACCAACGAGTTATTATTAAGGTAATACACAGGAAGGCAGTAGAATGAGAGTCATTTGGGTTTCTCTGGTTGTCGGGGAGTAAGAGTGCAAAGGAGCTCTGAATTACAGTCCTGTGACTAGATTGTATTTTGTGTTATGTACTAAGAACAGAACCAAGGTGGCAGATTATTAAAACATTCATGTACCAGCCCCCCAGATGATGAAATAGTTCAGTTAAAGCATTGTCATGTTGTTTTGGAAGAACTGAACCTTCATGCTGCTGGAATTAAGAATTCAGTTAAGGAACTCTGCAGATGTATGAACTGGGTGTTACTGCTCTGCTGCTCCTCTCCAGCGACTGCCTCCTCAGTTCGATTACTTTGACAAGCCTTTGTGAGAGTGTTAAAAAATAACCTGTTTCTTCCCTTTATCTGCAGCTGAACATCCATGTAGGGAACATCTCCCTTGTAGACCAGTTTGAGTGGGACATGTCAGAGAAGGAGAATTCACCAGAGAAGTTTGCCTTGAAGCTGTGCTCAGAGCTTGGCCTGGGTGGGGAGTTTGTCACTACTATTGCCTACAGCATCCGGGGCCAGCTGAGCTGGCACCAGAAGACATACGCCTTCAGGTACAGAACTGTCACCTTCTTCCTATGGCTCTGGGGGGTGTTTGTACTTCATGGGCATCTGCATCAGTGGATCTTAGAGCAGCTGACCTGATGCAGGTTTCGTTTCTAATTGGTCCTTACGGCTTGTACCTGTTCTGTCCTCTTACAATTATTTGTGCTTGTGCCCAAGCGTCTTTTCCTGCTGGGTCTAATACATTTCAGGGCCAAATACTGATGAACTGTCAGCTTCTGCTGCACAATGAAAGGCTGCTGTAATTAACAGGGACTGAATACCTTGTGTCTTCCTCTTTTAGTGTAAGCTCATGGTGAGCCCTGGACACATTTCTGTTTTGTTGGCTTTGCCATCCACTGTCTCAAGCTTTGGTGTTTGGAACTTGGACTGTTGGGAACTGTAGCTCTGCCATGGCTGATGTTAGATTGGGCTTGATCATAGGTCCTTCTCCCAGCTGGAATGCAGCAGTGTCAGGCTTGATTAGTCAGCTTTGTAGCTTGTCTCATACTGATAATGGTTTCCAGTTGTGCTGTGTAGTGTTCTGTGGTGAGTTCCTGTACTGATGTTATCCAAGCAGGGTGCTGAGTCTGCAGGCTGTAACCATCCCTTAATGTGCACTCTGAGGTTTTTTGACCTCAGGTCATGGTGACAGTCGAGGAAGTTTAAGAGTTCAGTGAATGCTGTTTTTGCAGAGGTGAGGGAATGGTACTGTTGACACCAGTTTTGTGAGGCAGCAAAGGAAAACATGCTCAGCCCTGTCCTACCTCAGGGAGAGGGCAGTGAGTAGCTGGAGAAGAGGTAAGCAAGGAGGAGCTGGAGGCTGTGGGGCAGCTGGCTGCTGCCATGAGCTCTGCTCCTTCCTCCTCTGTCTAAAGGCTTCCTGTCTCATCAGCCTTCTGTGGAAAACAGGCATTGATCTGCTCTGGGCTAGTTGGTCTTCTGCTACTCTCACTCTGCTTCCTCTGGATGTACTTTTTATCCTGACAATCTTCCACAGCAACAACTTGGTTCTAAAGTGATTCCCAGAGTGATTCATATTACTAAATGGAAAGGCACCGTTTAGCACATGTGAAGTAAAACTCTTCTGAAACTGTTAGATTGTGTGTCCATCCTGTTGATGTCCCCTCTCCTTGTAGAGGTGGTGAGGAGGCTTCTGCCTTTCCATCCACAACAGCTGACTGATATTTGCAGTTCCAGCTTGGGACCACATCCAGCAACAGCAACAGAGCAGTGGGTGTGCATTCCTGAGAAATGATGGGAACTTGCAGGGTGGTAAATGAGAAACTGCTCCCTGTTGTACTGCCAGCACTGTCTGCATTGTGGCCTGCAGTAGCAGAGTGTTTGGTGTCTGTCCTTGCGTCCTGGGCCTCTCCAGGTGCTGCAGATGTTCAGGTTAAGAAATTAATCTGTGGATGTGTTGCTGTTACTGGGGGCAGTTATTTCTCCCTTTGCTTCCTGCCAGTCTCTGTAACCTGAAGCAAGTAAAATTTTAGTCAGTGCTGCCCAGGCTCTCTTAGATATATCATGTTAATGCCAACTTCAAACTGTTGTCTCTAAAAACATGGCTGTGGTTACTGAAGAGTGTGTCCTTTCAGAGGTAGTTCAAACAGGCAGATTCCAGACTGTGCCAGTATTGCAAGGGGGAGAGTAAAACAGCTAAGAAAGGAACCCCAGTAGAACAAAGTACATAGATGTGAGCTGTTCAGAGGGAAAAAACATATAATTGAAACCTTGTTTTTTGTCATCCTACAAACACATCCTCCTCTTCCCTTTTTTCTTCCATCAAAGTTGTACTTTTGAAACCTTGCAGTGATTAATGATATTTGGGTTCTGTGGTTGGTTAGTTCCTGAATTCCCAAACCACAGGAGTGGTGGTTGCTCCAGTGTCATTCCATTGATGTAAGGGAAGGGTCTGCTTTAGATGTATCAAAAGAACCTTAATATCTCAAGGGACTGGGGGTTTGAGAAGTCATGTGCTTCTTAATCATCTGAGGGAGAGGTAAAACTGTCTTTTCTTTGATGAAAGCCAGGGCAGTTTGTCTAGCTGGGCTGCTCTGTGCAAAACAAGGAGAGCCCAAAAGCCCAGTGGAAGGGCAGGACTGGAGGCAGACAGGTAACTGCTGCCTGTGGGATTTTCAGGGGGATGGTGTGTTACCATGTTCCTGCCTCAGTTCTGAGTGTTTGTGGTGGCAGCACATAGCACTTCATAGCCAGAGTTTTGCCTTTGGACCTGAATGATGGCACCAGTTCTCTCACGCACCAAACCCACATGCCTGAGTAGCCACCTTCCAAAAGATGATGGTTCCATGCCCCTGACACTACTGCCAGAGGCCAGGGCCCCGAGCAGAGGGAGTGCCTTGCTCTCCTCAGACTCCTGCCTTTCAGCCATTCTGCCAGCAGCACTGTGCTCTTCATCGGGAAATACCAGGGGAGGAGGAGCTGTCTTACTGTGGAGGTTGGGAGATGAGGGAGGATTTTTCAGTTTAATTCTTTGCAAAAGAAATGTGGTACTGAGTTGCCTTGCAATTAGGTTATGCACATGAAGCCAGCTCTCCACCCCCTGTTTAATTCTAGTGGGTGCTCAGTGTTGAGCATAGTAAGCAAGAGACTTATATGATGGCAGAGACCATGTTATCAAGTATTAAAAACACCCCAGTTCATATGTAGCATTTTGCCTGGAATGTGTAGCAGCCTGGAGCTAAGATGAAATTCCTGGGTTTGAGTGTTGTTTGGTGGATGTCAGCAGTACTGAAAGTAGATTTGAGTAAAGTTTCCTCCCCAGATCAGATACCAAAGGCTCTGGATGAATTTTTCATTGTGGTATCACTTTGAAGACTTGTTATTTTAGATTATTAGCTTTGATGCAGATGTTGTGTGTTCCCATGACAATTAACATTTGAGTTCCTTCCGGGGGGAATGAGAGGGCTGCTCATGAGTGCTGAAATCCCGTGTAGGGAGGCATGTCCTTGGGTGGGGGCCGGATGTGTGTGCACACCTGTCCCAGGGCTCCTCTCACACACACACTTCAGCTTGGGCTGAGCTGCTTTCGAGAATTCAAAGCAAACATTTACATTCCGAGGCTCCTCTCTATTTATGCTGGGCTTCGGCTCCACTGTCAATATTTGGGAAGCTACTCCTGCTCAGTTCCTGTTGACTTTTACTGAAAAGCAGCTAATGAAGCAGTAAATACTTTTGTGCATGTGATAATACAGCTGGTCAGGGCAGAGAGATCTCTAAGGAGCAGATCTTGTGATCTGGGACACAGCCTAGTGTTTCATTGCTTGTATGGGGAGCAGTCCCAGCCTCTGGTTAACTGCAAATCCTAAAAGATTACCCTTTCCTGGCACTGGGAGAGCAATGCCTCCTCCACTGTCAGGCTCCCAGAAAGCCAGATGTTGGCCAGGGTAGAGCTGCCAGGGCTGTGTTAGGCAAACTGCAGCTAGGAGTCAGCTGCAGAACAAGGAGCCCTGTGAACAGCCCAGCCCCACTGCTGTGGTGGGAGAAGCACTCCCAGCACCAGTAACCTGCTGTGACCTGTGCCTGTTGAGGTGGGATTCTGCCAGCCAGGGATGGAACAGCTGCTGTGGGAGAGAACTGCATCAGCTGCAGGTCCAGCACAAACCCCACGGAGATGGGGGTAGATGTTCTCCCAGAAACTTCAGGCTCCACAAGGTTGTAACCATGAGCCCATGGTGAACTTCAGGGAGCCAGGCTGTACTAAGCAAAGCTAAGAATAAATACTGAATCCTGAAACACTGTAAATGTGGTTCTGCTGTCCTTGTGCTTGTACCTGGGCTGGTAACCCAGAGGAGTGCTCTGATGGATGTTGCTTTGTTGTCCTTTTTGCCCTGCCCTGCAGTGAGAACCCTTTGCCGACTGTGGAGATCGCTATTCGCAACACAGGGGACGCTGACCAGTGGTGCCCTCTCCTGGAAACCCTCACAGATGCCGAGATGGAGAAGAAGATCAGAGACCAGGACAGAAACACAAGGTGCTGTCACTACTTCAGACAGTTCTCTTGGCCTGTCCCTAAGACAGAAGTTAAAAGCTTTGATGTCTGTCTTTCTCTACTGAGAGCTAACTGGCAGGATGTCAGACTTGCACACCACAACAGAAACTCATATCCCTTTAGCTTCAGGGTATTTAAAGTGTTATCACCCTGCTCCACAAGCGCCAAAATATCTACTTTAACCATCTCCTGCTTGAAGCAAAGTTTCCCTTTTTTCCTCTTCCCTGGGCTCTCTGCTTGCCCAGGGCAGTTTGTTTCTGTAGGAAGGCATTAATCAAAAAACTGGAGTTTTGTGCACTGTCATGCTACCTAGAATCCTGCCACAAGGCTCCCTTTTATATATGGTAAAGTGCTGTTTGATGTAGGAATGGGCAAGGTCTCAGCTCCAGCCTGACTGATGCCAACCTGTTTGCCAGCATGGGAGCTCTGTGTGGTTCCAGGAGGAGTTCTGCCCACCACAGACCTGCTTAAGTGCTGGTTCACAAGCAGTTGAGAGCTCTTGCTCCTGCTTGGTGGAATTGCTCCTGGCAGATACAGATGAATGGCTAGCATATCTCCAAAAGACAAATACACATTGTGGAAACAGTGAATACACTGTCTCAGCTCTTTCCAGGACGTTGTTTTAGTGATTAACAGTAGCATAGTAATTTTGCTTATCGGCTGACTGAATACTTTATGGTAGCAATTGGCTCAATCCAAGTTAATGAGCAAAAGTGCTCTGAAAGTTGTTACTGAAAATAGTGTCTTAGCCTTATCAACAGGGACACACTCAGGCGAGTGAGGAGTTATTTCTAGGCAATAAACCTGCCTACAGAGTTCATAAAGCTGTGATGGCCTCCCCCAAAATGTTGGGTTTGGTCAGACCTCACATGGCAGAAACACAGCACTTACTGTACCTCTCTCTCTCCCATAGGCGCATGAGACGTTTGGCCAATACTGCTCCAGCCTGGTAACCTTCCTGTTGTGACACTGGTGCTCTTCCTACAGACTTTATCCCTATTCCTCTCCCCAAATGGATCTAGGATTGGCAGGGGTCTTTCTGTCCCTGAAGGGGACACACATTCCACTTGCCAAGAGTTCCCAGTACTGCTGACTTCTGCCCCCACCCCCTCCACCCAAATGCCACGTACCAAGAACGCTGCGTTGGCAGTGATCGAGCTGAGACCTGTGGCGGGTGTTGGAGCCCTTATATACCTGTGTGTGGACAGTGTAAAGATTCTTTTGTATAGGTGCAACATGCACTACTAGGACAACTTTTTAAATAAAAGGAATGCATATTACTTAGGTTGAGTTCACTAAGTTTGAATGAATGGTGAATCTCACTACGTTTTGTGCTGTTCTGGTAACTGAGCAGCCTCAGGGCCTAATAATGCTTTTGGCTACAATGCTGAACACTCACAATGCATTCAGTTTTCTCAGGTGCTTTATTTAACAGGTAAAACAGCCCAAAACCTTTTGTTGCAGGGGAAAGCACAAATGAGACTTAAAACCAGAAGGAGCAAACAACTCTAAAGCATTGGTGGTCTGTTGCCACACTTGGCACAGTCTGTAATGAACTCAGTGTGGTGTTGAGCTGGTTTACTTGACAAGGTAGAACAGTTTAACTGGAATCACAGACTTAACAGTCATTTCTGTCAGGTGTCTACCTGGTGTGTGGTGAACCTTGTTTTTTGTAAAGGTTGCATCTGGAAAACGGCAGTTTCTGAACTGGTAGAGCAGGGGAAGCCTGCAGTCACCAAGACTGCAGATTCTCTGCAGCCACGGGTTTTGCTGTGGTCACTGTCAGCACACAGAGCACCCAGAGCAAAGCGGGTGTCTTGAACACCCTTAGCGCTGCAGTGTCAGGATTTTGCAACCCTAGAAACAACCTCTTTCCCCAGGGAGTTTAAAACACAATCAACTGAAGTGAGATTAAAAAAAACAAAATCCAAGCTTGCTTAAAAACTAATTGGAATCTATCTTGCTGTTGAGGTACACCAGCTCTTTGATGGAGTTCCTACCATTCCGTGCCAGAACTGATGAGTGTTGCAAGCAGGGCAGATTTTGCTGGCAGGCTGACAGTTATGTTCAGGCCTTTCTGATAAAGCTGTAGGTTTTATGATCCTTGCTTATCCACCCACATTGCTAGCACAGTCAAAAAAACACTTTCTGGCCTTAATTTATCATGTTTAGACTTAAGTAATAACAGAACCAGTTCTGATTCCTGGGTGGGAGGCAACTTTTTCCAGATGTTAGTCTGCAGAAACAAAAACCTTGCAATTTAGCAATAATATTCTTCAGTCCTATCCTAGGCTCCTGTGCCAGAGTGGTACTCTATCCATTACTCTTTATTAGAGAGGTTGAAAGGTTATTTGAGCAAGTAAGACAAACCCTGAGACCCCTGGTGCATCTTGGCCTCCCTTATAGAACACATTTTGTCTCATGGACATAACAACTCCAAGTCTTCCTGAGAACACTTCCCTTTCTTACATGACCAGGGACTTCTGCCAGCAGCCTCTTCAGGGAATTTGACCAAAACAAGTGTGAAACTGCTGTAGCCTTTAATTAGCATCTGTGATGCAGTTTTTTTAATTGCTGTGAAGCTTGTGATTACCTATTCCTAAAGTTCACAGTAAGGAATGGACACACAAGGACTGCAGCACCTCCTGCTTCTCAAGTCCCAGAGAGGCTGTAGGAATTGTCCCTCCAAACAGCCAGGGGCAAGGCAGGAGAGCCCAGGGGACCCATTTCCAGAAAGATGGGAACTTCAGCCAGCTTTCTCCATATATTATTAGGACTACTGGGGAATAGCCAGGAGCAGCTTTCTTTCTCTACAACCACAACTCCTTGGGTTAATCTGGTACCCTAGCTAAAAGCACAGCCCAGCTTTTGCATTTCTGCAAACTTCAAACTTTTTCCAAGGACTGAAGCACCAGCTCTGTATCATTAGATCATGAGTGAAGTACACAGCAAGTACTTGTTCAGTCTGACACTGCTTAGCCCTTAGTACCACTGTGTCTGCCAGAACAAATGACCACCTGTACTGGTCTTTCATCCTCTTCCTAGAGGGAAACACAAGTGCAGCAGAAAAGCTTGTTCAGATGATGTCTTATTTTAGTAAGAAATAGTGTTTTCACAGAGGAGGAGGGGAATGTGAGAGGTGTGGTTAGATACTCTTTGGCCACAATGTTCCTACATAACTCTTAATTGGATGCTGGGTACTCACATTTCTCTTCATAGTTTGGTGGTGGTTGGCAAGTTTGAGCAAACAGCACCATGAGCTGTCCTAAGATACATTTGCATTTACTCTGCAGGCTTTAGGTCTGGTACAAGCACAGTGTGCCCTGCATTAGCAAGAATGATCAAATCCATTTAGTACAGCTGTCAGGGTAGGGACTCGTTTGTTTAGTTTTCCCCTGAAACTCAGATGTTTTAGTCTCAGAACTAAAAAAATTCAACAAGAGTGGAATTACACTGCAGGTGCAGAGTCTTCATTACCAGTGCCAAGTGGTGCTTCCAGTCACTGCCTGGATCAAGTGTCCAGCTCAGTCCCCTGTCCTCTCCCAGGCACCACTTTCTCCCATTAGGTACCCCCCACACCCATTACCATCCTCTGCAGCCCAGCTGGCAGCAGAGGGGAAGGACATCTTCCAGCTTGACTGAACCTTGCATTGCCCACCAGAAAAGAAAAGCCCAAGCAACCTGGCAGTTTTGAGCAAATTCCTGATGAATTGCTGCCTCTGCCTCTGGCAGAAAGGGACACACAACTGAAAAATAAAGACTTTAATGTAAAGACTCTTTGGAAACAACCACCAGAAAAGGAGTGGGGGTACGTAAAGGAAAGGAAGAGGCTGAACTGCATTCTACCGTTGGTACAGTACTACTTCATTGAAAGCCCACAGAGGTCTCACAACAGTGAGGGCCAGGTGCATTAGTCTTTGTACAGAGGGCAAGAGTGACCTGGCACACAGCAAGTCATTAACAGAAAGAGGAGGAGTAACTGGTTTAACACCCCATTTGATACTTATTCCCCAGAGTAACTGAGGAGCCATCACAGGTTCAGTCCCTGTCCCTAGAACACCTCTGTAAGGATTCATCAGTTCTCGTGTGCGAAGCTCTGTGGGTCCCCTCGGGACAAGGGGAAGGTGAATTACCCATACAGACAGTGACACATTACACATCGGAATGGCAACTGGTGTTATTCCAGAAGGATCCCTGGGCCACAGCGTGAGTCCAGCCGGAAGAGAGCAATCTGGCCATGTGAAGAAGTCCCCTGTGTTACTGTGGATGCTGCTGCTCATTCTGGTCTTGGCCTCTGGGTTGGTGTTCTGGATGATCCTCGGGCAGAGGGTTATAGTTGGGATCCTCTTCGGGTGTGTCAAATACCATCTTCCTGGCAAGGGACATGCCCATCCCACCAAGCAGGCAGGTTAGTAAAGTGAGCTGAGGATGGCAAACCCCCCAGCCCTCCTAGGAACACCCTGGCCCTCCAGAGGGCTTGGCTGTGAGCCACAGCCACCAGCCTGTTGTGCCACCACCAACTGTTCTTTTGCTCAGTTCAATACACAACGATAACAGTACCTCCTTGCTTCATCTCTAGGTCAGATTCGATCCTCAGTGCACAAAGCAGAATATACTCTGCTTTCTTAAACTACAAAAGTACATCAGAAAATGTCCAACTGTGTCTAGCATTTCTACAAGCAGTAAGAACACTTCAGTTGTACTGGCAAAGCTGAAGGTATCAGCAACTGCTGTTATGGGCCCTGTTTACACATGTCTATAATGTGCAAATAATGCAGCAAAGGCACAAAATGTGGAGCTGAGGTGCTGTCAGCATGCAGTTGTGTCCTGTGGTCACAGACCACAGTTGGCTGTGGAAGTGTGACCCAGGCTGGGAAGCAACACAGCAAAGCCCAGAAAGAATCAGCTTTACTTACAGAAAGCCAGGGGTTAACAGCAACTTCTTTCCTCCTGGCTGGTTGGGGAAAACATCTTCCAAGAAATAATAGATGTGACCCACTGCAATCCCTGGGGAGAGATGCCACCAAGGTCAGGCACAGCTGTGACTCTCTTGCCAGCTGAACCAGAGCTGCTGGGAGCAAGAATCCCTCAGCTGTGTACCCACTCCCAGCTCCCACCAGGGCCATGGGTGCTGCAGTTTGCTGTCACCAGCACACAAGCAGGCAGGGAGCCCATCAGCCTGAAGGCAGCACCACACACAGCATGAGCATCAGGCAGAGCTCACCATACCAAACTTCCCCCTGTCTGGGGAAGACACACCAAAAAGCAGGTCACAAGAGCCCAGGCTTGAGCCAGGCCACCCAGCAACACCAGTGAGCTCACTTTAGGAAACCCACCATCTTAAATAAGGTGAAACCAAGGGAAGGTGTCAGTAGCACCTATGAGAACAGAGCACTGTGGCTGCAAAGTGCCCTTGTTCCCAGCACACACCAGCTTTGACTTACCCAGCAAGTCAATGATGATGGAATTGCCCAGGAGCAGAGAGAATCCCATCAGGACCCAGGGCAAGAAGGGGGCCTGGAAGTTAAGAAGTCCAAAAAAGTTCATGCGGATATAAGGGTTCCTGCGACTCCAAACGTACACCAGCATGATGGTGAAAGCCTGGCCTAGGAAGAACAGGCTGGCAAAGAGCCCAAATAGCTAAGAACTACAGAGTCAAGGAAAAACCTACCCACCCTATGCACCACCTCCAGGCAGCACAGGGTGCCTTGTGACTAGGAAACACAAACTAGAGGCAGCTGATCACTGCCCATGCCACCAAACCCTTCCTGGGCTGCCTGAGATGAACTGACCACCACCCTCTCTGCACACATGTCCCTCCCTGCCACAATGGAACAAGACACTCTGGGGAGTGGCACAGATTGCTTACTCCTTAAACTGATGTCTACAGCCAGGGAGCCTTTTCAAAGCAAATATCAAAATGACCTTGAAAGGAGGGTTTTCAGTATCTTGCAGCACTTGAGGCAGTGGCACATATTGACAACTAGCTCATGTCCAGTAACTGCCTTTCACAGCAGAGTTTCAGCAGCGAGACAACTCTTGCAATGCACAGTCCTTTTCTCCAGAACACAAGGAGACAGGGTCAAAAAATTCCCCTACCCTTGCAGCTGTACTCCAAGTCCACCTATGGCCAAGCACGTGGGTGCTGCAGGCATGTGGACACTGACTGACCAAATGCCCAAGGGTGGCCAAGAGCCACGAGAGCTCACACAGCTTCATACAGAGCTCTGCAGGTAGAGCAGTGCTCTGGCCCATCTGCATAAGACAGCAGAAGACATTCAGAAAAGGCTTGTGCTTGGGAGGGAGATACTTCTCGCCATCAGACTACTTTGTCCTGAAAAACAGAACTTCTTAAGATGTGTGATGTCATCTCCAGCCACTGAGAGGTTGCAAGGACAGAGCACTGGGCTCATGCTGCCCAATGTATTGACAACAGTGTGGGGACACCCCACTCCTTTTCCTCATGCTCTGTGTTCTTGCCTTCAGCTGCACTTGCTTTCCTGAACCAGCCTCATGTAATTGTAGCCATGCTCCACTAGCCAGAGCTCAGACAGTGGCCCTGCCACAGCTGGGCAGGTTCTTAGAGTGTAACACGTGGCTTTCTTTCAGGCTGAGCTTCCCAAGCACACTGCCACATGTCCTTTTTGGGGATGAGGCAGCCCAGCCCCGTGCCAGGTGCATCAGCACTTCTGCAGACACCAACACAATCACAGGCAGCTTTTCCTGTATTTTGCTTCTGCTCTAAGCACACTGTGTGAGGCACAGGCCAAGATAAGGGTAGGAAAGACGAGGAGGACAAACTGTGCCATCCAGCCAGAAGCTGCCCCTCCACCACATGCTCAGCTCTCCCAAGGGCATGAGCCTGGCAGGCCTGGGGCACAACAAGGCCCTCTGCCCCAGGGCATCAAGAAGGTTCACAAACCAGCTGTGCCATTCAGCAGGCAGGTACCTGCTGCAGACCACACAACACAGCGGGATGCAGAGAGGTAACATACCAGCCCTACACTATCCACAGCATCTCAGAAGACACCAAAGAGCCTCAACCAACTCAAAAGGATACTGTCATGAGAAACCCTCCAAAGAGGAACATGAAGACAAAATCAGCCGTCCTTCCACGGAAGGAGCCTTCTTCGAGCATGCGGCAGTACCTGTACCTGAGAGCAGGAGAGAAGGGAGGGGTTGCAGTATAGGAAACTAACAGCTGGCCACCCTGTGTCCCCACAGCATGTCTTCCCAGGGAATAAGCCATTGCAAGCTGTTTCACCCCAGGAAGCTGCCAGCCAGGTGTTCAAATCCAGAGCAGTGCAAGCATCACCTAATCCCACTGACTCCAGGGAAAGAAAGAAGCATCTGCTGTGCTCCAGCCAGAGCTCGCCCCAGGAATGGGCACTGCTTCCCAGCACGAGCCACAGCAGCACTGCCAGCTGCCTCAGCCTTTTGGCAAGCAGAGATGGAAGGGCAGGAGGGGGGCACAGTTGTCAGGGGAATGGCTTCAATTCAGGCCAAAAGAGCCAAGGGAAGGACCCACTGCTGCCAAGGCAGGTCAGCTTGGGGAGGAAGACCGATAGAGGGAATTGCATCTAAGCCAAAATGGGAGCAGAGAACTTCACTGAGACCAAAGGATACAGAAATATCATGTTGAAAAAGAAACTGAATCCCAGGGGCCCAAAAAAGAGGAAGTTGGTGATCAGCCTCCATATCTGAAAGACAAGAGAGGTGAGAGAGAAAAGGAGGTGGGCTGGGAGGTCTGCCCCCATCACCCTGTCCACAGGGGATGCTCTGTCATACTCCTGTCCACTCACAGCACCCCGGGACACCAGATACCTCCACCCCACCCTGTGTGGGACCTCCCTTCACTGCCCACATCAGTGTCGTGCCTTTCCGGGTGAGGGAAAGATTTCTCTGTTTTTCTGGAAAGGAGAAGCACCCAGCGCCAAAATTCATCACTGTTCATGCCTCTCTACAGCAAAGCCTTCCCCACCCAGCCCGACAGCAGCTCCCACACACCCCGGTGTCACAGAGAAGGGGATTGGTTTTGAGTAAAGGGAAAAAAAGAAATGTCAAGATGGTGTGTGGCAGGGAAAGGCTGGAGGAGTTATTTCCACCCAGATGCCTGTGACAAGAGGGGACACCGTGTTGGTGACCCAGCTCGGTGAGGCAGAAGCCCCTCGGGATGACACAGCACTGCCCGGCCAGGGGACACCCAGGGCCTGTCACACCCACCCCGAGCCGGCAGGGCCCGAGTCCCGGGCAAGGCCTCACCTGGAACTTCCTGAAGATGAGGTCGGGGTTGAAGTACAGCTGGAAGGGGGTGATGAACTCCAGCTGCTGTGGGAGACAGGCAGAGCAGCTGCCATCACCCGCTGCCATCACCCGCTGCCCTCAGCC